>JBBMOI010000009.1:12767500-12810000 GCA_038088405.1 Porites divaricata
TCAACTTTATTATGACTTTTTTTTGTAATATGTCATTTGGTGATCACACCATCCACAACACTAAGAAACTACCTTTTCTCAGTCTTTGTTGAAAATTAATTGTACCATCTTTCTCATAAAAGATCTTGAATAATAATGTTTCTTCTCATTTTTTGACAGTGTTCACAAATTGTCCCTAGAACTCCACTTGCTTTGCTTCCCTTAGGAGAAAAGGACAAACAAGATGTACTTTTAAGGTTTGTTTAAGTCACCTTGGTGACTTTCTAGATTTCAGTAAACGTACATGTACAACTTTGTAATAGTAAATTTATCAGACAGAATATTTTTTTTTAATATACACATGTATAACAGGGGTCTTTTCTGCATGAGCATGCACGACCGCTGAACAAGCGACGTGCATGGAGGCTCACCACAGGGTCTGCCTTCATCAAAATGGCGCGTCTCAAAGCCATCGTCGCAATTATTTTTCTCGTTGGTCTTGGCGAATGTGCTCGTGATTTAACAAAATGTGTAGTTTGCAAAAAAACTGTAACATGGTCTTAACAAAAGTGAAGTAGCCCGGCTTTGACATACACGAGCTACCATCAAATTTCACCTCCCCACTTGACCTGGAGGATTGCGCTAACCTCATCAAAGTCCAAACAAAGTCCCGAAATGTTTGTTGATGCAAGTAAATACTTTCAATTTTCTTTGTTTTGAAATGAGAAAGGAACAGAAATATTAAAAAAACAAAACAGCAAATTTCAGCGAGCGGACTCGGAGTGCGCAAAAGCCGGTGTTGAGTTCAGCAGTGAATTAATATATGTTCTACAATTTTCCCAGCACTTAAAAGCTACAAAATTAACAGCACATGAGACGTAGATTAGTCACCTGGTGAGATGTTGGTGGTAGTCACTCTGTATGTCTCGAAAAATAAAAAAAATGAATATCAATGAGACACAGTTAAAACTGTATTCAATAGGACCGAAATTAAAGTCAAATCTTGTGACCGATTTCGATGAATCAAACGGTTAAGTTTCCCAAGAAGTACAGTAAACATGTGATGCTGACCAAAAGTTAAAATTTTTTACACCACTTAAGTTCTGGCTAAATGAATATTCCTGTTAATAATGCATTACAGTGTTAGTCCACGCAAAAACAAGAAGTTCTACAATTTTCTGATAAACAAACTTTGTATCGCTATTTAAAAATACTTAAGGGAACAACTTTCTATTCCAACTGATAACAGCGTGGTAGTCGCCTGCTGATCGTTATTAATCTACCCCCGAAATATGGCTAAATCAGCTATGAACAAATTATTGAAAGAAATCCTCTACGGTATAGAGAAACTAATTTACATCTGATTTATAGACAAACACTAAATAAAGAACATTTTGCTCAATAACTACGCATCAGCAATGCATTCTATGCCAAACTTTGTGGTTCTTGAACAGGAATCAAGACACGAGTCAAGCGCTAAACAATAACAAGCAGCCATGTTCGTGTCAGACATCCTTGAGAAACTTGCTCTTTCACCTCGTTCAGCGCATCAGTCTTCACTTTAAATCACCAGATCTTTACTTATCTTGTACAACGAAGGTCTTTCCTAAGTTCCTGCTACCATTTCAATGTCAAGCAAGCTTTCAAAGTGAACAATTTGGCTCCTATGACTATGCACCATGGTCGCTGTCACTGGTCGCGTGCTCTTTGTCAAGTCAGCGGTCGCGCATGCTCATGCAAAAAAGACCCCTGTTCACATGTATTGGTTTGGTTATTTACTCCACACTTTGTCATGAATAAGTTTGCTGTATTGTTTAATTTAATCTTTGTTTTGTTTTGTTTTGTTTTTTTTTTTCAAATCAGGAATATTATTGTCTTTCAAACTACATACATGTAGTTTGGTTTTTTCTATCGTTTTGGTTTTCTTATCCAAAAAATACAGGTGACATAACCCAATAACATGTACAGGTGTATGTTGTAGTGAATTTTTTATCTCAGGTAATTTGTGTTTTTCTTTTTGTTTGTAGGTATGGTAATGACTATGCTAATGAAGTTGAAATGGAAGAGAAATAAAATGTACCTGAGATAAAAAAAAAATTAACTACAACATGTATGTGCCAAGAAAGTGTTTTTTTTACTTAGTTCTTTGTTGTTTCATTTTCAGTCGCACTGGTGAGGTTCTTGGAAGTCGAAATGATTTCAAGGTAGTTAACACATAATTCCCCTTTTCCCTTGAAAAATGACGAAATGCTTGTGATTCAGCATTGTTGTAACAGTGATTGTGGCATTAAAAAAATCTTCTCATTTACTGTACTAACCAAAAAGATAATTCTAGAGTGAAAGTTTGCATTGGGGTTTATTGCAGTAAAGTCAGCACTCACTCCACGTCTATGGTAGCCTGCTCTACAGACGAAACTGAACTCTGGTTAAGTCCATCTGTGAAACACAGGGTTGTCAAAAGTAGCCGGCCAGTTAGTATTAGCAGGCTGCTCTGCTCAGCATTTCTTTTTGGATGGCATTTTTTAAATAAAATATCACTGGACTGGTAAAGAAACATCTCCTGAAAACTATAGCAAGTGTTTATGAGTCACTTACAGTTAAATTTAATGCCTACACTCGGTAATTCACTTTATAATTCACTTTAGATTTTCAGAATTTTGGAGAAAAAAAATAGCCTAGAAAATGCAGAAAACAGCATTTCAGAGTGTCTAAATTAATATACACACAGTTTCCAGGGGAGCATGCCCCCAGACTCTCCTAGAGGCTTGCGCCTTTGTCGCTCGCCAATTCCTCCAGAGCTGACCGCTTACAGGTACTTTGAACACTAAACCAGTCAGATGGGCAAATGGGTGGTGGAACCCATTGTTTAAAGCTAAAAAAAGCCTGGCAATTGCTTACATGTAGTCATCTTCCCCAAATGGTGGGATGATCCTCATCTTAGTTTATGATTTACCTAGAATGTAGACCTGCCTGGACCACTGTTTACTTGCCCTACTCTTGCGTCCTTCAACAGCGAACTTACAGGGGGCACAGTGAAGAATTTACATTTATTGTTTCAATTCTTGTTAACAGATGAACACTTGTACAGTCCATGCTTCTGGGACTCTACTGCTGGATATGACACACTTGGCTTTATTGGACAGTTCCTTCAAGCGACTGATGACTTCTACGCCATCAAATCTGCAAGGTTAGTTTTCTCAGAATTAATGTGTTCTCAGGAAATATCCTTACATTGTAAGATCATCAAAAAGACTCAAGAGAAGAAAAATGTAATTTATATGATCGCCAGATTCCCCGCCAACTAATTTCCTAATCCTGGTTACTTGAAAATTAATTACAATGCTGTGTTACTTGACCAATATTATGTTATTTTAATTATTACACTTTGTTCAATCTGTTTTCTCTTCAGGACCTGGGACTGCAAGTGAGGAACAAGCTGTCAATCAAGTTGTGCCGAGTGATGATGCAAATTTTGAGGCTGTGGATCTGCCTGGTCTGGAATTTTCCCTTCTTTTTAGTCACCCCATTACACTTTATATTACCAACAGTTCTAATTGCAGCTCTGGCAAATTCATGTGATTAGAATTTACAAGAATTAGGGCTGCAAAATAACTTTTGGAGACCATAAATCAATAGAGAGTTTAAGTTATGTTTATGGCAAGTGGGAGATTCAAGTTGAATATTTCTCAAGTTAATGAATGAATTACAGGTAAAAACTGTACCAATTTTAATAGTTCTTCTGGATAAGCTTGACATAAAACTGCTAAAATATTTTTGTGTAAATACTGTTAAATGATTAGTACATGTACACTACGCTTGGTCCCCTGATTTATGTTTGCCATTGTGATTCTAAATCTGTCTGATGTCAGGTGAAATCCTAACAATGGGTTGACATGATGACTGGACAGATTAAATACAAAAGACTTTTGAAGTCTATAAAGATTTGAATAATACTTAAAGAAAATACACGTAAAAGTTGGCGATTACACTGTGATGTATGCCAAACAATAATAATTTATTTATTTTTCTTGATTGTCCAACTAAAGATTAACAGTTACCTGGCTTGACATTAGCATCCTTTCTTAAGAAAAGAATAATTTTTTTTGGCAGGCATGCTGATGGTCATGGACACATGTGGTTTATCTTTTGATTCTGTGGGACGTGAATTTTATTATTTTGTCAAATACAATGTGTCCATTGAAATGAATACCCTTGGCAATACTTTTTGTATGGTCCTGTTTGAGTAGACAGATTTTTCACAAAATGACATAGAAAAACAAATGTGGTAAGGATAACTTATTAAACTTATTATAATTGTGTTGAATCATACAATAAACCTTATGACAAATTATGCAAGTCGTGTACTTTACAACACTCAAGTGACTGTGTAATTTTTATCAGCAGGCATTAATTTTGAAGTCTTATTGCTCAATAGAAGTTGATGACGATTTTGACACACCTACGCTTATGGATGAGGAAGTGTTTTATGATGATAATGGAGCTCGTGATAATTGCAATGGAAATGGTGGTGAAAATGAGGTAAAGTTGTTTAACAAAGTTACCGGTAATTAATTTTATGTTAAAACAATTCTTTTGTCTGGCATTATACATGAAGTAGACCATTATTTTTTTTGGGAGTTGTCCCAAGCTTCTGTCGAAATAATGCTTTTTGGATTGGTTGAATATTTCCCATGTCTCATGAGAAGATCAACGTTCTCTCCATCTGAAAATGGATAGTAGAACATGTTGGTCAATCCAGACTCTTTCATACAAAATTAATAAGCAGATACAGACATCAAACTTTTCATGCCCAGTTTAGTTTGTCTCATGAAAAGATTGGGATTTGGCCATGTCCTTGCTACATTTAGTGGTGTTACTAGTAAAAAGTACTGCACATGTAAGTTGAAGGGTCTTGACAAACTGCGAGCCAGCGAGCCATTCGAGTCACACAAGGCATCGGTTAAAAAAAGGAAACACAAATAAAAACTGCAGATTTACAGATGAGGAGTTGAGCACTCATTATACTGATTAGGGTTAAGCTTCCATTATTTTTATGGATTAGGGTTAAGCACTAATTTTAGGGCTAGGGTTATTTAAGTGCTGTTTGGGTTTAAACACTTATTTATAACGGTTAGCGTTCAGTTAATGTTTTCCGTATTACTGTTTTTGATTTTTATCGTGTTTTTTTCAATGATTCTTCTATGGACTGCATGGCTCACATGACTCGCAATGGCTCACATTTTATACACACTCAAGTTGAATCTTTTCCTTAATACTCATAAAGGATATTCAAGAAGAAAGGAGAGCATTGAGAGCAAGAGTTGAACCACAGCCCAAGCAAGTGCAAAACTTACCTGTAAGTAAATCATAACTCCAACTTGAGATCAGAAATTTATAATGTTTCATACTCCTTTAACTCCTCAGCTCAAAATTGCTGGTAATGTAATTTGTCAATATTTTTTGCATTTTACATGGAGCAATTAATTAAGCTATAGTGGACTCACTCATATTCAAAGATGCCTCATGCAAAACAGGACGAAAGTGGAATGCTATCTGCTTAGTCGCTGAACTTAACTGGTCATATTCATTGATAGGGTCAATATGTTACTGTTGGACCTAGAGGCATCAAAAAAACCTGAATCAGACCAGATTAGATCACGCTTTGAAACTCACAGAATTAGGGATAGGGTCACAGGGCAATAGTTTGGTCTGATCCAGGTTTTGTTGAAGGCCATTGTGGAGGCATGACTTGTGAAAATTTATTTTTTTAATTATCATTGTATGACCCCTTAAATGAAGCTTCCTCTGTCAGCAGCTCATTCACATGACATTATATTTTCAGTATGTTATGATAAAGTATAATAATTTATGTAATCTTATTAAATTGAGTTTTAAACAGTTGAGCAATGCATTTTTATGTACTTACTGTTTCCATAGAGAAGGAAAGTGGTGCATGGGATGCATGTTTCCATGTTTTACATATTTATTTTGGTTTCTCAAATTGAATTGATTAAAGTGAATTTGCCACTCTGAACAATGCGTAATTAAAAATCATTTGACTGTCCCTTGGCAAGACAGCTGCAGTGAAAATTTCAACTGTTTGCACTATTTGCACCTCTGAAGAGCCACATGTACAGTACCTGGAGAATAACAAATGTATCACACACATGGAATTACTGTAGAAACAGTATTATCTCTTAACTAAGCCATACAAGAATTTCAGCTGCTAACTATGAACTTACACTTGCTCTGTTGTAACTCTCTTTTCTTTTTTTGTTTAAAGTTTAAAGATCACTGGAAAATGATGGATCCACATGACCCAGGAACATCAAAAAATAAACCTTTTAAGAAAGGTGAGCAAATCTTTTATTTGGCCATTGTACTGTGTAGTGCTACTTCACTTTCACCTTTAATGTACTGACAGCTATTATCCTACTGTGTATTCACCTACAGTCTCAGTAAAAATGGTTGGGACACTTTGCTGTCTTCTTGCCCTCCCAGTGTTGGTGTGAAAGATTTGGTGAGTTACTTGTGATAAACAACATTGGAAGGGCGAGGAGACGAGCCAGAAGTAAGAAAACAGCGTTGGGTGGAAGTGTCCCAACTATTTTTGTTTGAGACTGTACGTGTAGTTATTGGCTGCCTTAGTTGATAAAGCCTGACTATCAACATAACTCATACCCACCCTTTTTCATAATAATAATTATTATCATATACTTTATACTCTGTAGGTCTATTTTGTTATCCTTACGTGGGCGGGGGCCGGGGGGCATAAATTTTTAAGTTTTTCTAAGCCGTATGTAAAAGTACAGCTTAGAAAAACTGCAACAATACTGAATCCAAATTATTAACCAAAATTTTTAAAAACTGCATCAGTGTTCTCCTTATCAGGCGGTAACCGGTAAAATTTACCGCCTGAAGTAATACCTCTTACCGCCTGCAGGTTTACTCAAATTTAAAAAGAAGAGTTAAAAATACGCAAGCGAGTTGTGATTCGATCCGATTCTCACAAGTAAATAAATGAATATATCGAAAAGCACCAAAGTATACACAACTTTTCTTTTTATGGCCGCGCATTTGGGAAAGAGTGCATTGAAGACAGAGTAAAATTATTGGAATGAAACATTTTAAATTGTTGTCTAAAGAAAACAACAGCCAATTTGCTTAAAATATGGGGAATGACGTTTCAGAAAACGTAGCTCCAAAATTTCGCATTAAGGGCCGAGCCATGTCCCGCACTCTACTATCCCCCCTCCCCCCCAGGAAAGTGCGCCTCTGGCACATATCCTGTGCCTTACCGGCCATGAATCGTCCCGTACCTGCTGAGCTAAAATTTAGGGAGAACACTGCTGCATACAAGTTGGTCTCTGCAAAAATTATGTAGTAACAATGGTTAACAAAAAGGTGAAACTGCATCATGGCAAACCCTTGTGCTCCCTCATTATTTTACCAGTAAAACATGACTGGACTCTAAAGGATCCCCAAACATGAGGTCAATTTTAGACAAATAATAGTTGCAACAAGGTGGAGACATGTATATTGCTTATCAGAAATGTTGGACTTTGAAATTTGCATGCAAACATGAGGTCAATTTTAGAAAAATAATAGGTGCAACAAGGTGGAGACATGTATATTGCTTATCAGAAATGTTGGACTTTGAAATTTGCATGCAAACATGAGGTCAATTTTAGAAAAATAATAGGTGCAACAAGGTGGAGACATGTATATTGCTTATCAGAAATGTTGGACATTGAAATTTGCATGCAAACATGAGGTCAATTTTAGAAAAATAATAGGTGCAACAAGGTGGAGACATGTATATTGCTTATCAGAAATGTTGGACTTTGAAATTTGCATGCAAACATGAGGTCAATTTTAGAAAAATAATAGGTGCAACAAGGTGGAGACATGTATATTGCTTATGAGAAATGTTGGACATTGAAATTTGCATGCAAACATGAGGTCAATTTTAGAAAAATAATAGGTGCAACAAGGTGGAGACATGTATATTGCTTATCAGAAATGTTGGACATTGAAATTTGCATGCAAACATGAGGTCAATTTTAGAAAAATAATAGGTGCAACAAGGTGGAGACATGTATATTGCTTATCAGAAATGTTGGACTTTGAAATTTGCATGCAAACATGAGGTCAATTTTAGAAAAATAATAGGTGCAACAAGGTGGAGACATGTATATTGCTTATCAGAAATGTTGGACTTTGAAATTTGCATGCAAACATGAGGTCAATTTTAGAAAAATAATAGGTGCAACAGGGTGGAGACATGTATATTGCTTATCAGAAATGTTGGACATTGAAATTTGCATGCAAACATGAGGTCAATTTTAGAAAAATAATAGGTGCAACAAGGTGGAGACATGTATATTGCTTATCAGAAATGTTGGACTTTGAAATTTGCATGCAAACATGAGGTCAATTTTAGAAAAATAATAGGTGCAACAAGGTGGAGACATGTATATTGCTTATCAGAAATGTTGGACTTTGAAATTTGCATGCAAACATGAGGTCAATTTTAGAAAAATAATAGTTGCAACAAGGTGGAGACATGTATATTGCTTATCAGAAATGTTGGACTTTGAAATTTGCATGCAAACATGAGGTCAATTTTAGAAAAATAATAGGTGCAACAAGGTGGAGACATGTATATTGCTTATCAGAAATGTTGGACATTGAAATTTGCATGCAAACATGAGGTCAATTTTAGAAAAATAATAGGTGCAACAAGGTGGAGACATGTATATTGCTTATCAGAAATGTTGGACTTTGAAATTTGCATGCAAACATGAGGTCAATTTTAGAAAAATAATAGGTGCAACAAGGTGGAGACATGTATATTGCTTATGAGAAATGTTGGACATTGAAATTTGCATGCAAACATGAGGTCAATTTTAGAAAAATAATAGGAGCAACAAGGTGCAGAAATGTATATTGCTCATCAGAAATGTTGGACATTGAAATTTGCAGGCAAACGTGAGGTCAATTTTAGAAAAATAATAGGAGCAACAAGGTGCAGAAATGTATATTGCTCATTATAAATGTTGGACATTGAAATTTGCAGGCAAACCTTTCAAGAAACCTTCCTCTTTAGTGTCACAACAACACAAGAAGAAACGGAAACGACAAGATGATAGAAAAGAGTCAACACTTATTCCAATAAATCAGTTTATATCCCAAGCATGTATGTTGACTGGTTCTTTTTACTTATTTTGCTGTAGTAAAGTTGTAAGATTTGAAGTTATCATGATGGCTCTTAACTGCAGCAGGATTAACTCAGTCAGAAGAGTGCCTGTCTGCAGAGTGGGGGGTCACGGGTTTGATTCCTGGGGCCCTGACCAATGTTCAGGGTCTTAAAATAAAAGAATGAGAAATGAAGGTACTCCCTTTGCACTGCAAGCAACTAGACCCTCGCATGGCTCAGGTGACCACGTCAGTCTTGTCTCCAGTCGGCTTTCTTGCTAAATGCATTGACACTCAAATAAAGTGCTTTTTTAGCCAAGAGTTCCTTGGCCAATACACTGTACATGTACCATAATTTTTTTATTGTTTATTTCAGTTTATTCACATGCATCAAAAATGCTGAAAAATCCACTCAAAACTCCAGCATTCCCAGGTTTGTGGTAAATAATTATTATTTGTATTTAATGCTTTGAAATGAAGAAATGATCGTCGCAGTGAACACAATTTATGCAATTGCGTAAAGAAGCCTGAAAAAAAGTCAGGACTTCAAAATGAGCTTAATGAAGCCGCTGACATTGGGAGCAGGTCAGTTGTGTGTTCATATGTTCCTGTGAAAGAAATGAGTGTTAATGATAATATGAAAACATAGGCATGTTAAAACGTGCATGAGCTATTTTGAATGCTTCAGTGTAACTTTAATGCTTCGGTGTAACCTTACCAAGAGTGATGAATCTACCTCTTTTATCCTAAATGTAGATTAGGTTTATGTGCGAAATTGCGTATTGCGGTACATCAATGAAAACGCGAAACGCTCAGCTGAATCGATCCTCAAGCTCTATATTCACTTTCTTCTGTCTTTCCCTGTTACATCTGGTGCAAGCTAAACAAATCGTTAAAGTGAAATAAATATCTACTCACCAAACATTGATTAGAAGGAAAACTCTAAGGTTTCCTCGGAGTTTCTTAAGCCAAAATGTGACTCATTGAATACTGAATAGTTACGAAATACCAGGATTTTTATCATTTTGGTAGATGGTTGCATCATCATAATTCACGAGGTTTTCACGTGCGATTCTACTCAGTGAAACAGTCTTTAACTCCGACAACTCATTTCTTCATGTTTTAAAAGCTATTGTTTCTCAGAAGACAAGAGCCTTTTTTAAGGATTTGGTTACAAAAGGAAACAGGTCTTCATACGTCCAAGTTACTATATATCATTGTGAAAAGCCAATCTGCATGAGATGTACAGTCACACAGCTGGCACGTGAAAGTGTTGGACTTTGCCCCCTTTCGTCGTTCGTACGTGAGGGAATTCGAGTTATCACACAGTTAACTAGTAAACAGAATTATAAAAATAACTCGTGCACACAATTTGCACTTGAAGATGTTGGTCTTTCGCCCTTTTACAATTCGTGCGTAAAAAAAAGGCAAAATAATTGTTTCACTACAAAATTTTCTCAAACGATTTTAAGAAATCACCTCGGCTTCATTATAACATCTGCAATTAAATTATGTTTCATGCAACGTCAAGGTTGATAACCTAACATTTATTAACATTTGTGAAACAGTCTTTAACTCCGACAACTTATTTCGTCATGTTTTAAAAGCCATCGCTTCTTAAAAGAAAAGAGCCTTTTTTAAGGCATTGGTTACTAAACGAAACAGGTCTTCATACGTCCGAGTTACTATTATTATTGTGAAAAGCCAATCTGCATGAGATGTACAGTCACACAGCTGGTACGTGAAAGTGTTGGACTTTGCCCCCTTTCGTCGTTCGTACGTGAGGGAATTCGAGTTATCACACAGGAATCTAGTAAACAGAATTATAAAAATAACTCATGCACACAATTTGCATGTGAAGATGTTGGTCTTTGGCCCTTTCACAATTCGTAAGTAAAAAGAGGCAAATTGTCTTACTACAAAATTTTCTCAAACGAGTTTAAGAAATCACCTCGGTTTTATTACAACATATGCAATTAAATTATGTTTCATGCAACGTCAAGGTTCATAGCCTAACATTTATTAACTTCCAAGAAAATTATCAAACTGCCGAAATATATTTCTACTTATATCATGTTACTCCACTGGATATAACAGTATCTAATAATTGTGTCAACTAGCTTCTCCCAATTTTATTCCCTAATGCTACTATTTCTACATAAGTTACGCATCTTTACTAAATAGAACGAAAAAGGTCGGTTGAACTTTGTAAGCGAGAGAATAATATTTTTAAAGCTTGTTTACGGGATTAACAATACTCGATACAGCTTTCAGAAAAAAAAAAGCTGCCTTTTAAACTTCTAAAACCACATTTTATAGGGCGCATACTTTCGAATTAAAGTCTATATCTAAATATCAATTATTGCTTCATTGGAAGAGATTGAAAATATATGATCTTTTATACTCTACCCAGTTGTAGCAGGTGAAACAGAACTCATACTGACGTGCGTTGTACCGATAGCCGAATTAGGTCAGAAATGCCCCGAAGCAGCAACCACACTTAAATATGAACCCTTAAACAGCTGCATCACTGTCCACAGCATTTGAAACATGAAGATATTTTATGTAATGCTTCCAAACACCTGTACCCGTAATAAAAGACGAAAAAATTGTGAAGGATCAAGATGGAGGTCTCAAAGTGCCCTTGTTCGACCTTTAACAATGCCATGTTTAAATAGATGCCAAGATCTCATTGGTTCCTAAGCATCAACTCATAGTACCTTCAACCTTATTGGCTCTTGCAACAAACATCCCAACATACAAAGCCACAAAGCCACAGAGCCACAGCGCCACAGAGCCACAGAGCCACAAAGATACATACGCTTGCACCACTGACATATGAGCTATTTTTTCAAAATAGCTCAATAAATCATATATGAACTGCGGAAATGAAATGAAATGAAGAAATGATTGTTGCAGTGAACGCAATTTATGCAATAACTATTAATTAACCCATAGTTGACCTGCTCCCAATGTCAGTGGCTTCATGGCTCAGTTGGTAGAGCATCGCACCGGTAATCGCGAGGTCATGGGTTCAAACCCTGTTGAGGTCCTGAATTTTTTTCAGGCTTCCTTACACAATTGCATAAATTGCGTTCACTGCCACGATCATTTCTTCATTTCATTTCTTTTCCGCAGTTCATATATGATTTATTTCGTATATCATTAACACTCATTTCTTTCACGGGAACATATTAACCCACAATTGACCTGCTCCCAATGTCAGTGGCTTCATAGCTCAGTTGGTAGAGCATCGCACCGGTAATCGCGTGGTCACAGGTTCAAACCCCATTGAAGTCCTGAATTTTTTCAGGCTTCTTTACGCAATTGCATAAATTGTGTTCACTGCGACGATCATTTCTTCATTTCATTTCCACAGTTCATATATAATATGTGATTTATTTCATATAATTTATCATTAACATTTAAGGCCGATACACACGAGGGGTTTTGCTCCCGGAGCATGCTTCAGGCTCATTTTGCACGTGTCAGTACACACGAGGGGTCATACTGCAGGAGCTTGCTCCATGTTATGGTACACACGAGGGAGCAAATGAAAGAAACTTGGTGTGGGATAGCTGATATTCCTAATTTGATTGGTTAATGTGTAACATTTGCCGTATTAATCGATGTGCAACAAAAAGTGTCAGTACACACGAGGGAGCGTTTTCAAGTTCGCTCAATTTGCCCCAGGAGCTTGCTCCCAAATATTTAACCAGTTTAATATCGTGGAGCATTTTGTGGGGTGGAAATTCTGCTCCCGAGGATGAAGTATACCCATAAAATTGCTGGTACACACGGAGGAGCTTTGCTCCTGGAGCGTGCCCCTGGAGCATACTCCGGGCGCAAAACCCCTCGTGTGTATCGGCCTTTAATGTTTTGTTGGGTTTTGGGTGCTAAATAATGTGCTATTGAGCTGCTAGAACTGTGACAGCTGACGTCCTTCAGGGTTGTCATTGAGTTTCAAAGTCCAAGTAGAGTCAGGTTGTATGTAAAAGTAGGCAGCTGGGCAATCAAATGCTGAAGGCAATTTTAGAGTTAAGACTTTTACTCTCTTTTCCCAGGTAGTAGGTGGCTCAAAATTCAATTTAGCCTTTTTTTTTTCAGCCAGTTGCTGGCAATTAATGAGAACCCTAAACTTTTATTACTGATCTTAGTGACATGATGTCTTTCAGAGTTTGAATACTTGTACTGGATAGAGTTTAGAAGACAGCAAAAAGTACAAGCGAAACAGAAACAGCTTCTGGTAAGTTATCTACGGTTTGCAACTTCCAGGTCATTGTCTTAGTTATAAAGCTTGGGAGGCGTGTATGTGTAAATGAATTGTACCAAAAGTTATGAAACACAAAAATGTTTGTATCATTTGTGGAATTTTTCCATCAAAGCTTTAACACTTTGGATTGTTCAAACATTGTCATTGTCAGGTGGCAGCTTTCAATTGACTCTTATGATGACTTCAGCACAAGTTGTTAAATCATCAATCACTATAAAGTTCTTGCCTGAGGAAACTTCCAACATTTAATTTTATTGAATGTTGGCTGAATTAATTTTCTCCTTTGTCCCCATCCTTGTTTAGTCCCAGCTTGCCACTGATGATGAAATTGAAGAACTGAAATCGATTGTAGCTAAGCCAGAAGAGAATGAAGACATTGAAAATGAAGAGCAAGGTTTTGGTATGTTAATATTACTAGCTACAACTAAAGTGATCTGTTAAGTTCTTAGGAAATTTTTTTTGCTGCTAATGATTTTATAAGATAATGATAGTCAGGATGGAAAGAAGGTAAATTCTCTTTAAATGTTCTCAAAACATAGCCAAGAAAAGTCTTAATGATGCTGACAGCATATGTATTAGACTGACTGTCAGCCATTTTTTTTAAAACTTGAAAATTGTCAAAGGTGTCTGAAGTGTTAAATAGGCTTCTGAAGGTGTTAATTATTGCGATAAAAATGCAAAGTCACTCTGTGGATGCCACCCCCCTCCCTTGGGGGGTGATCACTTGTGTCCATATGGGAGAAAGCTGATAGGCTCGCTCGTCCCTTTTCATAGTAGGAGTGTTCGATCTAATACAGTACATTATGCTGTCAGCGTCATGAAGACTTTTCTTGGCTATGTTTTGAGAACATTTAAATAGATATTAACTTCACTAGCATGACAAATTTCTTCAAGAAGAAGATAAATTTTTCAGATTGCCCTTCTGGCCAGTTGTTACCACCTTTGACCAACAACAATTTTCTCCGAACAATTATCCATACATCATCGAAAGATAAGGTAATGAGAATTAATAGAATGATCACCTAGGAGAAAATGCCTTAATCTTAAATTCTTTCAACTCATTCTTGAAGGAAATGTATGGAGATTGTATGTGGATATTGGGGCTTAAAGGTTTAACTAAGGAAATTGAAGGTAGATTCCAGTAGAACAACCACATAAACTACAGGGTTCGTAATGGTCATGGAAAACCTAGAAAGTCATGAAGTTTAAGAATTTCTTTTACCAGGCCTGGAAAGTCATGGGAAATTAAAGTTGTTATTGGTAGACTAGTAACCACAGATGTCAAAGCAAGAACCATGTAAGATAAGTCTGGTGTACTTGTATTTAAATTCTTACCCTAACACTGTGTAACACTAAATAACACCGTGTACCAAGAATATGGGCACCTCCTTGCTAGCTGCTCGCCACTAGAGTTCCAGTAGTTCAGTAGTTAGAGTGTCTGAACTATAACTCGGAGGGTCATGAGTTCGATTCTCAGCTGGAGCTCAGAAAATTTTTCTGAGCTCTCTGGTGTTTGAATTCTCCTTCTTCTCTAATAGAGACAAGCAATTAAACAGCATGCAAATGGCACCCATTTTGGTGGAAACCATACCTTGTGTCTGTTGAACTGACATGTAGGTCAAGAAATACTTGAAAACAAGAGAATTTAATTTTTTTTTGTAAATAACAGCTAAACTTAAGGTATGGAAAACTGGAAAAGGTCAATTAAAAAAGTCATAGAATTTAAAGAGCTCAAACGAGTATGAACACTGGGCTACCATCCAGATGGTATGACTTTCTTTGTATGCTGGATGACGTTTATCTAGGTGGTGATATTGATGATGATGATGACAATGATTTTGGTGGTGGAGCTGGTGATGATAATTTCCTCGGAGATGCTGATGTTCCAGACGTAGTGGAACCTATGGGTATGTTTGATGAGATAATGAGAATTTTGAAGGAAGATCATTGCAGTTATATACGGAACTTATGCAGTTGCGAAAAGAAAACCTGGGAATGCACCGGTATCACAGAGGTCAAGGGTTCGAATCCCGTACAAGCCTGAATTTTTTTTTTCAGGCTTTCTTTTCGCAACTGCATAATTAAGTTGCGTATATAACTGTGATGATCTTCCTTCAAATAATTCTTCACTCCGCAGTTCACTTATATGATTTTCATATAATTATTCATAATTTCATAATAAGAATTATTCTTAGCAGCTGGATATTAATATAATGCAGTTGCCTTTTCATTTTTTTTTTTCCTTTTTAAAAATTTAAATTCACAGCTTTAGAGGAACCTTCAGATGGCATTGTTATTTCAAGCTATGAAGAACTGGTGCGAAAGTATGTGGTAAGTCATCATTACAACAGGAAGTGTTTGTCTAACTGTATCTGCTCAAATTAAAACCATTGCATGGGTTTACATGGCCTATTAGGTGTTAACCATTTTCCCCTTACTAATGTGGAGTTCGGACACAATGTGAGCCAGTGAACCTTGCAAGTCATGTGAAAAAAGTGCAAAAAAATCAAAAAAGCAATAATATGGAAACAATAATTGAAAGCTAACCCTAATCAATGAAAGTTGACAAAGACTGTGTAATTCTGTAACAATCCCTGCAGCAAAACCTCACATACTGGCAAGTACAAAACACAGGTCACAAGTGCAGGTCACTGCTCTATTGATAAATAACATGTTCAAAGTTTACATTACAGTGTCTTTTGTTAAATTTGCGCAATAACTCCTCTACACAGGATGGCTACCTAATGGAAGCACAGCAATATGCTCAGGAGACAGATTTGAGTAGAAGAGTTAGAGACTGGGAGGACAGAATTCTTCCTGTTTTATCTGAAGAGGTAAGTCAGTATAAGCTGCAAATTGAATCAACAGATTTTCAAGTTTGTTAAGATGCTTTATACAATAGCTGATACCATGCAGGGTTCTCTAAAAAAGTTTAAATAATTGAGGAGAAAAAAAATACCATAAAAGAAGACTACAATCAAAGTGCCTTTCACATGGTGCAGTGGCATGTGGAGAGTAGGTGTGGCAAAGGGAACATGAACAGATTTAGGTGTTGGTCGAGTGGACCGCTTCCACGCCTTTTTCGTAAAATTTTGTTTTATTTTAAAAGGCTTTTCAGGAAAGTTAATAGTACACATTTCTCTTTGCTGGTAAGTGTCCGGGCCACCCCTTTCCGAATGTTCTGGATCTTGCCCCCTGGGGTATGCCTCCTTGAGTATCCCACCTGCTTCCATGGAAGGGAATATAATTTTGAGGGACTGAAAAGAACAGTTGAGTGTATTTTTAGTGACCAGGGACCCACACTGTTTTGTTATAACATAAATATATCAGGTTTGTTTTTATTGAACAAAAGTGTTGACAAAAAAGCTATTGTGGATTTATTATCACACTTCAAGAACTATTTTCCTTAAGTAGCTGGTCTTTCTGTGACAAGCTTTTAGATCTACATGTAGCCCTGCTGATGAAAATATCAGGATGGGTGTTTAGAACTTGGAATTGCATGAAAACAATATTATAATAATGATAGTGGTTAACTATTGTGTTTTGGGTATTGTTCCATGTCTCTTCGAATCTTTTGTATCACATCATTATTTTAGTTATCACATTAAGTTGCACACATTTTGACATTCTGAATCTTGTGTGCAAAAATAGTCTCTCAACCTTGGGTCACAAGTGATTTTTGCACTTCACAGAGCCCCTTTGGGCCCAAAAAGATTGAATGGAAAAATTATATTGACTTTTTAATGGTTTATTTAAAGCATGAATGCCTCAGCAGCCAATGAACTTGAAAGTTTGCAGTTGTTTCCAGGGGTGGATCCAGGATTTTACATGAGTGATTTGCACCAACTTAACTAGGGGGGTTTGGGGGCATGCTCCCCCAAGAAAATTTGAAATTTAGTGCTCTCAGAATGCAATTTTCCTGCATTCTGAGAGCACCTCAAGCCATCCAGACTCATAAATAGCACCTCCTCAGAAAGGCATAATTCTGTACAAAAATTCATTTGTGTGTCTTAGACAGTAGTTACACAGACAAAGCAGAATAACATCACAAAGTGGCAATAACAAAACAGTTTAAAGAAGGAAAGCTTATTCGAAAGCTATTACCAAAGGAGGAACTATGCGCTCCAGTCAAAAGACCCACACTACTGAGTCAATTCAATTCTCCTTAGTAAGTTGATGTAGCTTCAGTTAAGCTGCACTTCATTCTTACAATTTTGGATCTGTAAATCACTGTCTGTGATAATTTAACATTCTGCAAAGAAAACTAACAAGCTGGGCCCAGTGTGATACAACATTGCAGAAAAACATTACACGTACAGACTAAAGAAAATCGCTTAGTTATTCAGATCCAGAAGGTCCTTTGGAGAACGTTGGAACCCTTATTCAGCCGTAATAAAAAAGCTTTACGCTTCAAACGAGGTCAAAGAAAATGCGCTTGCATCAGAGGGCAAATCCTGCTGACCAGAAGCAATATAACTACAGTATATCAATACGTGTGTCATGACCTCTCAGTGTGAAACATGCGGCTAAAATCACATTTGCTCAGCGAAAATGTAGAACCTTCCAGCACATAATCTACCCAGCAGAAGAAAAAATCTTCATTTGAATAAGCTGCATTTTGGCATGAGGTAAAAGTCGTGTAGGCCTACCACCCCCTTTTATAGACAGGGAAATCTTTTCAGCCAGCTCCACACAAAATGGCAGTTAGAATTAGAACATTCCACTGACAATGGGAAGTCAAATAGCTCACCTGGTTTCCACACATTCTCTATGAACTTGACCTTGTCCTGGTCCGAATATGAGAACAGTCCTCCTTCCGACAGACTGGATCGCCTCTAACATGGTTTATAAATCAAAATCTTGTCTTCCTCCGTAGCAAGTTAATGTGAACTCTAATCGGCAAATCAACAAGAATAAACGAAAGGACTTTCAGGGGGAGACTTCCTTTTATATATGATTGTCAGTAGTTTCCACGGTAGTTTGCGGCCTGAATAGCCAATCACAACCGACTTTGAGTAGTTCGCAAAACAATGTGAGTGTTTCTGACCAATCAAACTTGGTTTTGAGTGATTTGTGAGACGATCCATATACCATACAGTCCCACCCACAGGGAAAAACTTTCTCCGGTCGTGCCTACAAGTTTTTTTGCATTGTTCTTGGAAGTATCGACAAAGGACGAAACCGCGCAAATGGACACTCGTCGAATTCGCTCGAAAAGGACCGGGTGTGCTGTGTGATTGACGAAATAACGAGATGGGACGCTTTTTTTTTATTTTTTTAATTTCATAATAAAAAATAAAACAAGGATAATTGATTTCTTGATTTACAATAAAGAACCTGAGGAGTAATAAATGCAGGTTTGGAAACATTTGAGTGATTTCTGGAAATCACTTGAACTACCCTGGATCCACCCCTGGTTTCTTTCTGTTTTATTAGGATTAACCTGTACGTACTTACAACTGTTAATTTTTTTCCTTTTTTAGGAAACTCACAGGCCATTTGATATACATAAGTATGGTGAAGAAATACTTGAATCGTTTAAAGGTACAATAAGCAGCAAATAAAAATCATGAACATAAATAATAAGTAACAAAACTGTAACTCTTGAAAAGAAAGTTGTCATTAGTGAAATACCAACAGGGTTGTCAAACTCAAGTAAGAATCTCGGAAAACAGTTATTTTTTTTTGGTCAGGAAAAGCTGGGAATATGTTTGGAAAAGGTTTGGAAAAGGATTTTTTTATTGTTTCTGGTAAGTCAGGTAACCCTGAGCTATGTACAGAAGTAGCAGGGTTACCGGTACATTTTGGTGATCAACACCACAGTTTAAGCTGAAAACCCGGTCAAGAGGCTAAAAATATTTTCAAAATAACTTACCAAGAGTGTACTGTTGTAAAATTAGCATTGAAACTATTAAACATTACTGTGGTGTGTTACATGACCGTTTTTTCCTTTTGCTAAATTTCTTTTGTTTGTTGTTCTTTTTTAGGAAAATCTAATCAGCACTTCAAAGATATAGCTAATGGAAAGGTAATGTACATATTACCAGAGGGTAATTTTTTATACTATACTTGAATAAGGTAAGAGGTAAATTTCTACATGTATTCTCTAAATTCACTGTTTCCTGATCTATTTATTTTCAGGAATCATTTGAAATTTGCCGATTATTTCTAGCCACCTTACAACTGGTAAGTCTGACTAATTTAGTTAATTTAGTGATAATGGCACAGTAATGATCCTCATCAATTCTGTAAAAGCTAATAAGGGTAATTTTCCACTGGCTGAGTGTTACGAAATTAGTGGAAAATGATTTTCTCACACACCACTGGGTACCAGTGGTGTGTGAAAAATTAAATTTATTGCAATGATCACAGTCAAACCTTGGTTTACGAACACCAGCTTAATACAGACACCTCACTTTTATGGACACTTTTCTTCGTCACTGGAGAAAGCCCTTACATTTTCTTTAACTTCAACCAACTTAAGATGGACACCCATTAATGGAAACAGTGGACACTTGTTGCTTGCCCAATTAACAGATTCTCATCTGAAGTCAACCTTGGTAATGTAGACACTTTGTGATCAACTGTTAGCTGAAATAAACCTTCCCTTTTTTAAAATAAAAAACGTTCAGTTGAGATTATGGCTTTGTAAAGGTTACAGATGTTTAATTTGACGATGCTTATGTCCTGTTTTATTTCATTAGTAATTTGTTCAATTACAAGGTGTATTTTCAATGTAAAAAGCATGACCTCATTATAAGGCACTGATACAGACACTTTCCATGGTCCCCTCAGTGTTCATTTGTACAGCATTTGACTGTATTTTTAACTTAATGTGCTTTTATTAATAATAAAGTACAACATTCTCTTTTTTTGTTACAGGCAAATAATTACAATGTAGAGATCACTGCTGATGGAGTTGGAGAGAGAGCAGTTGACACTATGAAGCTTAGACTTATAAAAACAACACCAGGGCATGAAGCTATAGCTAATTTTAGAGGACACAGCTCACCATGATAATTTTAACATCTATAAAATACCTAGTGGTTGTTACATTGTTTATATTTATGTCAGAAATATCATTTTTTCAAAAAAAATGAAAACAAAGAAAGAAAACAAGATGATCTGAAGGTGTACAGAACAGATCATTGTTTATAATTGGCTGAGTTATAAAACCAATCCATGTCACTTTAAAAAGTTGTTCATTTTTCTTTAATTAATTTTGTTCATGTCAAGTGTGAAACTTATATATTTCACGATCAACTGTCAAAATTCTTCTAAACAGACAGATAAACAGACTGATAAACTCAAATGGATCATTTTTCCAAAATTAACATCATCCAGTTTTCACACAAAGATGGAGTATCTGTCCAACTGCAATGACACAGAATATCCAACAGAAAACCTGTCTGAGAATGGTTACATCTGTAGTGTGCAAATGGCCATTCTAAAACTGAATTTTTCTATTCAAAGAGTCCTAGCTTAGGCAAGTTAAGGCCTGGGTTGAAAGGCTAAAAAGACCCCCACAGAGAATGCAAAGATCCTCTTTAATGACTCAGAAGGATCCAAGTAAAGGGTTCCACAAAGATGTGATAAGATGTACAATGTATCTCACTAAAATAGTTTTTGGAAAATTCATTCCAAGTATCACGTGACATTTCTTGGACCATGACATCACAAAACCTGTTTTCTCAAATGGGGCAAGGTTGTTAAACTTCAGCCTAAAAATACTTGTCATCAAATTGTCAGCGAAACTGTCTGGATTGTCAATTAGCCTTGCAAGGTGGAGTGAAGCATTTATATTAAGAGTTATTAAAGTATTTTATAAGTCACGTGACCTGTTTTTCCTTATTTCGTAATTCTTGCTCCACTTAGGCATACATACAGGGCTATTTCATAATATCCAGGCCATGGGAAAAACACCGGTGCCTGAGAATATTTGCTGCTATTTCATTTCCTTTCCCCCGTTTTAATTTGAAAACTTTGAACAGTAATGATCATTTGCAGGTCACGTGACTAATATTTCAACAATGAATACCAGTATGTCACATATTGTTAAGGCCACCAAGCTAAAACTGTTTTCTAAGTTTCATGACGACTGATCAAAACAATCCATTTTAAAAGCCACTTCGCCAAATTATGCAAATTATGAGGTGACCCATGCCTTAACATGCCTGAGAGCATGTTTGCAGAAAATATCCTCTCCAATCCTGTAGAGACTCATTTGAAAATCTAATGGGGACAGGGTCTTAACACCAAACATTTTTACTAGGGTGATAACTAACCAAAACTGAAATTTCCAGTGGGTAGAAATGATTAAGACCAAAAAGGATCGGATCATTATACGTCCTAAGTCAATAGTTTGCCCTGAGTGAGAAGTAAGTGTTAATGTTGGCTTAGGGGAGGGGTAGGTGGGCAGTTTCCCAGAAATGTATAATGATCCAAAGTATCTACTCCCCCCAGTTATTAACTCTCCATGCAGGGCTGTCACTAATGTTTTAAGTGGTTGGTCTCTCAGATAAAGTAGTCAGTCATTCATGTCACAAATCCTCCTGTATTATTTTGTTACATTTGACTTATATTCACACTTGAACTGAGTAGCTGGCTAATTTTGCTGCAGGAGCCAGCTACTAATAACAACCCTGCCACATTTTTATTGTGGTTAGAAGATTAGTTTAAATCAGAAAGGAAAAAGAAGCTCTTGCCCACAAAATGTTTTAAATTCTGAGGCTGATACACTGAAATGACAATAATTTTCTTTAGATATTTTTTGTGTTAATAGGGAATTTGAAATGAACGACTTGGCTCATAAATGATTATAATTCAAGCAGGGATGCAGCTAAAGGAAACCTAAGCTGGATTTTTTATTGGGTAAGCTGGCTTTTTTACTAGAAGCTAGCCTGCGAGCAAGCTCTCTGGAGCACTCTGGCGGCAGGGCGGGAAAAGGAAGGAGAGCTCGCAACTACGTCTCTGGAATTTGAACATCTGCATTGAAAAAGTCGATGCCAATTGCTGATTGTTGGAGATGACATTAGTAAAGAACTCATTACCCTTGGCATGTCTTTCCAATGTTTGTTTACATTCACGATTGTTTCCGCTTTGCACTGATTAGTGAAAATCTGACATCTCAATCGACAGGGAGCCACAGGGGAATCAAAGGTGCAATTCAAATTCCAGAGATGTAGTTGCAAACTCTCTTTCCTTTTCCCGCCCCGTGCCAGAGTGCCCCGGAGAGCTTGCTGGCAGGCTAACTAGGAGCTGAAAGGGGAGACAGCCCTCCCTCCTCCACCGTCTAAAATCCCCTTGCCCCTACCCCATGAGGGAGACCAGGAAAGCTGTCTTTCAGCTGGTGACATTAGCTGGTAACTGGCTCTTAACTACATCCCTGCTCGTGCTGTTGATTTTCATCGTCTACTTGTGTAGATTTTAAAATTCTTTTAATAATTAACTTTCTTTTACCTGGCTGAGACATTAATATTATTCTCTCCATTGTACATACATGTAGTTGTCCAGTAGAGACATCACGACAAATAAACAGTTGTGTGTAAGAACTAACTTAATTTGTTGTTATTGTTGTTCTTTTTGTAGTTTAGCATGATTCCTGTGAAGGGAGATAAAAATGATATCCAAAAACATGGTGCGGAATGGAAGGGGCGGGGGGGGGGGGGGGGGGGGTAGAATCTTGTATGTTCCTTTCCTTATTATGTCCCCAGTAAAGAACTTGTCCACTTGTTAGTGAAGCTTAGTATCCAAAGTCAGTTCATTATTACTGATAACTATTTTAAAATCCCCCTTGACACATGTGGTAAAACCTCAGAAGGAAGATTTACATGTAAAAACATTGAAAATGGAAATGAACATCTCCAATATCTAAAGGAAAAAGAATCTGTTTTGCAACAACTTTAATCTATATTGCAAGTGACACCCACGCTATGTAATATACTATTGAGGAAAATATGAAACATATTTTATATTTACAATAATTATCAATTCTTGCACAAAGAATACGAATTTAGTTCCTTGCTATAAAATAATTGCTGCCATACTCTAAAAACCACCATTGCACGGCAATAACAATTACAAAATGTGCAATGCTAATCAGCAACGTACAACAGCTGAACAAACAGTTTTCAAAAAGGTACCGTCTCAATAATTATTATTACGAATTGTTATGCTACACTATTCTAAAGTAAAATCACAGAAAAACCTGAAAAATAAGGGTATTTGATTTGAAAGAAAGGCAATAAATACGATCGTTCTCCTACAGAATTAATACAGTATTGATGAGTGGCGTCGTCGTCAAGTGTACTTTATTTACCATAGGGTTCCCATTGCGGAATAAGAAGACTTTCATCGACAAGAACTCATAAAAGTAAATATTTCCTTCTTTCAGTCCCTGAAGATAGTGATAGAAAATAATTTCTCCTAGATTCTGGACATTCGCCCGCTGTTTCGTGTTACTGTACTGTCGACTCGAGCCTTCAGTCGGATTTGTCCTTTGGGGATTTCCTAAATGGCGTTAATGCAACTCCTCCAACGACCGATACTGCAGTAAATGTGGTCGACAATGCTGTTCCAGCGACCCAGCCAACTCCACCGACAACTGAAGCAGCTTTATTATACACGCCACCTGAAATTTTCGACAACAGTCCTGCCTGATCTTCTGTTCCCTCTTTCAAGTCCTCGCGTTCTTTAGGCTTCTCTTTCAAGTCGATTTCCTTTGGCGCCTCGTCTCTCTGATTTATAAACAAGCATCGTTTCATAAATTAACCCACAGTAAGTATCATTTAAAATTACCACAACTGTGGTTATTAAGCGCTGATAAAGATTTCAAGAAAATATTTACGCGACAGTGACTGAACGAACCTCTTTCATGGTGATCGATTTATCGCCTGCGTCGAATGTGGAGTTCGAACGTCGAACCTGCATCAAATCAAGCGAAATACGTCAATTCAAATCTTGACGTAGATTCATTAACATTTCTACGATTGCGAGCCTGAAATACAAAAGAGATTCTCCTACCACTATTTGCTGCGTGGAACTGTCGTCGTGAACCATTGGCAATAAATTTTTAACAAATTGGCTTTGCACAGCCAGGCAACACGTCCGGAAATGAGCTTTAAACAAGCAATCATTGTCTTCTGACCAATCAACACTCGCCGGTACTTTGTTGTGTCGGGAACAAGAATTCCCGGTTTTAAAAAGTCCTAGCACCTACTTTTCAGGGAGGTGCATAACACGAAATTTGCCTCATCTCCGAAAGTTTTCAGGAAAATTCGTAGGAAAGTTGAGAAAATATCTGTTAACTCCTCCTTTCTGCTAGACTGCAAAACAGTCGGTTATTTTCTCAAAATCAGTAAAGAAATCGGTAAAGCGTGGCGTATGTGTCTGACGCGCGCAAAGCTCGCGAGCCTCACACTTTTGTTTGACTGCTGTCGCGTACTTGAGTACGCAAAAATACGGACTGTTTCGCAGTCTACCTTTCTGCAGAACCGAAGCTGTCGTTTCCAGCCCAAAATCGTTTTTTAACTGTGAATAAAATAGGGTTTCCTGCTTACAGAGGTGGGTTGTTCTAAGACATAAAATGTAACAAGTGTTGGAAGGGCTGGTCAACTGAAATTTTTTGTTGTAAAAAGCATGAATTGAACCGGAAGAGGAAACCCCCTAACCGGAAGTCACGAAAGTAAATTTTAAGAATTCAGAGAAGGACTGGGTAAGAGTAGTTTCATAAAAATGGCGGCCATATTTATCCGTGTCTCTACATTAAGTACATGTTTGCCGTACAATTCTTGCTTTAAGAAGGAAAGTTAGCATCTCAAATTAAAAAAAAAAATTAATCCTGGAATGTCTTCAGGAGAAATATCTAAAGAAAGTGAGAAGAAAACACTGAAATTGCCACTGGTCGGAGAAGGAAGTGTGTCTGTTGTTGAGGAAGAAACGCCAGTTCTTTCAGGATTTTCTCTACAATATCCTGCAAAAGTTACTCGAACTGGTTCAACTAGCTCGGAAAGTTCCTGGACAGAAAAGTTGCTTAATTCGTTGAAGTTTAGAAATCCAGGACCGATGCTTAAAGACTTTAACCCAGACACAAGCAGACGGGAAATGCGGAAACTAAAACGGCTGGATATGAAAGATAAGCACAAGGGGAACAGGAGCGACCCCACGAGCCGAACAAGAAGAAGACAGCAGCGACAACGAAAGCTACCACAGAAACAGACATTTCACGATCGATCAGGCGTTCGAATGTCTGACGGCAGAGATGTTTGTGATTGTCAGGATACAGACTGCCCGGGATGTCATTTCCCGTGTCCCTCGTGTGGATCAGAAAAATGCGGCATTGAATGCCGCTGTGATCGCCAGTGGACTTATTTGAAGGACATAGAGGTCGAAAATCCGCTGCCTAGTGTGTCTCGTAGATTAGCAAATCGATAAATGACTTGAAGGGCTAGATATTATAAAGTATTTAAAACAAAAAGTAGCGATCACGGAGGGATTTACTGTCGCGTACGCTCGTGTCAATCCCGCGTGAAAGAGAGAATGACACGCGGCTCACCAATCCCTTGGCAAAGAATACTGGTAATCTAATTACCTAGAAATTCTGTGTGTAGATTAACATTTTGCTTTGTTGTGCGAATATAACAGAGATATACAAAATGTTAGACTCCAAAACAGTCGGTTTTTTTCTTAAAATCTGTAAAAAAAAGGTAAAGTGTGGCGTAAGAGTCTTACACGTGCGCGGCGCGCGAGCCTCACACGCCCCGTTCCAGACCTTTTGTTTGACTGCTTGCTCGTGCTTGAATATGCAAAAATATGGACTGTTTTGTAGTCTAACAAAACGTTAGTGCTCTACTAAGAATACACCATTTATGTAGCAGCCAGTTACAAGAGTCCCGACAGGCAAATTGGCAGTAAATTATTGCATTGTAAAGAATGCATTAAGAATAAAAATTGTGGAAGAGTTTTAATTTATTGTATGTTGCATGAATTACCCTTAACTATGGTGGCCTAGAACTGCCATAAGGAATTTTCTTGAATTATCAAGAAAATTCAACTTTTGTAATCGATTAATTTTAAAATTACTGCATTTTTTTTCTATAAAGAAAATATTGAAGATGTATTTTTTATTTTTCAAAGACAATTTTTTTAAAAACGATTGAATTCGTTTGACTTTTGAAAGTACGACAAATTATTTTTAAAAAGATAATATTAAAAAGAGTATTTGTTTTCATATCAGAAACTCTTCATTTTTTTTTTGGTCTTTGTTTTCAATAGTTTTTTTTTTTGTTTGTTTTCGTTTTTTTTTTTCCCCTAAGGCGAATATTTTTTCCCCCCTAAGGCGAATTTTTTTTTTAAGGGACTCGAACGTTTTTTTTTTTTTTTTTCGTCTTGACAAGCCGAGAACTGCCATAGCCCAAAATGCTTTTCGCACCTGATGTTATCCCATAACTCTCTCCGCACCGGTTGCCTTTCCAATATGGCGGTTCGAATAAGGAACGATTCGTGGAAAAATGATCATGACCTAGAAGATATCCTGAGAAAGTACGTTAGGGAGGGATTGCAATGCGAGGAGATCTTGGATTTTGTTTCAAGGGATTTCAGTGTTGTTCTGGAGTCTGTCCAAGAGTTCTCATATCTTCCAAAGACTTGTCGAGGTAGTGCTTCACAACCCAGGTAGTGTACGAGTACTCTTTGTGTTTGCTTGTGGCCTTGAAAGCTTTCCTGAATCCGCCCGCTCCAAAAGCTGTATCTTCCAAGTTAAAGTCGACGAGAACTGGGGACGCTCAACAAGCCATAGCTTGAAAGTCAAAATTGTAATTCTCTATTGCTGTTGTTGTACGCTTGATTTGGTTGCCAAGTTTTAACATGTCAACGACAGAGAGGCTCTTAGGAATGAATCTGCTTTCAGGAGATACTTTTTCTGGTCGTATACCACAGGGATAACTGGTAGACACAATTTCCACGCCAGCAGTAGCCCTCCGTGGCGGTGGTGCTCGTACTGGGCTTGAACGTGCAACAGGCCTTGAGCGTCCCCAGTTCTCGTCGACTTTAACTTGGAAGATACAGCTTTTGGAGCGGGCGGATTCAGGAAAGCTTTCAAGGCCACAAGCAAACACAAAGAGTACTCGTACACTACCTGGGTTGTGAAGCACTACCTCGACAAGTCTTTGGAAGATATGAGAACTCTTGGACAGACTCCAGAACAACACTGAAATCCCTTGAAACAAAATCCAAGATCTCCTCGCATTGCAATCCCTCCCTAACGTACTTTCTCAGGATATCTTCTAGGTCATGATCATTTTTCCACGAATCGTTCCTTATTCGAACCGCCATATTGGAAAGGCAACCGGTGCGGAGAGAGTTATGGGATAACATCAGGTGCGAAAAGCATTTTGGGCTATGGCAGTTCTCGGCTTGTCAAGACGAAAAAAAAAAAAAAAAAACGTTCGAGTCCCTTAAAAAAAAAATTCGCCTTAGGGGGGAAAAAATATTCGCCTTAGGGGAAAAAAAAAAACGAAAACAAACAAAAAAAAAAACTATTGAAAACAAAGACCAAAAAAAAAATGAAGAGTTTCTGATATGAAAACAAATACTCTTTTTAATATTATCTTTTTAAAAATAATTTGTCGTACTTTCAAAAGTCAAACCAATTCAATCGTTTTTAAAAAAATTGTCTTTGAAAAATAAAAAATACATCTTCAATATTTTCTTTATAGAAAAAAAATGCAGTAATTTTAAAATTAATCGATTACAAAAGTTGAATTTTCTTGATAATTCAAGAAAATTCCTTATGGCAGTTCTAGGCCACCATACTAGACCATGGAAATGATGTAAAATGTCACGCAGTGCAGGTGTTTTTGGTTTGGTTTTTCGTAAAAAAAATAAATGTTATTGTAAAAAACAAATCGGCCACAATTTTCCATGGTCTACACTCTTATAGGCCATAGAAATGATGCCATAAAATGTTCAAACTTTGCAGTGAAACCACGAGCCGTACACTTGAATTTGTAACATTTTATGACGTCATTTCTATGGTCTATAAGAGTGTAGACCATGGAAAGTTGTAGTCGATTTGTTTGTCTGTGGCTAGAGAAAACTCTACATTTTTCATGTGGCCATTTTATTTGACCCATGAAAATGATGAGACTCTGCCCGTGGTATCTTATCCCTTACTTATTTTACTGTAAGACCGTGGGTATCTCTTCAGCCCCGAGAATCAATATTCATACTTTCTTTCTTATTTCCCTGACATAAATTGAGGCAATCAAAAGGATGCGATCAAGAGAGATTGGTGCGTTCCTTTGGGATAATCCGGATCAGGTCAGCGATCCGAGATCACTTGGATCATAGTAGATCAAATGAACCGATGAATCCTTGTCCAGAGTGGATTCATCGGTCTATTTGATCTACCATGATCCTGATCTGGACCATCTCAAAGCATGAGAGGCACGTTTTATGAGGTAGATTTTTGAAACTACGGTTCTACTACTCGTAGTTACGTAGTATAAAAAATAAAGGTTGTACCGTAGTAGCGTAGTGGCGTAGTAGCGTAGTAGCGTATAGCGGTACCGTAGTAGCGTGCAGCGGATTTTTGAAACTACTGTTCTACTACTCGTAACTACTCGTAGTTACGTACGTAGTGGCGTAGTAGCGTAGTAGCGTGTTGTTGTTCCCAGGCCTTTCCAAGATGGCGTCCCAAAAGCGAAAGGAGCAAAATTAGCCAGGCTCGTGAATTCGCGAAAAACAACAGTTTCGGAAAAGTCTTAGTCTATTGAAGATAAAAGAGATGCTGAGAACGGTCCAGACGGTTGACTTAGACGTTGCCGGCTTACTTGCACTCCTTCTCGGATTCGATGTAGTCACGTGGATCAGGCTCGCAATTAACCACGTCCCAAAAGCGTTCGACCGTTACAAGAAGTCTCGTAGTGGCACTGTTCACAAAATTGTCGATTTCCTTTGCCCTCTAAGAGGGCTCACGCCTGAGATTATGGGAGAGGTAGTCACCTTCCTGGAGGAATTTGGTTCCAACTGGTCCTTATATGTGAACGATTACAACAGTGAGTTTGAAAGCGGTCAGTATAAAACATAGACTGCGGACTGCGGACTACGGACTGCGGACTGGGTATAAAATACGGACTAGGTATAAAACGCGGACTGGGTATAAAACACGGACTAGGTATAAAACGCGGACTGCAGACTGCGGACTAGGTATAAAATAGAAATTCTTGGTGGAGGTTCCTTGAATCAAGAGCCTGACAAAAACGCTATCTTCTTCACCCATTTTAGACATGGTCTCGGTCTCTAACAACTATGAAAGGGGTCAGGACCCGGGGGGTACTCTCTTATACAAGCCATATACGTATTTGCCGCCCTAAAGGGTAGGGTATATGGGCCGTTTTGGTGGTCTGAGAACACTTTGCCTATTTTGATTTGGAATCGGGTATGGTTTTCGAGGAAACTACGGGAGCGTACATGTGCGAATGTATTTATCGTTTTCAATTCCAGATGAATAAGAACGAAATAGAAATATGCGATTGAAATGCATTTTAAGAATTTTTTGTTTGCGCTCTAGAGAGAATGATCTACTGTTGCGCTCTAATCTATAAATTTATAACGATGACATAATTTCTGCCTAATTAGGCCTAGCCTGTTCCAGGCTCCGAGATAGTTGGGTCCGCTAAATTGAGAAAGTGCGAAAATACAACGAGAGGAAACTGGGTAGTCTCCTCTTTATTTGAGAGCCTGGAACAGGCTAAATTAGGCCAGGTCTGAAAATGGTATGGATTTTAGAGATCAGGTCTGAAAACGGGTTTGGAAAATGACATTTTTTATTCTGAAACAGGGTAAGGATTTAGAGAACCAGGGGGCGTAACCCCACCCAAAAATTCCTAGCAATACCCCCTTCCGGGGTTCAGGAGCAGGGTGTAAATCATGTCGACATAATCATCGCGTAGAATATAACGTTGGGTTGCATGATTCATTTCGGTTATTATTCACGTATAGGTGAGTAATCCCTCCCGCCTAAATACTGCTTTTTACCTCGCGGAATGCCCCTGTATTGACCTTCTCGTCTGAGTTTTTCATTTCCTCATATTCCCAAGGACTTATTTGAAACGGAATAGAGGCATCTTTAGGAATTTTACTCTGACTCGGCTAACACCAATACTATTCCTTTTATTCGGTGCTTCTCTGATTCGTTCAGAGTTTAATTTCAGTTGCCTTGAATAGCGGCATAACCTTCCTTGCCCGTGCAGTATGCTTTCCTTCTCTACACGAGGAGAATATAGACTGCGTGACCGGCTTACGGGATGTTTTTGTGTGAGGCAACGAGCTGGAACTACCGTTTTATGCAAGCCCGCTTTCCGTTTCTCTCATTTTTTCCTTTCAAAGTAAGGCTGTTACTTTTTATATACATAGTTCGTAGTCCGCCCTTTTTACCTAGTCCTTGTTTTATACTCAGTCCGTAGTCCGCAGTCCGCAGTCCATATTTTATACTGACCGAGTTTGAAAGGGCGTTGTTGCGGCTAAATGGCAGTAGCAAAGTAAATTTTAGTAGGTTCATAGCACCTCCCGTGACGGACTGCCTCCACTGTGGATCACTTCTCACCGCTCCAAATCCACCAAGCAGCGGTATTGTGTAAACATTAGGGACTTTAAGATCCACTACGGCGAAGCTCTGGTACGGCGGATGCAACCGAAAGAGACTGCGCCGACTACGGCGTCTCCCGCCAAAACTCGAATTGATTAAGTTTTGCGTAGTACGGCAAAGTCAAACTCGATGTAAACAAATCGGAAGAAATGGTTTCTTGGAAAGAATTGAGAGAGCTTATAGTGCTCTACTAAGCTCTACTATGACATGAAAGTCCTCAATGACGCCGAATTTCTCTTACTATACTACCTTTACAGCCCACAAAACCTGGACTTGCCGTGTGACTTGTATCCACATTTCGACTTCCAAAACCTGACCGAAGATGAATGTGTGGCCGAATTTCGGTTCAGGAAAACTGATATCCCAAGGCTTTCTCAAGCTTTGCGGATTCCTGATGTTATAATTTGTCACCAAGGAAGAATTTGTAAAGGAACTGAAGGACTATGCATGCTTTTGAAGCGGTTGTGCTACCCTTGCCGATACAGCGATATGGTCCACTTGTTCGCTAAGCCGGTTCCTGTATTGTGTATGATTACAAATCAAGTTTTGGATTACATTTATCAAGCTCACAGCCATCGCATTCTGCAGTGGAATCATCAGCAACTAAGCCAAGCCAATCTTGAAAGATTTGCCGAAGTTGTTCACCGAAAAGGAGCCCCACTTAATAACTGTTTTGCTTTTGTTGATGGGACAGTTCGCCCTATTTGTAGGCCCGGCACTGTTAACCAGAGGTTGCTTTACAATGGACACAAACGTGTCCACGGAATCAAGTTTCAGTCTGTTGTTACCCCAGATGGAATGATTGCTAATATGTATGGCCCTGTTGGTAAGTTTTTTTTTTTAGAAAATGGAATCTGGGGTTTATAGGGTGAGGAGGCAACTGCTTAAGTGTATTTTTTTTTCTTTTCATCTTGAGAAATCGCTTGAAATGAAACTTCTTGGAAACATACAACTCCTTTTTATGAGAAATTAAAAAGAAACTCTTATAAATAAAACACTTCACTTTCATTACCTCATAGCCAAGCTGACTATGTCATAATAAATATATCAATGAACAAATAAATAGTTTCATTTTTTTCTTGAATTGTCATAGTTACAAGAAAAATGAATGAAATATTCCTGAGACCCTTAATGCTTTAATGTTCTTTTAACAAAATGTTATAAGACTTTTTCACTTATCTGACTGAACTTTAACACTCCTCCTGTCCATGAATTTTGTTGCAGAGGGAAGAAAGCATGATGCAGGTATGCTTGCTGAGTCTCACCTTTTGGATGATCTGCGTCAGTATGCCTTCAGCCTGGCTGGACAACCACTTTGTATTTACGGGGATCCTGCCTATCCCATCCGTTTACACCTTCAATGTCCATTTAGAAATGGAGTTTTAACCCCACAGATGGAAGTTTACAATACTGCTATGAGCTCAGTGAGAACAAGTGTGGAGTGGCTGTTCGGAGACATAATCAATTACTTTAAGTTTCTGGACTTTAAAAAGAACTTAAAGTTGGGACTGAGTAGTGTGGGGAAAATGTACATCGTCAGTGCTATTCTTGGAAATGGGCTAACATGTCTATATGGAAACACAACCTCAGATTTTTTCCAGTGTAATCCTCCTGACCTTGAAACTTATTTTGCATAAGTGCTACAGTTTAGGCTAACTGTTTTGAAAATTATCTTTAATAATTCAAGCATTATGGTTTTATGGTGTAAATTAGCAATACAGCAATGAAACCAAGAGCACTTAGACATTCTGAGAAGTTTGCTGGATTTAATGAGAACTGCTGGAAACATGTTGGGGTCACAGCATCAGTTCTCAAGGGTGACAAACCTCAACATACTGTGTATACCTCAAGATTTTGCTCATTTTTACAACACTAGATTCTGTAAAGGCATATCACACTTGCATTTAGAAATTGTATGTCATGTAATGATTCAGTCATAAAAAATACTGTAGAGTTGATCTCACATATAACTCCTGTTAAAATTGTATTGCTTTTGAGACTGTCAGTAAAAGACCAGCCTTTTGCAAATAAAGATATGAACTTTAAAAATGTGATAGCCAATGAGAAAAGCCTTTGTTTTCACCTTTCTGGCCTTGAATTCATGCAAAACACAAAAGTAGTCTTTGCTTGAATTCGAGGTTAGTTATGGAAACAAGAGCCATATTTGTTTATATGTTTTATGTCTTATGGGTGGAATTTTTTTGGAGTAACATTGGTTGTTTTAACCTTTTTAAAAACAAACATAAAATAAAGGAACACTCTGATGACCTTCCATGCAAATCCAAAATGAATTACCTTTAAAATACAGTAGCTGACTGTAAAACACAACTTTGCTACAAAACTTGGAATGATTTCACATCCATTTTAATCTAACACTGTTGCTGTAAAACTCAAATAGAATGAAACTGATCTGTGACTCTTCTCTGTCTTTTGAGTCATTCTTTTGACAAGAGTTTTTCCAAAACAGACATCATTGCCTGACTTTGCTGTGCCATTAACATCTGCATGTGTTGATTCTGTTGCTGCTGTTGAGCCTGCTGTTGGTTCATTGCTTGCAAAAAGGATTGCTGCTGGGTGAACATAGCTTGGAATTGAGCAGCTTTGGTTTCTTCTTCTTTTTTCCTTATCTTTAGCTCTTCTTCTCGGAATGCCTTGTCTGATTCAGCCTTCTCCTGCATAAACTGGAGAGCCTCATTACTGCTTCCCCTGGATTTCCTTTCCTTTGGCTCTTGGCCGTCTTCAGATTTTCGTTTCTTTGTTTGCCCCATCCTCTCCAAAGCTTGGTTTCTGATATCTTCTGCTGTAGCCTTCTCCTGCCCTTTTTTTTCACTAGCTTCTGCAATAGCATCTCTTTCTCTTTCTGCTATGTCCTCAAGAAGTACATTAAGCTCATCTTGTTCTGGTACAGAAATTCCAGATGCAGCTAATTCTGATTTTTCATTTTCTTTGAATCTGTCTTGGATCAAGTTAAATCTCTCCCTGACTGCTCGCTGAGATAAATTAGATTTAAATCTCACGGTTTGGCAACCTCTAAGATTCTTGGCAATTTCATCCCACAGACGCCCTGCTTCATTTGTTCCCTTTTTGTGTTTATAAACCTCTAGGGCAAGAACTTCTCGGCAAAGAAGGATATCATGCTCCCTTGTCCATTGCACTGACTTCCTAATAAAGATAAAAAGAATAGAAAACAACCATTCCTGTGAGAAGCAAAAACAGCAACCTTTGACACTGGAATTTCTGGAAAAATAGAGGATATCATCATATAACTGGGCACTGGTACCACTTTTTATAAAGTGAGGGTTTCCTTTTTTACTAAAGATTTTGGGTGAAAAATAAGCATCAAGTTTTACTCTGCTTACATGCAGAAGTGGGATGTCTCTTCTGAGTTAACAGATCAAATGGAAACTGCTGGGCTCGAAATTCAGCCTGATACATTGTCATTAAATATGCGTAACATTTTTAGTTTAGTTTTGCGACTACTATTGTTTTCAGATCCGGAAAAAAACTACTCTCACGACTTCAAGACATTCTAGAATTACCATTACATGTATATACTGGCCGGCCTAGATTTTCTTAAGAGTGGACTTGTAATAGAAGCAAAATTTATGCAGATGCATAAGTGTAAAATTGGCTTGTCTTATTTAAGCCCTCAAAAAGATGTTTTGTGAATGCTAATGCGCTCTAACAAAGTTTTTGTCATTGTTAGGGGATAAATTTCACAAGAAAGATACTGCTTATCATGAAATCAAAGTTCCCAAAAAGGGCAAACTCAACAACCAAGTCAAGTGATTTCACTAAGCTAATCGACAGAAAATAAGCAAAATGAAATCGAAAACATTATTCTTCATGATCAGTTACTTCCAAATCATATATGTTCCAGATGTTACTCGTTCTACATTAAGCGGCATGAAATTTCGCTAAACTTCAATGTTTTAGAGACTAGAAGTGAGCAAAAATAAAAACAACTTCGAACTTACGATGCTTGCGACATGTGCTTGTCCGACGACTTGTCCATCTTTCGGGTTCACTTAGAACAAGTTATTTGCTAAAAGAAACGTAATACACCCAAAAAACTATTAAAATATTGTAAAATGAACGTTTTTATACCATCTGTGCATTTTAACGATTAAAGATCCGATAAAAATGCAATGTAGTTTACTCACGTAGTGAATACTCCCTCAACTCGGCGTGTTTGCCGTACCAGACAGCCGTCCTACGGCGGGAAAGCTTGCTTGGACCACAACAAGTGACGTCACCGGAAGTAATCTTTCACATGTTTGCCGTACCAGAGCCTCGCCGTAGTGGATCTTAAAGTCGCTATTGCGGGGTCCACAACCGTGAACAAATAAGTTTACCAGTTCCCAGTAATGCCGCGTAGCACCCAACGCAGCGAGGTAAAATGGCGGCCAAAATGTTATCCGAGAATTCTTCGTTGTTACTGTCGCGCAATAGAAACGGCACAAAAAAATAAATTAGAAACCGTCCAGTGGAAGAAGCCAAGAAAATGAGATGTTATACTAGAAATACGTAAATCGCAGGACCTCGCGAATGACTTCGGGGGAACGGCAAGTAAAGCCGAGAAGAAAATTCGTAAATCTAAAAATTTTAAGCAATATATAGAAACATAGCAAAACTGTTATACCTAAAATGAAAACTAAACGAAAAGAAAAGGAAGAAAAGAAAGAAGAAAATAAAATAAAAGAAGCAAGGAGAATGTAGTTCTGCTCGGAATCGAACTCAGGACCTTTGAAGCACCGGATCAACGCTTTAACCACTAGGCCAAGTGGAACACAGAGGGAGCATGTGTGGAAATCTTCGAGTGTTATTAATCATGAATTCAAAAATATTTTCCAGAAGAACGACTGCAGTTTGGACATCCATGACTAGTTCATTTCAGTGTGAGTATTGTCAGTGTTTTACATTCAAAAGATGCGATAAATTCAAACTAAAATGTACTAGTCATGGAGGTATGTATTGTCCGCATTAATTTGGAAAAATTAGCATAACGTCAAAACAGTGAATGTTGTAACGTAGATTTTGGACCGATTCGTAGGATAGGTTTGTCTTGAAATTTCAAGGTGTGGCAGTGAATCAATCTTAATGAAAGTTTCAGACATTTTTGTATACATTATGAAGATGACGTGAAGAGATTTTAAAAAAATTCGTTCGAGTAGTTTCGGAGATATTCAAGAAAGCGCTAAAAGTCCAAATTCTGAATGAAGTTGCACTTGTACAGGTGGTGAGAAAACGGATTAGTTTTCAAGATCGTAAGAACGAAAGTACACCAAACTTTCTCAGCATCAAAATATGATGTTAAGCAGCATTCTGACGCTACTTAACAATACTGTGATCCATTTATAAAGTCTTTATTAAATAATCTATCACGGCTATTGAAAATTTAAGGTTTGTAATATATTTTCGTTTTAGTCGAATTCAAACATACAGAATTTTTTACTTCTTACGGAGATTGTTTGCTAAACACCAAACTTTAAGTTCCTAGTGTTGGATTTTCAGTAGCAGGTCTAGATCACACAAAATTCGTCTTTTATCAATTTCAAAGTTTTTTGTTTATGGTTGTCATAGTAATATCGATTTTATTTAAAACTACAACAAATTTCAATCCATAGCCAATTACTGGTGAAAATTTTATAGCGATCGGACAAGGGAAAAAACACTTTTGAGGCGATTGAAAAATATCGGTATGGCCTCTGAAAAACTGTATCGAAACACCTTAAGTCTGTTTCAAACATGACTTAAAGCTGACTTAAGAAACCTGATGGTAAAAAAATTTCAAAATCGTGAGTTTTATCAGATAGAGATTCTCGCGTTAGGCGCCAAAAGCAAGGAAATCATGACACAGTTTCTTCTCACGCACAAAATTAACTGAAGATGCACCGCCGAAATGACGAAACGTTAGAAGGCAATTACGCTACCGATTTTTCACCTTATGCGACGTACGTTGCGTGGCTTGATCACTTTTTTATTGGCCTACGTAAGTGTCATTTTCTTTTCTTATGATATTCCTCGCCGATTTCCCAACAGATCTGAAGCATGGGAACATAAGATTTTGTAAGGTTATTCGGCTGATCAACCTTTGTAAATTTAATAAACAGACAACAGTCGCAATTACAGCGATTTTACGGCTTCTCGGTCTCATTTTGATCTCGACTTCTTCGCTAAAATGTACCGTGACTACCTCACCCCATTTATGATGTTAGTTACCTTATCTGTTATTTTTATCGTTAAGGATGACAGCTTTGCACGGAAAGAATTTGTTTTCTAGATATGTCTGAACGCTCAAGTGGACTTAGGGTGACTTGGCTTAGGCTAAGACAGACTTAGTGCCTTGTGTAAATCCAACAAATAGATCGAGTCAAAGAACAGGGCTGTCAACAAACCGATAGAGATCATTGCTGATAGATTAGTTGAAGAGGGTGTCACATCGGAAGACGAAATTAAACCGCGATATTAAGAAACTTTGCAAAAATATGCGAGTTATCAAAAGGAATTTAGTACCCTCCAATCAGCATCGCAAAACACCTCTGAAAACACTGCAGTTCTCGGAGCAGTCGCTGAAGCCGTAAAAAAAAAATGGCAAAAAAATATGGCATCAAAACCGCAAGCAAGTGGCTTAGAAAGGCTACCGTCTCCATCGTGGGATGGGTCACGCAAGGCGTACCTAACCTGGAAAAAGGAATTTCAGCATTGCATGAATAGACATGGCCAAGATAGGGATAAATAACTTCAGAGGTTTCGTAAAGCCATACCCAAGGGTTCTTGGTGGACAGAATAGTTGAAGACTTGCAAAAACATCGATAGAGCATTGGAGATTCTAGACATAGAATTTGCAGATAAAAGGAAGTTAATGGACGAGCTAAAGGCCACTCGAAGAGTCTGGGACGTTTCGCCACCTCAGTGACATGGAGGACAATGACTGTCTTGTTCAGGAAGAAAGTGAAGGGCCACTCTTTATGTCGAAACGTTTGTCGAAACTTGAACCAAAGGACAACGCGGACTTTGGAAGAGAGATGCAGCGACAAAAGAAAGAAGAAAATGAGGCACATTTAGTCGCTTGGCCCCACCAAGAAGCAGCCTTTCCATCCAGGGGAAAGAAAGAAATTGAGGGAAACAGCAGCTACAAAGAACGCGGACGCAGAAGGACCCATCATCACGCCAATGACGATAACAGTACAAACGATGATGAAACCTATCCCCTCGGCTTCAAGTCTAAGCATCTGCTCGCTTCCTGTCCGGTATACCAAGGATTAACAGTCAACGAAAAGTGGGAGGTCGTTAAGGAGTATAAAGGATGTCGAAAATGCTTAAGAGTGTTTCATCACACAAACGACTGTACGAAGGCCGACGGAACTACTTATGACAAGTGCAAGAGAAGTCATTACCGTTCTCTTCATAACGAGAAGAAGGTAGACCCATCAAAGTCAAACTTGGATCCTGACGTACCTGCCTTTAACAACAAAAGAAGTCCAGATCAGGCCGAGTCTAGAAACAACAGTATCCAGGGAAGAGATAGCGAGGGCGCTAACGATGTCAAGAACGTACCTGGAGTTTGTCCAGTTTAGAAAATCAGAGTCAAAGATAGCGAAGGAAACTTCCAAAACCTTTATTGCCATGTTGGACACCGGCTCAAATACAAGTCTTTTATCTAAGAGGGCTACGAAACTACTAGGTCTGTCTGGTCCTCGGACACACCTTACTATGATCTTAGCCGGAGGACAACAAAGGGGAGAGGTGTCTGAAGTCTTGGAGATTGTGAATGAATCACCCGTCGATGAAGACATCCGAAAGAACCTCCTAGTACATACCGTTCGTAAGCCTTGTAGCAGTGCTAATCTCGTGTCAAGAAAATCAGTTGAAGCTTATCCTCACCTCAAGACAATAGGAGATAGGTTACATCTGTCTGGTGGTACGGTCGATCTTCTGATTGGAACTGATTTCGTCGATGCCTTTGTTGACATCCATACAAACAGCGGTAATCCAGGAGAACCAGTGGCGAAAAGGAATTGTTTTGGCTGGTATATCTTGGGACAACTAGACTTGGATGCTGAAGCTATACCACGTGTTCACTCAGTGGACATTGGAACTGTAAGTGCCGCAGAAGACATAAGGAAACTCGTTTATCAAGAGTTCTTAGGAGTCAGACGACAGAACTTTGTACCTGCAGTGAAAATGCTCTGCGCGAGAACAAGTTTGTAAAAGGTCTCTCAGCCTCGACCACGTTGGGGAGTGGAAGAGTGCAAGTCAGAATGCCCTGGAAAGAAACCGGGCCTCCGAAACAAAGTTATTATGGCATTGCCTTGAAAAGAATATATTCTGCCGAGAAATCGTTCAAAAAGAAAGATTGCCTTGCGATCGTGGATGAAGAAGTCTAAAAGCTAGTAGGTCAAAGCTTCGTCATCAAAGTACGGCCTGAAAACGTTGATCACAGTCAGCAAGAATGGTACATTCCACTACAAGCGGTGTTCACTCCAGAAAAGAGCACAAAAGTCAGACTTGTGTTTGATTTCTCATCTAAAGGGCACGATGGTCTCTCCGTGAATGATCACGCAAAGAAGGGACCAAATTACATCAACAGCCTACCCGATGTTGTATCAGTATGGCGCTGGGATGAGTTTGCGTATGCCGGAGCCTTATTGGCAAGATGTTTAACCAGGTGTTGGTGCATCCGGATGATCAAGTGTTCCATCGATTCCTGGGGAGAAAATATCAGAGTGATCCTCCCACCGTATACCAGTGGCTGAGACTAAATTTCGGTGACAAGCCAGCTCCGGATATCGCTTCGAGTGCCATCAACATTCTCGCGAAAGCTTCGCAACTAGAGTTCCCTGAAGCAGCGAAGGAACCTCAGTCCTGAGCGAACGTGCGTTGATGATATTGGTGCATCCAGGTCAACTGCTGCTGAAGCCAAGCATGTGACAACTACAATTGACGAAGTGCTTGGAAAGGGTCAGTTCCAGATAAAGGCGTGGCATTCAAACAACCCGAAAGTCGACCAAACCAGTGGTGAGCGCTATACAGATTTGCTTGGTCACAAGTGGGACAAGCAAGAAGACACATTCGCCGTAAAGAAAGAATCAGTTGTGAGAAAGACAGAAGATTTCACAAAGAGATCGTGCCTCGCCTCGCGCCCGTGACGATTAAGTACCGAATTGACCTCCAAGAACTGTGGAGTACCGGGTATGGCAGGGACGACATCCTCCCAGAAGCAATCCAACAAGAATGGAATGAAAACGAAGAAGCAATAAACCAACTTTTATCCTTCAAATTTGAGCGGAAGCTAAAACAAATCATGCAGTAGGTCCACCTCAAGTACATGGTTTTACGGACCGAGGAGAATTGGGTTATGGAGCCGCCATTTTTCTCCGTTGGAAGCTGCAGGATGGATTCATCAATGCGTTCCAAGTTATTGTGAAGCCCTTTGTCGCCCGCTGAAACGGGAAAGTATTCCCCGACTCGAACTCTTGGGGTGCCTAGCACTTACGAGAATTTACAACACATGCAAGGAGGCGCTGGTCTTTGTTAATTTTCACGAGTACAATAGGACTTTCTGGACTGACTCTCGAACAGTCTTAACGTGGATCAAGACCCCACCTCGAGAATTCAGACCGTTTGTGTCAGTTAGAGTGGCAGAAATCCAAGAAACAGCGGGATCAAAACAATTCCGCTAGATCAAATCCAGGTGCAACCCTGCAGATGCCCTTACCAAGGGAATTGCTCCTCGCTTCTAAAGTTGCCAGAGACTGAATGGCCAAAATTTGAGGACGAGGACGAGGACCAGAACCAGGGTCGAAAAGAAACTTTAAAAGAAATGAAGGCTGCAACGAAATGGCACGACAACAGTAGAGAGTCTCATGTTGCCTCTGTTCACGAAGATAAAGAAGACAACCCTATCCTTTGCCACTTATTGCAAAGTTGCTCGACGTTCACAGAAATTCGCAGAGTCCTTGCTTACGTTTATCGTTTTGTTGACATTACAAGACGTAGGGCTGTACCCAACAGCTCCTTAACAGTCCAGGATCTAAAGCGTTCCGAATTGCAACTCTTGAAATGGAGTTAGCTCCACCTAGATGTGTCACAACTTGACGAGAAGCTGATCGTAACAACGGACGAGAAAGGGCTAATCAGAGCTCATGGCCGCCTTGAAAATGCCAGGATCCTACCAAACGACATAAGAAATCCCGTTGTGCTGCCCAAAGATCATCCACTAGCAATCCTCCTTTTACGACACTTGCACCGAAAACGCGGACATTGCGGCTACAAGAGTCTTATGCATGAAGCAAGACGAACCCTTTGGATTATTGGGCTCCGGAAAATGGCCAAGTCCGTGGTCAGCAAGTGTGTCGACTGTCGGAAACTGTGCAACAAACCCCTACAACAGCTTATGGGTCAACTGCCAAGTTTGCGGGTAGCAGCCGGATTTCCTCCATTCTCGAACACCGCTATGGGCATGTTCAGGCCACTGCAGATCAGACTGAACCGAAGAACACTCCCAGAAGCCCAGGTAATAATTTCCTCATGTGCAACAACGCGAGCGGTTCACCTGGAACTAGTAACTGACAAGTCCACCGAAGCTTTCCTAATGGCCTTTCGTCGATTAGCATGTTTGCACGGACACTCAAGTGTCTGTTGCTCAGACCGAGGCTCCAACTTTGTAGGGGCACAGGAATACCTGAGAGAGGTAATGCAGAATTGGGTCATCCCCAGGATACAAAACACCCTTTCAGAAGAATTTGAATGGCAGTGGAATGTCCCACATGCAGGTCACTAAAACGAGGTTGTCGAGTCGCTGATCAAGTCTGTCAGGCAAGCCCTCAACAGTGAATGTAAGAAGCAAGCGTTTACTGAAGAGCATTGGAGAACTTTCCTGGCTGAAGTTACCTACATGATCAACAGTCGGCTCCTCTACCCAAGTTCCGAAGACGTCTAGGAGGAAACACATATTACGCCGAACGACATCCTAATTGATCGTCACAGCTGTCCTCCTCAGCCCGAGCAAGAAGCCAGAGTTAATCCGAGGCATTTGCTAAGGAGTGTCCAAAACAGAGTTGACGAATTTTGGACTTGCTGGTTGAAGCGCTGTGCTCCATCGTTGGTTCCGCGGAACAAGTTGTTTCTTAGAAAAGAGAACGTCACCTAGACACCTACCCGGCGAGGATGGCTTAGTCAGGAAGGTGCGCATCAGGACCCAGAGTGGCGAATACAATCGCACCATACACAAATTATGCGTTATTGCTACAAAGCAAGAGCTTTGTGGAGAAGAGCAATAATAGGAACATTTATTACTCCAGAACACTGAACTGATAAAATTTAGCGGAGTTTAACTTCGTGCTAATTTGATCGTTGCTCAATTAGGTCCCCAATTTCCGCACTGGGGCCTAGTGTTTT
>JBBMOI010000009.1:12815000-12960000 GCA_038088405.1 Porites divaricata
AAGTGTGTGCTTACGTTTCTATTGACTTTCTTGCTTTCTCAGTCTCTGAAGTCTCGTGGATATGTCACGGAGAAGTTTTCCTGGCAGTATTACTACTGGTACCTCACAAATGATGGTATGCACTTACCCACCATAATATATGAAGCTATTTTAGGTTCCGTTGTTGTTATTTTTGCGTGTTATTCATGTCATTTCTCCTGATTTAAGGTATCACATATCTCAGAGATTACCTTCATCTTCCCCCTGAGATTGTTCCAGCTACCCTTCGCCGACAGGCCAGGACAGAGACATCCAGACCCCGACCTAAAGGTACTCTCTTTCAAAATCTTTTATAATCATCTGGATTTTTGGGATTGCCTGATTAGTTTCTGTGTTGAGACAATCATTTGTAAACAGATTTGATACCATGCTCTCTTTTCATTTCACCTTGCCCGCCGGAATGTTATTTACACAAAGCGAAAGGAAAATTGAGCCTGATCTCAGGTTATGCTGGATGAGGATATTTCATTTTATTCCAACCCCCTCTCCCCCCCCCCCCCCCCCCCAAAAAAAAAGGAAAATTATGCTAATAATTCGTAACTGGATGCTTAACGACAAATTAAAACTGAACGATGAGAAAACTGAATTTTTGATCATTGGCACATCGCAGCAACTGGCTAAAGTATCTATTAACAGCCTTCGTGTTGGCACTGCAACTATCACTCCTGTGTTGTCTGCAAGGAACTTGGGTTCGTGGTTTGATTCCAAGCTGACGATGGCAATTCATATTTCAAAAATATGTAACTCTGCCTTCTATTATTTGTATAATCTGAGACGCATAAGAAAATATCTATCTAAAGACAACACCAAAACTCTGATTCATGCCTTTATTACAAGCAGAATCGATTACTGCAACAGTCTTTTATATGGCCTCCCGGAGTATCAACTCAATAAGCTACAGCATGTGCAGAACATGTGTGCTAGATTAATATGCAATGAAAGTAAATATTGTCACATTACTCCTTTATTAGTAGATTTACATTGGCTGCCTGTAAAGTTCAGAATTGAATTTAAAATCCTGTTGATTGTTTTTAAGATTTTTAAGGGCTTAGCACCTTCGTACTTAAGTTTTTTAATTACTGCTAAGCTTGTATCTAAATATAATTTAAGAAGTTCTAGCGACAGTACCCTACTTAGTTATCCGAATGTTAAGCTTAAGGCAACTCTCGGTGAACGGGCCTTTCTGTTTGCCGCACCTAAGTTATGGAATGCCGTGCCAAGAATTATTAGGGAATCTACTTCAATTGACACTTTTAAGAGAAAATTGAAGACTCACCTTTTTAAAAAAGCATTTTGTGCCACTTAGATTATAAGATTGTATTCTTAGTTTATTAGATTATAAATAATTTTTAGCTTATAATTTTTAGTTTTTGCTAGCAGATTTTATCTTTTTAACTTTTGGTCATTAGTTTCTCTATTCCATATCTATATTATTATCTTATTTATTATTAGTAGTACTATTATAATTATAATTATAATTATTATTATTATTATTATATTATTATTATTATTTTTTTATTTTTGTTTTTTTTCCTATGGCGCATTTGAATATATTTATATAGATATTTGCGCCTTATAAGTTTTGAAATTATTATTATTATAATCACTATGCTAATAATCTAGTATAAACTGTTTTGTTGAGGGCAGAAGCAGAACAGTGGACCAATCACAGTCCTTTTTCCTAATGTTAAACTCTTCCACTTCTATTATGGTTTTCACCAGATCATAAGTGGGGTGGGAACTCTTTTCACTAGATCACAACACTCTTTGGTTCTGATTACAACTCCTATTCTGACTCTGTTGTTATTGGAAACAAGCTTTAACATGTCCTTCACAGTACTACACTGTACAAAGTGATATCATTCACCACTTTCAGAGAGCAGGGGGGTGCAGTGGTGAGAGCAAGGGTGGTGCAGTGGTGAGAGCAGTTGCTTCCCACCAATGTGGCCTGGGTTCAAACCCCGGCATCAATGCCTTATGCAGGTTGAGTTTGTCGTTGGTTCTCTCCTTGCTTCAAAAAGTTTTTTCTCCAGGTACTCTGGTTTTCCCTTCTCCTCCAAAACCAGTATTTCCAAACCCTATTTGACCAGGAATGGTAGACGAAGAACCGCTTTGTGGATTTTCTATCTCTAGGTCATCATTTATTTCTTTATTTCTTTAAATTTTTTCTATTTACTTTCCATTGTCCACAATACACTTTGCCTGCCCCCACCTCCCCCTACCTTATCTCAAATTTTGCATTTATGACCATTGTTTCCAGTCTCCCCTGGGTATTATGGTCATTCCAAGAGAAATTGAAGTCGCTTGTGCCAAATTTTGGTGGCTAATGAGTTGTATTATGGGTAATGGAAAGTGGTGAATGTTAATTTTTTTTTTTCAATTTAAAATTTCTTTCACACTCAGTTGAATCTTTAGAGACTGTGGTTAAATTTTATGCACTGTTCTTTCAGGTCCTGAGCAGCCTCGTGGCCCCCCCTCTGGAGACTCTGCAGACCGTGATGCTTACAGACGTGGTCCCACCCCAGGAATGGAAGCTAAAGGAGGCGCGGGTTCAGACTTTAGACCTGAATTTGTAAGTTAGTCTTGTGTCTTTCATACTAGTTGCAGTGTTTCATTTTTCAACTTTACTATAGCTAAATTCTCCAATGTCATTGACCATTAGCCGCCCTCAGTGATTTAAGCATTATTGAGACATTGTACTTGGACATTATGCATAAGGCCTGAGAACTTACAAAGTGTGTTTTATCAATCCAGTCAGTGTGTTTTGACAATTGCTCTTGAGTGGGTTTTTTTATACATTTGGGTAAAAAACTGTTGTGATCTTGTACTTTTTTTAACATAATGATGAAGTTACAGATAAATGTCTTTTAGTTGGTCATTGCTGGGGAAAGCACAAATGACCTCTTAATAAGGTCACCACTTACTTAAAGATTCTTTTCACAACATGTTACCGATAAGTTTGTTTGCCAGGACTTCTGTAACTGGCTGCTAGATAGTGAGTGGTTGCTAAATCCATGATTTTGTTACAAATAGTCATGGTGAGCCTTGTGACTCGTCTTGTGAAAAATCATGAGTCCCTGTCCATAACCAATGAGTCCCAGTTGAAAAAACGAGGATTCATGCTTGGGCCTTTATGTAACCAGACAGTTAATCTGGAGACAGATGCCAAAACTGTTAATTACAGTAAACTGAAATTAAACTATAGTCCTTCTATACATTTAAAGCACACAAATGACTAAAATGAATATGCATCTTCAAACAACAGCCCCAGACATCTCACAAACAGGATATTCTTACTACCAAAAAATTCTCAAATAGATCGATCGTACTCTGCATCCTACGGAACGAATGCCATGAATTGTTTTGCGTCTTTGGTGATTTTTATTCATCAGGGACTCAGGATGCAGAGGTAACAAAATCACTGTAAATAGCGCTCTGTTTAATTAATGCACAACCAAGCCACAGTGTTTTTCAGAATGTTTTTGGGATTACATAAGACTTCATTGAAAGGTCTATCCTAGAGCCAGTTTGGACCTCTGTATTTTTTGTAGTAATGTTGCTTACAAATTGAGGTACATTCCTTCTCAACTGCGTTTATTGACATTTAGTTATACTCACTCGATTATTTTCTTCTTTTTCACAGAGAGGTGGGTTTGGCCGTGGTCGTGGTGGATTTGGGGCTCCACCCCAACAATAAACAAAGCATTATCAAGCATTGTTAATAGCCTGAAAAATAAACATCGTTAATATTCAAATTTGTATTGGACCTTATTAATTTTTTCATTAGCTCCTGCTGTTGACAACCTACCATTTTGGACAAAAATTCCAAAAAAATGGACGTTTTCATGTCTAGTTTCAATAATTATTAAGATCTCTCCAAAGCACTGATAATTACAAAACTTCCCCCTCACCCCAAAATGTTGAAGTTCATTGGATCATTTCTGCCCCAATAAACAACAACCCAAATGCCTATCCCCTTGGTATAACTATTTTTAGCCGAGGTGGTGCCTGTTGTAATATAGTAGGCACTTGATCTTGACAATCTTAGAGAAAACAGCTGACTGTAAACGTTCTGTTAAGCCCTTTCCTTTCTCTCTCTATAAGGCATACACTTTGGTATAACAGGCACCTAGGGTTGGTACTTGCTGTTCTTCAGTATTTTTCTTAGATTCTCTATAAGACAGGCACCTCTCTAAGATGGACACCTAAAGTTGGTCCAAAGTGGAGTTACAGATAAATGTCTTAATTGGTCATTGCTGGGGAAAGCACAAATGACCTCTTAATAAGGTCACCACAACATGTTACCCGCAAAGTTTGTTTGCCAGGACTTATGTAACTGGGCTGAGTTGCTCAAAGCATGGTTAGCTTTAACCATTGGTTAAGCAGTATCAAAACCAATACGTTGTCAAGGTATTAAACGCTGGTTAACGCTAACCATGCTTCAAGCAACCGGGCCCTGGCTGCTAGATAGTGAATGGTTGCTAAATCAGTGCTTTTGTTATAGTCATGGTGAGTCCTGGGACTCATCTTGTGAAAAATCATGAGTCCCTGTCCATAGCCAATAAGTCCCAGTTGAAAAAACAAGGATTCATGCTGTTCCTCAGTCATTTCCTTTGACTGCAGCTAGCAGCTAGCAGGCTACAGTCATTTAATTGGCACACCTAGAGTTAGTACCTACTGTTCTCTAAGACAGATCTACAAAGAACTTCCAATTATATCACTCAAACAAGGACGGTCTCTAAAGGATATTCCCGGTTGTTGCGGACACCTCGCTAAAACAGGCACTTGGAGTTGGTCCTTTCTTCAGTCATTTAAGCCTGCTAACAAGCTCTCCAGGGCTGCCCCGCTGCCGGAGCACCCCAGAGAGCTTGCTAGCAGGCTACAGTCATTTAATTGGCACACCTAGAGTTGGTACCTACTGTTCTCTTTAAGGTGGACCTTCACAAAAAAAGGCGGGTCCACTCGTAGCGTTTTCGCCCGGCCACACGTATACGATGAATCGATTTGAAAATGATAACCTACCCAACTGCGCATGCTTGATGCATACGTGTTCGCATTTATCAGCCCGCAAAATAATAAATTGGCGCCATTTTTGAATTTCTTTGGTGTGGGTTTATATTGTTGTGACATTCTTCAAAGTAACAGAAACAGTTTAAAATGTCAAAATCAGGGCAAAAACAAAGTCAAACTAAAGGGAGATCTAACCTTCCGCCTAACTATTTACGTTTTTAATTCTGTAGTCAATTTATTTAGAGGTAACTAATGTAAATTTATTTTAACATTGTATTTGTTTTTTTAGAATCTCGTATATTCTTAGAGTTTTAATTGTAATTGTATTTCGTAAGTAATTTAATGTTATTCCTATTTTGCAACTGCACCTGTGGTTTAGGAATTTTTTAACCAACTGAAAACAAAAGAGTACAGATACGTGGATCGTATTCCGAACAGTCGCCTGTTATATCTTGCGTCCCTCAAGGCTCAATACTGGGCCTGATAAAAAAGTCGAGAAAACATTTTTTAAAAAAAAGTCGGGAAAAAGTCGGGAAAAAAAGTTGAGAAAAATACTTTAAGGCGAGAAAAAAGTCAGGACAAACACTTAAAAGGCAAGAAAAAAGTCGGGAAAGTAGAAATAATCGAGCACAAAATTTGCATGGCACTTTCTGGGCTCCATACTGAAGTGATGTTTATAGGCACCAACCATGCTGTACAGATTTCACGTGAACTACAAGTCATGCTTGATGATAAACCCTTGAAACAATCCGAACACTTCACTAATTTAGGACTGGTCATTGACAATCAGTCTGTTAATCAGTCACGTGATATGTCACGTGACCATTTTGCTAAAAATTGGAATTTATTGACCAATTGGTGGCCGGTTTAAGAAAACAAATCGAGCAATTACATTTTCTAACACTTCACGTTTGGAATGACCATCCATTGCATTTCAAGAAAAAATTATGAGGAAAAATATCCTTTTAAATGCCCAAATTTAATCTTGAATTATTTAAAACTTTAATTTTAAACTTTGCACACATTCATTCCAAACGTAGAAAGTTAGGTATATTTATCTTCTTTCAGAAATGCCAATTTGTTTATCCAAACAAAGTAAATTCGCCACCAATTCGCCAATTTCCTACGTTTTCAATTTTTGGTCACGTGTCATGTCCCGTGACCATAATTAAACGTTAAGGCACAAGAAAACCTCAAGATTTACTTTGGGAAAAATTTCATTCTCTTCTAGGTCTCCTAGCGAGAGATATTGCCAATCATTCTTATGCTCCGAACACACCTTTGACACAGGCCGTAAACCCTTTGAGAAAAACAACATGTAAGCTCTACAAAATAGCATTTTATTTTTTGTTTTGTTTATTTTTATATTATTTTTTATATATGTTTTTCTTTTTTGTATTTAGCTACGCTTTATTTTACAGATTTTTAGCATGCATAACTCTATAATATGTTTTTATTATTGTTATTTTAATAATTGCTGATCATCGGTTAATACCAGCTGGTCCTGTGTGCGCAGCTGATCAGTCTTTTTATATCAGGATTATTATTATTATTTTTTTTTTTTAGCTACAAGACGAATCTGTATTCTATCCTTTGCAATTTTGTTTGGAAATTGATAGATAGATAGATAGATAGATAGATACAAGAGAGAGAACGAGGCTAGCCGTGCTTAAACAAAGCTTTTTAAATCTCCCGAAATTAACTGAATAGCCCATTGAAAACGAGGCTGGATTTGACCTTGTTTTGATACAACCCCTCCTGCTTTATTATGTAAATAATGTTGTCCTTATGCTAACTAGTATTTTTTAAGCCCAATTTTCATAAGAAAAGGAAGAGGTTTTCATCAAAACAAGGTGAACACTTGACCTCAGCCTCACGTCCAGTCAAACTTGGCTAGGATACTAAGCCCACAACTGCAAAATGATCTGTTGCTGGGTAGGCCAGTAAAAGGATAGACAAATATTAAACAATATGTTGAGACATTTGACTTTAACAAAATCATTTAGTCTATTAGTCCGACCACAAAGTCTAAGAGCCAAGACCCCTTGTGAGAGGGGCAGAGGGGTGGTTGAGAAGATGTGACCTTTTCGCTGGGACAAACGAAACTGTCGACCGTCTGCGAGTGCCAGTACAGCCTGTGTCCCAGACAGAATAATCTAACCCCGGTTAGCAAGGTCTTCGGTTTGAGCCCCAAACAGACTGAATTACCGGAAATACGTGTCGAATTTCCTTTCAACCTGATTGGCAAATTGACAATGGCTTTTTAACAGGCCAATCATGGCGCGTACTCAAAACCTGCTACACAGGGGGGGGGGGGGACCGAGACAAGGATTTCGGCGCTGTTTCGCAGTCGGACTTAACCAGAAGTTAATTTCCGTCTGTAGAGCAGGCTATTCACAGAGCGCAGTTTTACTAACCTTTGGTCAGAGCGATTCAAACTCTCCGGGGGACACTTCCATTTGCAACAGATGGGAATGCTCCATCCGATGCTCGAGGGAAAATTAGAATCATTAAACCCCCTCAAGGAACCAATCAAGACGCGTGGCGTAGGCTTAATTTGATCCCGTAAAGGAGAAGTATACTCCAACACAGTATAAGTACTGTGTTCCATTCAAACTCATTTGATAAAAGCAAAAATGTTTGTATTTCACTCTCCCACTAACGCAACATCACACTTTCCTTAGAAATTAACCCCTTATTCCTAAGTTCCCCGTAAATCAACTCACGCAATGCAAAATATGACGGTTATCCGCCGGAAGAGAGAGGTAAACCGCCGCTTATAAGTCCTAGGCTCATACGTCTTTGTACGGGGTTTTAGGAGAGCGTATAAATTAAACGGAGGGCCTATATCCAAGGGGATTATTATGCACCTATCAATGTTAAGCCCCAGGGTGGGGGGGGGGGGGGGCTACCCACGGAAAAATTACTGAGCGTGCCTTCCCCAGGGTCGGGAATTTGACATGGCCGCCATCTTGGAAGACCGAGAGAAACTGGAAATGAGTGACCTGCCATCTCTGCTTTTCTCGAAAGTAACAAGACAACATGAGCGAAAGAATGGTGAGGAAATCTGTTGTATTTTTCGGTATATATAAACAATCACTTCTTTCATTGTATGATCGAATGTTTATAAATAGAAGAGTCTTCGTTCCTTCTTTTTCTGTTTCTATGTGAGGTTGTAAAAGACATATCCTTTCCAACCTGTCAATTATTAAGTCCTAACTCTGTTAGAAAAAGTTACCCCAGAGGCGGGAAATTGACATTTAGTAGGTGCCTGGGGGGTAGGGAATTTGACTCTGGCTGCCATTAAAATGTCAAATTCCCCTGGGTCTGCCCGCCCCCCCCCCCCTGGGGCTAAACATTGATAGGTGCATTAACCGGGATAGAAAAGGGGTCCGAAATAAGCTTTAGCAGTGCTGATCAAACATTTCGCATTTACTGGTGTTCAATTAAGCTTCAAAACATCATAATAAATTGAATATTTCAGAATAGGCCGGTTCCAATAGTTCCTCCGGGCCTCTGTTTCAAAACGAGGTTAATCCCTTGCAGTTAGATGGGCCGATTACTGGGGGCCTTACAAACAGCACTTTACGGTGTTTAAGAAAAGCACAACCTTGGCCGAGGTGGAATAATTGTTTTATTGACAATGAGCAAGCAATACTGGCAACGTTTTTCAGTTCACTTTATAAGACCTACCAGAATACGTTTTTTTTACCGCTGATATAATCATGTAAGGGCTAGAACAATTTATTACAAATAACTATTTTGTACGACAAACGGATAAATTTTTCTCTTCATGTACGACTAACTATTAACAGTTTTGGCCGTGTTACGGCTACCGGTAAAGCAATTTGAGATCCTTCCATCATTGAATTGTGTCATTAACTGTTTGATATCTTTATAATTTGTAAAATTCATTGCAAGAAAAAATATGAATTACTACTACATTATGACAACAGTAATAAGACCGAGAAAAACGCTCAGACCAGAGAAATCTTACGGAAAAAAAACGGGCAACGAAAATCATGTGTTTGTTCCGCAACATTGCTGCAAAACGAGTTAAATAGCGATATTGCGCGTTTTACCACCCACGTCAAACAATGTTACAAAACAAGTTTCACGTTTTCTTTGCCCAGTAACCTTGTTACAGTGAACTGTGAAAGGTTTGAACCCAGGAGTCATTTCAAAAGTAGGTTGAGTTTGATCGTCCAGGTGAACGTAGTCCTGAATAGGACTGTTGTTGTTGACAGTGACTGACGTTTCGACAACCTGTGCGTAGTCATCTTCAGAGTCAAAGTGAGTTGTATCACTTCAGTTGATGGTATTATACTCTGCTTATTGACCTGATTGGTCAATTACGTCACGATGTCAGTTAAGCCGTGATGTTATTGGCTATGAAGACTCGTAATCAGTAATTGGTGCGTTTCGATCCGTCTATTGTCACAGTTAAACAGTCGTCTATTGTTAGTCAAATTGTCAGTTCTCCAGTCGTTCTCTCGTAGTTAGTTTTGCTTGATCTCGTCAATAAGTCGTTTGTACGGTGCTGGTAACTGTTGGCTACGATTCAGTGGCGTTTGTTCTAAGTTAGTAAACCAGCTTTCTAAAGTAAGACGTTGATAGTAGTCTGTAGAATACGTTATACATGTCGCAGAGTCCCAGTCAATTTGATGTTTTGTCTGTAAATGATGCTCAGCAATGTGATTGTTGACATCACCATTCCTCGTCGCTCGTTTGTGTTTGGTCAGTCGCGTGCTAAGGTTTCTGCCGGTTTCACCAATGTAAGAAGCCTGGCAGTCGCAGCATTTGATCTTGTATACTGCTCCCTGTCTGTCCTCCGGTTTGTCTTTGTCCTTGACATTAGTAAGCAGACGTCGTAAAGTGGTCATGGGTTTATGTGCAACACGTATATTGTAAGTTTGTAATATACGTGCAATAGTTCAGAGGTGCCTCTGATGTACGGTAAAGTCGCTGTCGTAACAGAGCCAGAGTTGACCTTCGTCTGAGTGTTGGAATCAGTGTTACTGTGGGTGTTCCGTCTAACACAGTCCGTGTTGTAATTGTTCTTACTAAAAACGTTGTTAAGATAATCAGTCTCCCCTTGTAGGCTGTCAGGTGAGTCGCAAACTAGTTGCGCTCGCCTCGTTAAAGTCCGGATAGTAGTAGCCTTGTGAGAGGTCGGGTTGTACGAATACTGGTCTAGTAATCGGTCGGTATGTGTCGGTTTTCTGTAAATAGTCGTTTGTAGTTTGTTGTTGTCGCGAGTGACCAAGCAGTCTAGAAAAGGTATCTTACCATTTTCTTCGATCTCCTTGATGAACTGTATGTCCGCGTTCTGTATGTTAAGGTGTTCGTGAAAATCGTCGATTCCGTCTTTGTGTACGGCGGTGAATGTGTCGTCAACGTAACGTAACCAGAGAGGTATAGTTCGCGTGTAGGTAGCTAGGGCTTGTTCCTCGATGTTTTGCATGACAAAACACAAACGAGCGACGAGAAATGGTGATGTCAACAATCACATTGCTGAGCATCATTTACAGACGAAACATCAAATTGACTGGGACTCTGCGACATGTTAAACGTATTCTACAGACTACTATCAACGTCTTACTTTAGAAAGCTGGTTTACTAACTTAGAACAAACGCCACTGAATCGTAGCCAACATGCAGTTACCAGCGCCGTACAAACGACTTATTGACGAGATCAAGCAAAACTAACTACGAGAGAACGACTGGAGAACTGACAATTTGACTAACAATAGACGACTGTTTAACTGTGACAATAGACGGATCGAAACGCACCTATTACTGATTAGGAGTCTTCATAGCCAACAACATCACGGCTTAACTGACAGACGACCAATATTGACCAATCAGGTCAATAACCAGAGTATAAGACCATCAACTGACGTGATACAACTCACTTTGACTCTGAAGATGACTACCGCACAGGTTGTCGAAACGTCAGTCACTGTCAACAACAACAGTCCTATTCAGGACTACGTTCACCCGGACGATCAGACTCAACCTACTTTTGAAACCTTATTACTGTTGTTCATAATTTAAGGCCTCTGTGGGGAAAACCTTTCCTCCGTAGGAGAGACACATTCCCTTGAAAGTAAGACTTCGACGCATGGGCGAAGGCTAAAACGGAGAAAAAAAATCTCCGTTTTCACAAATACCCGGATACTGGACGGGGCATGAGATGAGGAAATCCTGAAAACGCCGATACCTTCGTCGGGGTAACTTTCTGGAGGATATGCCGTGAAAGGTTATTGAATAAAGGCCTTAATTTACGAGCATTTACAGGGTGTGAGAAATTTTAAACTGATTTTTTGCAAATATCACAATATATTTTCACTGCCATAGCAGGACTTACATCTGCATTCAAATATATTAGAAATTTTATAAAAGGACGACTCTGAAATACTTAATTTACCAATTTAGAAAAGTTTGCCACCAATCAAAACAGAGTAAAGGAAAAAACGCTGCTACCGTTGATATTTTAAACAGAAAACCGCCACGCTGGGGACGTCCTTATTTATTTTCCTTATCCACTATAAGGCCTTATGGAATTGAATTTTGTTATAAGCTGCGACAAAGTAACATTGACCTACGGTAAGTCAGACATTTTATGAAGACTATATGAAACATCATTCAATTCGTTTTCTAACCCTAATCCCTATTCCAAAGAGCAACGTCCTTGGGTTTCTTTAAAACTAAGAATTTAATTTAGACTTCGTTTGACCCAAACACGGTACAAAAATCGGCTTTTCCTCTCTAACGTTCTGCATTGAACAAACTTTTCGGGAATTCGCTAAGAACTTGCCTTTCTTTCCTAGACAACTCACAAAATTCTTCAAAATTTATTTATTCAATATGCCCGTTGTAACGATAAAGAGGACTATACTCTATTTCCTCCTTTTTTCTCCACAATAATATGGAGAACGCCGACTTTTGGCTCGTTCTATTGCAAGAATTGAGCTTCAAACTACATCGAGGAACAAAATGCTTTTAAAAACCTTTCATAAATTTAACCTTTTTGCCATACTTAACACGGATGTCCGGTTATAGCGAAGCACTTTTTATTCCTCAAAAGACTTACAAATTCTGAGCACAATAATATTTACGAATTCGATATGCATATCCTAAAAATTTCTTGTCGAACTTGATTGTGTCATGCAAGCATTATTAGAGAACATTCCCGTGATCAAATCATTGGAGAAATCTTCTTCAATACGTAGATCATTCCTACATTATCCACTGTCACAAAGGTCTTAAAATCAGGCGAGAATAGAATACTTTTTGCCTGGACCCCCTTCAAGTTGAATTGTTGACACAATGTGCCATCTCTTTTCCACCACTGAAGTAAAGACGGAAAAAAAATTAAATTACTAATACCGTTCTAACATTCAGTACAGTTTGCTGAGATTTATGCGGTTACTTGAGGCCAGTAGTTCCCACACTGCCACTTGTCTGGTCACACAAGGCTCCTTCAGTGTGATGTGACAAAAACCGCTTCGTGGGAGACTACGGGGCCAGTGAATAACTTGAATTCATTTATCGAATAAGAAAAACAAATTCACTTCGCCATAAACTGCGAGAAGAATGGATACAAGCTGTCGGCGAAAAGATTTCTGGGATCATTGGGTGGCCTATTTACTAACGATGATTGGTTTATGGTTGCCTTTGGATGTCACTTGAACCTATCGCAACTAACGCTTGTTCACCTAAACAATCCCGAAGTTTTTGCGCCGAAAGCTTGTAACTTATGGACCATAATGCACCTTGTTTACCCCCCAAAATTTGATTGCATAACAGTTAGAGACTTTTAGCATCATGTTTTTCATGGGAAAACGCAAACCGCAAACTGCAGTTTACATTGTATGCGTTTACAGTTTCACGTTGTCGGGATTTCGAATTTTAGCAAGGCGTTCGCTGTTTTTCGTCAAGTCAAAGAGCTTCACTTTTATCGCATACAAACCATGAAGAAATCATTGACTGGAGTTCAAATTCTAACTAGCACATCACAAGTGGGCGTAGTAACCTATTTCTTGCCTTAAAATATGACGCTATACAAAAAACCTCGCCGTAAATCTCTTACAGTTGGAAGCCCTTCCCGCCGTCAAACATGAGCTGCAAACTGCGAACTGCAAACGTGACCGCAAGACTATGGTCACGTGACATCTTCAGTTTGAGTTTGCCACTAACCACAAAAAAACCCCGATACTAATGGTCTCTACTGTCTTCGATTCTCTTGGGACGACTGTAAAACCCAGGAGAAACAAAGCAAAAGACGTCAATTCACCATTCCACATAGACCATAATGCAACTAGTTTACTCCATCCCCCAACAATTTGGACCTGAGTTCTATCAGGATGATTGTACCCTGTTCCAGGCTCCGAGATAGTCGGGTCCGCGAAATCGAGGAAGCGCGAACACGAAAATAAAACGGGACAAACGAAGTGGCAGATATTGTTTTCTTTTATGAGTGACAAACAAATAAATATTCCAGTTAAAAAAAATATATAATAGTACCTTAATGTTGTTGCTAACGGAAACCAGAAAGCCGCTGTCGCTTGAGAACCAGCAACTGCTTACCCATCCATCGTGTTTACTGCAAACTGCAAGTTCTCGTCCATCAGCGACATTCCACACCTGACAAAGGAGTGTGTTTAAAACATTACATAATACCACGTGCAGTCCATAACAACTACTTTCAACGAGCCTATGACACTTGAGTTATAGTGACATCATTATAGTTGCTATGTGTATAGTGATTCACTAAACGTCTAAAGCGCTTTATATGACGAAAGTAACCTTAAAAGAACCACATACTTCCCTAACTACTCATTAAACATATACTTTTTTAGTTACCTATTAAAAATTGAGGACGCCTATTCATTTAATATTGTTTGCTCGTTGGTTTATTCATTCATTTTTACATACATTTTTTTTTTTTACAATTTGAATTTTTTTGCTCATATCTCCAAATGTAACGAAAAACAAATTGAAAAGGCAATGTTAATTGTAAATAATTCTATCACATGACTTCCAGAGTAGGAGATCCCATGAGATAGCACAGCGCATGCGCAAGACCATTGCATAGCTTGCATCGCCAAGGCTGGACGTGTTTATTCGTGAAAGATCATTACTTTGGATAAATTTGCGTAGGTTTACGCGGTAGACCACAGATACGCTCCCTAATCTGTCAACGTAGTTGTCAGTACTGAAAATCCAGGCTTTATATTCCTTCCTCGACGTAGTTGAGGTAAAACAAGGGAATTACAAAGTTTCCCGCCAAAAGATGGGGGATAACGAGCATGGAAACGATGAAGACCGCCGTCCTCACGCTCCAGGTCCTTCAGGAACTCCCGATACGGGCACAATGTTCGCTGCCCTCCTGGAACAAATGAAGAAAATGAATGAGAACATTCTCAGCATCAGCGAGCCTGTTGATCTCGGCGAAGATGAATCCTCAGAGAGGGATAATAACGACACTGATTCACTTGACGAGCGAGCGGCAAATTTGACAGCCAGCTCGCAGAAAGAACCAAGTATTCTCGACGATATAGCGCGAGATCTTGATGCCAGTGAGAAAACTGGCCCAGCTGCCAGCGAAGAGCTGGCAGCATCGTAAACTCCCTATTAAAAGAGAAGTTACCGCAGGAGAAAATCCAGATGAAAGTTGATCTCCACCCACGACCACAGAACGTGACTGGTTTGAGAACGCCGCGTGTGAATCCTCTCATCTGGAATCAAATCTCAGCTCCATCCAGGACAAACGACTCCAAAACACAAAAAACGCAGAATGCCCTCGTGGCAGGCGTTGTGGCTATGATCAAAGCCACAGACATGATCCTACACTCGGCGCTTAAGGATAACAAAGAGTTGATCAAGCTAATAACCGACAGTATGGCGCTCACGATTCAAGGTCATCACGATTTGAATTCCGCTCGCCGTCGAGCGATGAAAAATGATCTCAATAAGGATTACGCTGCACTGTGCAGTAGTTCACCGACGGATCAAACATCAGAGTATCTCTTCGGAGACCTCTCTAAGTTAGCGAAAGATATCACAGATGCTAACCGACTTACAAAGAAAGTCCACTCGTCCTCCTCCACGCAATCCAAATACAGGCGCGATAAACGCTTTAATGACAAGAAAAGCTACGGGAACAATCGTGACGTTCCCTATCGTGGTGGACGGAGTGATTTCTTAGCCAAGGGCAGCTTCCCTCGAAACAGGAAAAAAGAGGGGAGCACCAACCACAAACAATAGCCACTGTCACTGAGGTAAGCTCATTTGATGCTTGTAAATTTATACATGACCTTACGACCTTCAAAGCAGGCAAACTTCGAGAGTTTATGCTCTGCTGGCGTGAGATAACAAGCGATTCAAATGTCCTTAGCTATGTCTCCGGTGTAAAAGTCTCGTTTGAGGAAAATATTTTGCCAGTACAATCGCGTTACCGGCCCAGCGCGTTCAGCTTCGAAGAAGAACAAATTGTTCAACAAGAAATTACAACTCTCCTCTTAAAGGGGGTCATTCAGCGATCATCTCATGAACCTGGAGAATTTATATCTACAATTTTTCTAAGACCTAAAGCGGATGGCTCATTTCGCATGATTCTTAATCTGAAAGAATTCAATCAATCAGTGGAGTACCATCACTTTAAGACGGACACGCTTGATACGGTAGTAAAAATGGTTAAACCAGGTTGTTACATGGCGTCTGTGGATTTAAAAGACGCATACTATACCGTGCCTATACACAAGGACCACCAAAAATTTCTGAAATTTGAATTCATGGGTCGCCTGTACAAATATACCTGTCTCTCAAATGGGCTCTCTAGTGCCCCCAGAATCTTTACCAAAATGCTTAAACCTGTGTATTCAACCCTACACAACCAGGGCTATGTCAGTGTTGGGTATATTGATGACTCCTATTTGCAAGGGGATAGCATAACGGAATGCCAGCAAAATGTTTTATGTACAACCAGCTTATTCACTAAACTAGGGTTTTATGTCCACCCTAGCAAGTCTGTCTTTAACCCAACGCAAAAGCTAGTATTTCTTGGGTTTATCATTGACTCAGTTAACATGATAGTTTCACCTACCCCAGAAAAGATCCAAAGACTGTCCAAGCATGTGAACAACTGCTCAGAAAGAAAACACCTCGCATAATAGATTTAGCTAGAGTAATTGGCCTCATTATATCACTTTTCCCAGGTGCAGAATATGGCCCCCTTCACTACAGAGGGCTTGAAAGAGATAAAACGACTGCAATTACAAATAATTCAGGGGATTTCAATGCTTCCATGAAATTGTCTGAGGCATCATTTACGGAGCTTAGGTGGTGGATCGCACATGCAGAACATGCTAAGAAAAATATATCATACTCCACACCTGCCCTGATTATCCAGTCAGATGCTTCAAAAAAGGGGTGGGGAGCAGTACTTGATGGAAGTAAGATTGGGGGAAGGTGGGCCCCATTGGAAGCCTGTAAGCACATTAACATTATAGAATTATAGGCAGCATTGTTTGGTCTAAAATCCTTTGTAGAAGGTTATAAAAATATACATGTTCAGCTCCAGCTGGACAATACTACAGCTGTGGCTTATGTTAATAACATGGGAGGTGTTAAGTCCACTGAGTTAGACAAAGTAGCCAAAGAACTGTGGGAATGGGTAATCTCACGGGATATATGGGTATCTGCTGTTCATATTCCTGGACTTTCCAATGTAGATGCCGATGAACAGTCTCGACATTTCCATGATCAGCACGAGTGGTGCCTGAGCACTGCCTTTTTCCAGGATATTACTGCAGAATATCCGGATCTCAATATAGATCTTTTTGCTTCAAGGCTAACTTATAAATGTGAAACTTGTTGCTCATGGAAACCAGATCCGGAATGCACATTTGTAGATGCATTTTCTGTTAACTGGCATACTTATAATTTTTATGCCTTCCCTCCCTTTAGTCTGATTCCCCGTTTCCAGAAGATACGGAAAGACAAGGCACAGGGAATTTTAATAGTACCACTTTGGCCAGGCCAGGCATGGTTCCCTCTTCTACTGCAGCAACTCTACAGACACCCTTGGATTGTGGGCCCAGACAAGAAACTGATTTACCACATCGGACATCAGGAGCCACACCCACTCTGGCAGAAGCTCAAACTGATGGTCTGTCCTGTATCAGGAATTCCTTCTCAAAATACAACATTTCTAGCAACGTTGCCAACATCATCATGGCTTCCTGGCGAAATGGTACCCAAAAACAATATAAGACCTACATCCAGAAATGGATCAACTTTTGTAGTGAAAAACAAACTGATTGTTATTCCCCACAAATCAGTGAAGCTCTAGAATTCTTGGCAGAACTTTATTCACAGGGCCTTAGCTACTCAACTTTGAATACTGCGAGATCAGCTCTCTCCTCAATGTTGCAAATTAAAAACTGTGGAAACTTTGGATCCCATCCACTTACAGTACGATTTATGAAAGGGGTTTTTGAAAAAAGGACACCTCAACCTAGGTATAACAGGATATGGGATGCTTCAATAGTTTTAGACTACTTGGCCACCTTGAACCCAGTTGACAAGTTGCTGTTGAAGGATTTGACACTGAAACTCCTTATGCTACTCCTACTTGTGACAGGGCAAAGAGGACAATCAATACACTTGTCAAATGTTACAACGATGCAACTAGGTGAAACATCTTGCTCATTCCAGTTGACTAATCATACCAAGACAAGCAAGCCAGGACAACCTACAAAAACCATCACTATTCAAAAATTTGAGCAAGATTGTGCTGTATGTCCCGTGCACACCCTAAGAGAGTACATCAAACGCACTGACACTATCCGAGGCAATGAAGAACACTTGTTTATAAGCTTTGTTAAGCCTCATAAATCTGTGTCAAGGGATACAATCTCCCGCTGGACCAAGACAGTATTACAGAACTCCGGTATTGATACTACAATGTTTACCAGTCACAGCACAAGAGCAGCCAGTGCCTCCAAAGCAAAGCAACAAGATGTGCCTCTTGATATCATCTTAGCTCATGCTGGCTGGAGCACTACAAGTACTTTTTCAAAGTTTTATGATAAACCGATTAGTCCTCGGAATGACAAGGTGGCATCTGCAGTGCTTACCCGTTAGGTGTTTCAACAAAACAGTTTTCCTATTGTTCAGTTTATGTTACAGTTCATAGTAGTTTGCAGTCACACTGGTTTTGTACTCGTGGGAGAAACTGATCTCACAAAAAGTTTCCAGATAGGCTTACTACTGTTATATTCTAATAAAATGGTTGACACGGTTATCCCTGTCCAATCTCTGGTGGGTGTTTCGAAGGCTTTAAAGTCTCATGGGATCTCCCACTCTAGAAGTCATGTGATAGAATTAGAAAATTAAACGAGACTTACCTGTAAGTTGAAGTTTGATTGAGATTCTATCACATGACGGACAGAGTTAGGAGATCACATGCCCACCCTCTTAATTGTCCCTCCCATTAGGGTTGGAATGTGTGTGCCACATTATTGGAGTACGTTAGGGTTATGGGTTATTCCCTTCTCACACCCACATCTTTAAAAAATGGTCTTGCGCATGCGCTGTGCTATCTCATGTGATCTCCTAACTCTGTCCGTCATGTGATAGAATCTCAATCAAACTTCAACTTACAGGTAAGTCTCGTTTAATTTTCTAATTATCCGATATAGAACAGAGAACATTCAGTAATTAATATTCTGTTGCACAAGTACTGAATTTCTCGTAAGTAATAGCCTAATCCAGGCTTCAGATGGTGTGTGCGGCGACTATGAAACTAGTAGTCGAAAAACGCGCAGGTGCTTCCACATAAGAGCCTGGATCAGGCTATAGTAAGTAACACTATACCTGCAGTTCAACAGGTGATAAATCAGTATGAAAGAAACTGTCTAAAATGACCGGCAGCCGATCAAGGTATACAAGTCACCACATGACCAACAGTCTGATCGGTAATTGCCTCATCTCTAGAATTCCTTGTACGGGTAAATAAAACTAACAGAGTTTAGGAATTTAGAGTTAGAACACAAGAAATATAGATGTTTCTATTAAGTTACACTGCAAGTGTTTTGAGACTGGAGTGACGAATCCTAAGGAGGGGCAGGGGGGCCGCCCCCTTATTTTTGACCAAACTGAGGCCCGAAGGGCGGAAAAAATTTTCCTTTGAGACCGCCCCCCCGTTTATGTCAGGGTCTGGATGACGACCTCCCCCCCCCCCCCCACAATACCTAATCTAAAGGTCTGGATCCGCCACTGGACTGGATGCTAGTCCTACAAAAACGTGCTGTACAAATGGCGCTCTTCGTGTTATTTCTCAGTCAACAATTGCTGGTTTTCAGTGTCACGCCATTCAAAATAGGTCAAAATAAAAATCAAAACCATTCGACTGATAAAGTCCAGAATCTTGGAAATGAAAGGAGGTAAATATACAAAGACCCTCGCCAAGATTTGGGTCGAAGGAATAATTCGAATACGAGATATCCGGGGAAATGTTTTACCCAAATTTATAGAGCTTTGTATGGAGACGCCATGCTGGAGCTCATCCGGATGAGCTCCAACATGGCGGACGGAAACTAACAGAAACATCTGTTACCAAGTTTTGCTACAAAAGCGTGAATTTACTCCTAGAGAAACTCATAAACATTAAAGTAATACGTTTTTCTAATACTTGAACTGCTTAGATAGCAAAATTCCGGAAAAAAGTCTCTTTTTTAACCTAAATGACAGCTCTCTCGGCCGTCATGTAAATGCTGCGTCACGCAAAAGCTTGGAAATTCAAGCGTACTCTATCACAAAACCAAGAACCCTTCTGAAGCGAAAATTTGTTTGAAAATTTGTTTTCTGCTGCTCTAATACACCATGAAAGTAAAATCTCGGTAGGATCGATAGTTTTGTAGTTTGAATTTTGGTGACGTCATGTGAAAACCAACAATAGAAGGTAGAAAATCACACGCCATTTTGTGGCTTACTAAAATGTTACAGCTCTGCACTTACTCTAACTGTTCCATCGTCACAGCCAGTACAGATGAACTTGTTGTCTTTAGAAAATGACGCAGATCTCACACAGTCAGGATGCGGCCCAAGGGAGAAACAAAGAGCTCCAGAATTAGCATCCCAAACCTAAACTCATTAAAAAATGTGGAAATTGATAATTCCCTTTTGATCACATTTTAAGCTCTATACTTTACGCCTGCAGCAATATTGGCCCAACCTTAAAGTGTAGAATAGCGCAGTGGAATTCAGAGAACACGAAGGGATCTAGCTTTTTCTTTATTTCAGGAAAATTTCAAGCTCAACTTGTCTAGCAATTGTGTTTCGACACCAGTTGTAACAAGGATTTCCTACTGACAGTGCCTAAAGTAAAACGAACACGTCTTGTAGCGTTATCGTTGCAGCAGGGCAGACCTCAAAGTGGCTGTGCCACGGCAGTCCAGTTCATTTTGTTTAATTTTGCCAATTACTCACCCTCAATCGCTATGGAACTTAAAGTAAGCAAAGAAATTACATGTAAATGACAAAATCGGAGATCTGAGACAAACAACTATGTTCTCCTGAGCATTATTTTTGAAGTTGTAAGCAGCAGGGACCAACTTTAAAAAACTGTTAGGCTGAACAGTTTTCAAAAACCCTAATTTCAATCCGTTTCAATCTTCTTCAGTTTTGCCCATCCATGGCATCCGTTGTTTCTATTATGTTGTTTTAACCTTCCTTTAAAGTTTTAAGTGGTTATTTTTATGTTTCTCTTAATTAAACGGGCATTTTGTAATTTCCTAATTTGGCTGAATTTCGGGACAGCTCCTTTAAGTAGAATTACGTTCAACTTCTCTCAACAGTCCCGGAGACAAAAACATTGCGAGCCGTTTTCAAGTCAGGAGGTGTTAAATTAGATAGCGCCTCTTGATATTTCGCGTGCAAAAATAAATTGAGAGAAAAGTTGCACATTATTGCCTAATGTAATAGGGTCTTGCGCCTCTGATTTAGGAGGACTTTTTCTATGTATTTTGATTTTAAACTGCATGATCAACACGAGTTGCACGTGCTGCACGTGCCGCACGTGCCACGCGTCAACGTCTCCTCAATTTGTAATCGGCGCATGTGCAGACGACCTTGAAAAACATGTGGCTTGGTTCTTGTTTTGTTTAGTCTCAGAAGCTTGCTTTCCATTAACGTAATTCAAAGTTAAGTTTGAAGGTGTCGGTAATTACACAAAAAAGCTACCTGCTTACGTGTATTCTGAATTCCACTGCGCCAGTTTAACGAAAGTTGGAAGAGTTACGCACAGGTGAGCTAAGCCCTCTTATGACAGCTTAGGAATGAATTGTGAAAAGTGACCTATATTTTAGACCCGCCACCTAAAATAAGCATCTTAGTATTTCATAGCATGGTAGGAGGAAGATTACTCATAAGTATTTTAGATTTAATCTGACTTATGTTGTGTTCATACTCACACGAAACATGCTCAGCCTGCTTACAAATGAAACACCTTTTCATAACACTTTTTATTATATAGACACGAGTGTTTTACTGGGAAATATACCACTCGTAAAATTCATAAACGCTACATCCGGGACCCGAGTGGTTTATTTTCCATAATCTCACTAGTGAGTTTATCGATGACGTAATTTCGGTCATTTCCCCCTATTACTTTATCGATGTCTTTTTGTCTATATAATAAAAAGAACATTACACGGCGGCTGGAAGATATGAATTTTATTTTCTCGTGGCAAAAACAATATTTTACTCACTCGCTGCGCTCGTTCGTAAAATATTGTTTTGCCACTCGAAAATAAAATTCATATCTTCGCGCCACCGTGTAATATCCTCTATGTATTTACACTGAGCGGTTTATATCTGACGGTCTTAGAGTCTGTCGCGCGAGGCGGAAAAAAAACATCTTGACGAAGAGATTTGGAATCAATTACTAGCTTGGACAGGCATTGGCCATAAAATTTAGAGCCAGAGCTACGTGCGGTGTAGGGTTCACATTAATAGGGACCAGAAGTTCCGACAACATTAAAACGACTCCAATGAAAACTCATTGAAAAACTGACATGGCGTCCTTTCAAACTTTTTCACGATTATTTCAAGTCGTTTACTGACTGAACTAAAATCTACGAAATTAAGTTGGAGCCTCCAAAGGGGTAGAGAATCCGCGTCCAAATTTCATAAATTATTGAATCACTTTTATGTCAGCCGTATCAAAATACACACTGTACGTAAAGGTCTACTAAAAGTGACCATTTAAGTACAAAAATTATTTTAACAAATCTCTAAAATAATTAGAATTCGAATTCGGAATGGCATGGAATTCGGGAAGGAGCAAATTTTTCTCCTGGACGTTCAAGTTCCACGTTCCAAAGAAAAATTAAAATTAGCCATTTCACGTCGTATTAAATTGTACCGAGAAAAAAGAACACAAAAGCGTGATGCACATGCAAAATTGCCCCCTTTTTATTCGTTGCTTTGTTTATTTTTTGACGTTCCTGTCGAACAGTGCACAGATTTTTTCGCATATGATTATGATAACCAAGTTGAGGATTTCACCCCAGCTCGTTGTATAATTATAATCCGTACTTTACCTTGGCGTATCTATCGACTGATCCTGAGAGCAGCTTTGAGTCATCCTGAGACACATCACAAGACAGAATGTATTCACTACTGCTGTGCTTACAGGAAAACTGAAGGCAATCGGTCCGTGTATCCCACACCTTGAGAGAAAACAGTGTGCAAAAGTTAAGTTTACATAAAGGAAATTGGTGCCACCCAAGAGCCACTGAAGACCATTCGGCTCAGGGCTTCATCCTTTTAACTGAATGCCGCGAGAGGATTATCTCTTGAAATTCTATTGCAATCAGGTTGGTCTTAAATCACAATTTGACTGGACTTAGTATAACTTAGTATATAAAGTATTACGGTATGCAGAAAGTCAAACAAGTAAGTAGAAATATTGACTACTGCAAGAAGGTTGAAAACGAGATAAACTAACATCAAGGCCAGGACTCAAGGCAGGACTTCTATGATCGCCACAACCCTAACCCTAACCTTCCATGATTTCCACGAAAACCCTCCTCTTAATGGTCATGTGACTTGCAGGAGGTGAAAAGGGCGGGAAAGCGAAAAATTGTCGAGTCCTGCGTCGAGTCCTGGCTCGAAGTCTTAGCTCGGTATATAGGCATCCTCGTTGAAAACGTAGTGTTTGTATGTCCAATTACGTGAGATTTCCGTAATCCGTTACCGGAGGTGGAGTTGGGCTGGGTTGGTAATGAAGGGGTTGACGCAAGTCCTGTTTCATCCCTTGTCACCGCGTTCGTTCACCGTGACCAGTTTCAATAACTTTGTTCCTCGGCATTTTACGATATGACATTTGGAATTCAATACGTGACACTCGACTTTCTTCCCTAAAGGAATCTTTGGGAACTGCAGGGCAGGATTAAGCCAGATTTTACGCAAGGTTTTCTTGTCTGAGAACATGTCACTCGAGCTTACAAAATACTGTTGTTTATTATTATAAACACCAATGAAATACCAGGTAAGCTTTCGCGCGAAAACATGATATTTTCACACGTGAAAATAGGACGTTATTTTCACATGTGAAAAGATCACCGTTGCTATGGCTACATAATAAATCGCGCCTTTCGCAGCAAAAACATTCAAGTGAAATGGTTTGGAATTTCATTGGTGTTTATATAATAAATAGAATATTACATGGCCGCTTGGAGATACGAAATTTCTCTTCGAGTGTTGAAAAAATATTTCACGAGTGAACGCAGCGAACGTGTGAAACATTTTTCGAAATTCACCGATGATAACAAAGAATATTAATGATGTGAAATATATGAAATAATTTATTTTTGAACTGCGGTTATAGATGAAAGTGAAGAATGATCATCGCAGTGAATTTTCCAATTTAAGCAATGGAATATTCACTGCGATGATCATTCTTCACTTTCATCTATAACCGCAGTTCAAAAATAAATTATTTCATATATTTCACATCATTTCACTCCTTACGGGAGATATGAACTCAATAAATTGACCTGGCTCCCAATGTGGCTTCATAGCTCAGTTGGTAGAGCAACGCACCGGCAACGCGGAGGTCACGGGTTCGAATCCCGTTGAAGCCCTGATTTTTTCAGGCTTCTTCTTTCCTATTGCTTAAATTGGAAAATTCACTGCGATGATCATTCTTCACTTTCAAAGAATGTTAATGTTACTCTAAGCAATGCATAGGAGGGTAAATAAAAAAATGGAACAAAACTTTTAATCCTGGATTAGCGCTAATCGGCCTTTCGGGAACCGGAGCCGAATGTTATAGATACGCTGGTTTCCATACAGCCAACCGGATAACGTGTATCGTCCCAATCGTCACAAAAACTCGAGCCTATCAAGACGGCCCGGACTATCATGAGGTTCCCCCATATTTTCCCCTTATTTAAAAGCCGGGGTTCGGGATTTTAAAGCACAATTGGGGGTGGGAGTGGGGGAAAGAGAGATTTTGGATTTAAAGTACGCATGGGATGCGGGATGCTGAAAATAACCCTCGGAATTACGGGATTGAGGGAAAATCCGGGCAGGGATGACGTAATTGGGGACCCTCTATCATACGGAAATCAGGATAAAGATTTAACTGGCGGTTTAATCCTTGTTCTTCAATTATGTCGCACCAAAGCTTCAAATCAGGGTTAAGTTTACCTTATTCCACATGACATTCTGAGTGGCATTCTTTCGGGGCATATTGAAGAATGGATTTTTATGTTCACTTTAGCTTAATCAGTGCAAAATTACAGTCCCTACCCTAAGTGATCCATCTAGAGAAGACGTGAGCAGGCGTCGATGGTCCTTATTAAAGAACATACATCTTTGAACACTGGAAGTATGGCCTTCTAGTGAGAACAGAAGACGTGCTTCCACACAACTGTAAACCTACATAATAAGCGAAGACGTTTATCGTAAAATTATCACCAGTACTAAATGCTTATTCAGACTGAATTTACACACACACTACAAAGTAACTTTAAGCTGCTAGCATAACTACAGTTACAGGGCCAATTGTTTCGGTATATGTTAGTTAAAACGTGGATAAAACCTGGGGCAAAACCATTAAAACAAAAGAGCAAATTGCATCTTACAAGACCTAAGGTCCTAACATTTGATAACAAAAAAACAGATATCAGTATTGTCATTCACATTGTTCCACTTCATTTATTATTACCAGTAAAATAGTTAATGTTACCTTTGCGGTGGAATCATCCGAAACCGATACTAAAACTTGACCACATTTACTGAATGCACACCACTTCACACGACCTGAATGGTCATGAAACTCTTGAATGAATTTACAAGAAGATGTCTCTAAAATCTAAGTAAAAAAATGTTTTTTGTAAATAAGATCATGACAAAAAGGTAACTAAAAGATTACTATCAAGTAATCTACTAAAAAATGTATTTTGTGGAGGAGGAATTCTACGTAAGATTTCAGGAAACAACCGACTGACTGAACCAAGACTTAAGCGAACTCATCACTAACTAACGGAGTAACTTGTCATGCAAGGGCAGATTTAGGGGTGGGCCCAGGGGGGACCAGGCCCCTCCCCCTTTTGTACGGGAGTTTTTTTCCTCAAATATTTCAGCATTACAAGTTCAATATCGAATCCAGGCATTTGCTAAATTTAAGCGTCCAGAATACAAAAGATTGCATCTCAGAGAACTTCAATTTCAAAAATATTCCCGGAGGAGCATGCGCCCGATACTCCCTAGAAAAGTGCGCCGTTCGCAGTCCTAATGGGCGCTATAGCGCCAATATTGCCACTGTATAGCGCCCATATTGCCACTGTATAGCGCCAATATTGCCACTGTATAGCGCCCATATTGCCACTGTATAGCGCCCATATTGCCACTGTATAGCGCCCATATTGCCACTGTATAGCGCCCATATTGCCACTGTATAGCGCCCATATTGCCACTGTATAGCGCCCATATTGCCACTGTATAGCGCCCATATTGCCACTGTATAGCGCCCATATTGCCACTGTATAGCGCCAATATTGCCACTGTATAGCGCCAATATTGCCACTGTATAGCGCCAATATTGCCACTGTATACTATATCTCTTGGCCCCCTCTATCACAAAATCCTCCGTCCGCCCCTGTCACGTATGATCAATTTATAATATCCAGTAGGAAAGAATTCTAATTTGCCCCATATTAATGCTTTAACTCTAACCGTTAAAGTAAACAAACGAGAAGATGGCACAATAATACTTCCCACACAAACAATTCATGAATCAATCAGAATGTGAGTTTTCTTTTACATATTCCTAATAGCATTTGTCAAAACTTAGACTGGTAGATCGTAATGACAACGCTACTATCAAAACGAACATAAATTAAGTGATTTGTGTTTTGCTCTTTTCACTAGTAGTTTGAAATATCCATACAACCTCACTCATCCTAAGAACTCAAAAGAATTAACAATTATTCCTCGAGCCCGAATGGGCTATTGACTCAGAACCCATTCGGGCGAGAGCAATAATTGTTTTAGTAAAATCCAACTAGTTGGTTAAAAATATCAAGACAAAACAACTTTAGCTAGCAAAATGCGATTCAACCGTCATCGTTTTGCTTTCAAAGCCGCCGCTTTTCGCTACTAGTAGGCTATAACACATAGCCTAGTAGAAACTCAACCAATTAGAACGCAGCATTGATAATAGACCACTAGTTGGATTTTACTAATTCGGGAGAGTCTGTACTGTGCTGTGTACTCTTGTGTCAAGTCTATGTTGTGCTGTTATTCTGTTTCTGCTCAACTGAATTCTACGACTCATCACAGTTTTTAGTACAGGCTGAGTGCTCTGTTACCTTTTATCGGAAGTTACTGTAAATTCCAAGGTAAAAGCATTTCCGTGCAAGAAAGTACTGCTGGTCTACGCGTGACGTCACGGCGGCCATGTTGGCGATCAAGAACAAAAGCATTTCTCTTCGCTGGGAACTAAACTTTATTTTCATGTAAATTTTCGAAAAATTAAATTCATTGTTACTGACCACCAACTTGGCCGCTGTGTCACAAGCTTTGGACCAAGAATAACGTTGAAGGGAGAGATAAAGGGAGAGTTTTTTCGTAGAGAGGGGGAGCGGGGTGGTCACTACGAGAATTCTCACTGTTCATGTTCCACAGCTTGAAAACCCCCCGAAAGGAATTGAACTGAAAAGAAAAGAATTTTACCTTAACACTACCATCATCTAAACCAATCGAAACTTGCCGTCCGTCAGTGTTGAAACTAATGCTGGTGATTTTACATGCATGTGGTTCACTTTGTGCCAGAAACTTGGTATTTTCACCCTCGTATATCTACAAGGGAAAATTACACAAACTTAATGTTGCGCTGTTTTAGTAGTGAGGTACAAAAGCCTTTTGGATCTTGCTCACTGGTATTATGTTATTTTTTGTCCAATTTACATAGATATCTCCAAAGACGTTTTCTTATCAATCCTGTTGACCTTTATATTCTTTGAAAAGTAAAATGTGAGGGAAGAGCAATTACATAAACAAGGAATGAAAAAACGAAAAAAAGCAGAAAACTATTTCACGACAAATTGAGTATACAAGATACAAAGAAGAATAACGTGTCACATAATGACAAACACATAATGAATCGAAAAAGTTCTCTTCTGTCCAGGGACCCGTTTCTCGTTTCAAAGTCCTGATATTTGGGAGTTTAGGATACCACGAGGGCGACGGCCACGAAAACGTCGCTAAAAAAGTGAATTTGCGTTCTTTCAATCTCTATACCGATTACTCCAACTCACTTATACTTTGCCAAATGTAAGCAAACTCTTTTTGAGCCGAATTCCTAAGAACCATATTCAAGTTCTGATGAGGAAGAAAATTTAGCCGTCGCTTGCTTACGTCATCCATAAAACGTGAAATTAGGCATTTTCCCGTCGTAGTCGTGCAGTGACAGCAAAGAAATGTACAAAAAAGAGTGCTGCACGTGCAGAGTTGTTGTTTTGCCTATTCAACCCATTGATTTTTTGACGTTCTCGTTGTCGTCGCCGTCGTAGTATCTAAAATCATTAACGGGCTGGGAGAACTATTGGCTTATATTTGTACTGGTGCAGTTGCTTGGACCTGCGCTTTTCTTCCGCTTTGTCTTTGTCAGTGGAAATTAGATTCTGGGGAGGGAAACTCCCATATAAAAGTGACGGAGATGCCCGTCGTCTCGCTTAGGGGTGTAAATTGCAAATTTTGGTCTAATTTGGAGTGTTTGGGACGGAAAGACACTATATTTGCCCATTCAGGCGGGTATCGCTTAGGGATGTGCATAAACAGGAGCCGCCTGGCATAAAGAAATTTACAAAAAAATGCCGTGACATCTGTTTTAGTATGGGTTCCTTTAGGCGTCGGTTTAAGCTTGGGGCCACACCCACATCGCTCTCCCCGAGGGGGTTTAATTTTAATTTTCCGACTTTTATATGGCAGTCGACCCCCGGGATCCAATGGATACTTCTGGGGATTCCAGATTCCACTAGCAAAAATTTCCCGGATTCAAGAATCTGGATGGAGAGATCTATTCGTTAGATTTTGATTTGAATACCAGTCCGGCTGGCCTTTTCTGATTTCTGGTAAGGACCTTAAAGTATAAATGACAGTTTTTAAATTAACGCATATTCATTGTAACAGCAAATGTTACCATGAGCCTGTTGCAGGCATCTGTTATGGCAATAATCAGCGAACCATCCAGAAATAAAACATCAAAAACCATTCTCAGCTTGATAGAGCCCTGAACGGTAGTTTTGTCAACAGTCCATATCTACAGACAGAAAAAGAATAAAAAAATAGTAAAACAGAACCAACTCACTCGCCATAGTCATTTGGAAGCTAACAAATAAACGTTGCTATAGTGGGCATTATAGTGGTTCCTGAATTCAGTTTATCCTTGTAATATCAATGGTCAAAGGAAGTCAAGTTGGGCAAGCTTTTTTTAATGAGCAATATTTCGACTAGTCCTGCCCTGTTCTGCACTTCACGAGGAAACAAAATTGGTGATGATGATGAGAACAAGTCTTCTGCGTGGCCAAAACTGATACCCAATTAAACCTGCTCGGGTCTCTGTTGAACAAACACATTACAGTTCAGTTGGCATTCCATTATATCAAACAAAAGTAGACACACAGAGGGATTAGATTCAGCTTTTTAACAGGGCACAGCTTGAGACAATTGATGGGAGATTTCAAAAAACTTAGGTGAATCACTGCCTCAACAATAAGAAAACAGACTTGCAGGAGGTCGACTACATTTTGTTGAATACCTAAAAGAAAAACATTTCTTAGTTTTCTGAAATTGCCGATCACGAACTTGTAAATGTTTTGACGGAAACAATTCTTTACACAATATTCAGCCTCATCCAAACATTGTTTAACATTGTTTCCAAGGAACAAAATATAATCCACGAACAATTGAACTTGATGTTACCCTGAGTACCAGAGACTTTTCACGCGCGGTTTCCGGTTTCGGTCAAGTTTTTACGAAGATCTGTTGGCCCCGAAGCATTGCGCCACACGAGAGAAAAAAACCCTCGTACCCAGGGTAACTCGGGCGTTACAGCACTTTACCTCCTGGGCCGAGTTGTTCAAAGCCGGGTTAAGATAACCCAGGGTTAGTGCGAGATTTGAATAGAGATTTCCAAGCTTAAAAAGAATTTCAGTTTGAATTCTTTTTGTCTACAATTTGATGATTGAATGCTCTAAATACAACAGAGAAAATTATCTGAGAAAATGCTTTTGAACACAAGAAAGAGAAACCCGGGTTAAATTTAACCCCGGGTTAAGCGCTAATCGGCCTTCGAACAACTGGGCCCTGGCCGGCAGTCATAAACAGTTCAGTTATCACTGATCATTACCTTCACAGTTTCATCATCTGATGCCGATACCAGCTTGCAGGCATCCTGTGAAAAGGCGACACAATGTACCCAGCCAGAATGACCTCTGTACGCACCCAAACTGGCCTCACTGACGGCATTCCACAGCTAGCAGAAAAAACAAAACAATAAAAGAAACAGTGCATTGCGCATAGCACATCCTGCATGCATGGTCTCACATGGTCACAGCACCACAAGAAATTGGCGAACACAGTTCAAAGGTAAGTCCGTTTTAGAACACTTTCTGTTTATCGAGTTTTGACAAACGAGGATGCATCCTAATCTTGGCTTTTCTATGAGCTTTTACAACCCTGCAAGCACCCACGAAAGCACGCATGCTCGCAGGAAAAGATTCAACAAGATATTTGTGGAGACTGTCATCTGCTTCCCATCCACACTTGTATGTTTCACTTAGGTAACAGGTTACTTCACTTTTCTTCTTGGTTAGACACGCCTGGTTAATCTGTGATTGCTAGTTTCACTAATTACGTGTTTGTTATTTGACATGTCTTAGCCTGTCTTAAAAAATACTATTTCACAGAGTAATACTTAATACAAAGGTCTAAGATGCAGGTGCCTTTGAACCCACATAATTAAAAAAAAAGGAAGATAAATACACAAAAACATCACTTTGATCTTTAAAACAAGGCAGTCACATAACCAAGAGCTACACATTAACTCAATACTGATGCTGGTATAAGCTGATAAATAAGACCCATCTCCAGGCACTTCCGTTGCAAGTTTTACCCGCAGAGCATAATTCCACGAACTAGAGCGTCGTGGATCGAGTGATCAGCTGTGTTAAAAAGTTCCGCGACACGGAAACCAGGCAAGTTCTTCTCTAAGCTTCGAAGGTGCTCGCCAAAACGTTGTCTTAGTGCAATAATATACAATAATTTATAGTAAGTTGTAAAGAGTATAGCAAAATACCTGAACAGTTGTGTCAGACAGGCCCAAAGCCAAAATGCTGTCATCTTGAGAATAAGCTAAGGCGAGAGTTGTAGATGGTGTCTGGAGGCTCTTTAATTCTTGACCAGTTGTTGAGTCCCATATCTAAAACCAAAATGCAAACAGAGAAGATGGAATACCTGAAATAGTTTGGTTATAAAAGACACTTTTATTAGAAATAAAAAAATAAAAAAAGTTTATTATTAACTCAAAATATTTCTGCGTTTCTGATTGGCTAAAATCCCACGTATAATTCACCATAACCACCATATTGAAAGGACGACGTCAAAATTACAGCAAAGTTGCAGATTATTGAACCGTTAACCGAGAAGACATGGGTGCGCGGACGAGTTGTTTTGGTAGTGAGAACAAAAATAGCGGACATTTCACTCGTTCCACCAGGAAGAAATAGGCGAACTATTGGCTAAAAACAGCAAGAACAGCAAGGAGACCTACGGTCTCGGCGGATAACACCCTCATCGATCTCCATAATTCTTCAGATGATACCCATTATTGTAGGAAATAAACGCTCCATGAAATTAAGGAATTAGAACTCACTGAATTAACGCGACTTAAGTTAAAGCAAATTTAATGGGAGAAATAAAGAAGATTAAAGCAACGTTCACAAAGAAACAAAAGTTGTTGAGACAACACACTGGAACAAAATCAAATAAACGTATAATCCGAAATGAAAAATTTGTTTGTGGTACTTTCCCTAAAGGTACGAAGGTGGTCAAGCGAAGAAATCTGGCCTGACTAGTGGTTGTGAAACGTTTGTGCCAGTTTTTCAATCTCTCAAATGTCAAAGTTTACATTCACAGAACCTATACATGTATTATAAGTATTTGCATGCACTGTGCATTATCAAGAGCATAAGACGTTCGACGCTTCAAGGATCGTCAATTAGGATCGACAGATTAATTTTGTATTTGGCTCGACTTTAAATTCGGATAAGCTTGACGAAAAAGTAAAAATCCTAAGTATTAAACTGTGTCAATTATTTCAAAACTATTTGTTGGTGGCGAGTCGACTTCTTGGTGACGATTTCGTTGGTGGCGAGACGACAGTCAACCGAATTTGCATGCAGATAACGATTTATAAATAAAAAGAATACTTGTAATATTTTATACCAAACCTTGACAGAAGTATCCGAGACACCGATGATGCTGCATCCAATAGGCTTAAAACAGCAGTATGTCATGGCAGAGTTTGTGCCACCTTCAAGAGAAAACAGTTCTTGTCCAGACAAAGAATCCCAGACCTAGAAACAAACAGTAATTTATACCTGAATGTCTCTTGGTGAGCAAATCTTAAAAAGCACAAGCTACACACATTTATATTACTTGTAGAGCTTCAGTTTTGGTATCCCACTCAATAGCCTAAAGTCTCCGCAGAAATAACATTTTTTGGATTTAAAAATTGCAAATTTCGAAAAGTTAAGAATTTTTACCCTGGACGATACTTTAAGACACCTCCACAAACCTTAACAAGAGTGTCGTCAGAACAGGAAACAATCCTTGAGCCATCCGGCGCGTAACAGCAGCATCTCACAATATCTGCATGACCAGTAAATGTCACCATCACTACTCCAGTTCCACTGTTCCATACCTTAAATATTTGACACAATTATTTGAACAGTGAGTTTGTTCAAGAATTGATAAGGACAGTAATACCTGCGAGCAGAACTTTCTCTCTTGCATGGCTTTTAGCAGAAAAGAATCTCACTTTTTCTGAGGGAGGGGTCTGTACGCACGCTAGGCTTTTAGCGTTTATGAAGTCGTTCACGTGGCTTGTCTGTTGTATAGTTGTAAATTGTAATTGTAAATATCTTATTATCCACTCCCCTCAGGGCTTTTCAGGGATAATTTACAACACTGGTTGGGTGACTTTGCCAGACTGCTTAAAGTGCTGTTTACAAGTAATGAAGGATTGAGTAATGATGCCCCCTTACATGAGTGTGAAAGTGAGATAGACCACTACACCGGGCACTACGTTCCCTACTCTTTACGAAGAGTGTTGTGGGTTCTTTAACGTCCCACAGATTTATTACATGTGCAAGGACTTGTGAGAAAGGGCCTACGGTTTATCGTCCTTATCCGAGAAGACTAGAAAGTCTAACCGTTTGCGGATGTTACTACAAAGGCAGCACTTTCTCCTCAGTTATTTAAAGACCCTAAGTGTTGGTCCGGCCGGGGTTTGAACCTACGGCATCCCGCTCCGCAAACCGGCGCTAATCCCGTTGAGCTAACCGGGCGGTTTGTGGAGGCGGTTGGTTTGTTTATGTGTATACGAGCCAGTGCCAAAATCCTTGTTTTGGGCTTCCAGCTGTGTACCCAGTTTGAGTACGCGCTATGTTCAGCCTGTTAAAAAAGCCATTGTTCCATTAGTCAATCAGGTTGAAGGGAAATTTGAAATGCACTTCTGGTAATTTGCTGAGTCTGCTAGGAGCCCAGAACGAGGACCTTGGAGTTGCTTTGAAGACATTGCTAGCTGGGGCTAAATTATGTCACACACCTATCAACAACATCATTATTGTACTACTGGGTCCAGCTGTTCGAAGGCCGATTAGCGCTTTACCCAGGGTTAAATTTAACCCGGGTTTCCATTTCTCTCGTTCAAAAGCATATTCTCGGATAATTTTCTCTGTTATTTTTCAGAGCATCCAATCATCAACTTGTTGATTGGTGGTTAATGTATGTACAGGATATTTACTGTAACAATACCTTTACAGTTTTGTCAGCTGAGCAGGAAACCACATTACTGTCATCAGGTGAAAACATGCACGTGAACACATCCTGGTTGTGGCCTTTAAAGTTAAGCAGTTCTCTTCCACTTACACTGCAGTCCCAGATCTTAACAAAAGCAATGAAACAAGACACCTGGTAAGCTGGCCTCAAAACATCAGGACTGTAACTGAGGCCTACCACGGGTTAGAAGAGAAAGGCAAGAATCCTCTCAGAAAACACTGACAATCGACAGAAAAGGAGGGAAGAATATTGTGACAGCGACAATTCACTTTTATGTAGTGAAAGCGACATCTGTTCACTTTTGCATTTTGCCTGTTTTGGCAGTCAAATAACAAACTCTCTTCTGATATTTCCAAACATTTTTTGTTACTTTCTTTGGAACGTTTTTTTTAATTATGGTATTGTTCAAGAACGGTCCCTCGAGGGAGAAAGGTTGATACGAATAATTCTTTTAATTCTTTCGTTTCTTTCAATAATTCTTTTTAGGTGCTATATCTGTCATAAATTCCCCCAAAAAAACAATATTGAGTATCACAAAAATTTATGCGGAACCAAAAGCAACATCTTGTCCCTTGCTAAAATGCAACAGTGACATTTTTTACCAACCTACTTGGTGACAGGCAGTCTCAGAAATGACTGAAAAAGTGACAGCATACCCCCTCTTGGAGGACCTTGTAATTTACTCTGTTCATTACAGTTCTCCAAATGCCTTAGAAATTTGCTAGAATTATTCTGAAAGACTGACATGTCAAGACTGTAACCTTGAGAGTTCTGATATTTTCTTTGACCCTATAATCCAGAATCCCTTGGATTAGGAACAAAAAAGTCTTTTCAGAACTACAGAAATTTGGATATTTTTTGTTAAATTAATATACTTTTGAGTTATATCAAACAGTTTGAACAGTATTGATTGAAAAAATGAATACGATGATGACACTCATGGTGATAATATAATTATGACAATAATGATGATTATAATGACAATGACAATGACTAATGGTGACAATGGGATGCTACTGATGATGATGATGATGATGATACGGACAAACCATAGCGAATTATGGTGACACTAATGTTGACTTGGGATGGGGACATACAAACCTTCACTGTATGATCAGCAGAGCAAGAAACAATTCTACCATCATCACTGGAAAAGTTACAACAGTACACCACATCAGTGTGTCCTGTCATTGACAGCAGCTCTTTACCAGAATGACTCTCCCATACCTTGAACAAGACAGAGGATCTGATCACTCACTTAGTCAAGCATGTAGCAATATTTTTTTTATTAATTCCGAGTGTATTTAACAGCATATACAACATTTTTCTATTGCGTGTACTCTTCCAGACTATAGAGATGACTATCTCAACTGGAACCACAAGCTGCAGTTATGGTTTCGCTGCAAAGTTTTCTTCAACTATTTTTATTTTGCAATAAAAAACTATTTTACATCCATTTCTGAAAGTTCCAGCCCCTAAGAGAAGCCAATTTTCCAAAAGCAATAGGCTCTTTTTGAATTTTTTTTGACAATAACCTACTGTTTACCATTTCAATTTAAGTGATTGGATGGGATGCCTGTGCATACCTTGACAGTTTTGTCAGCACCACAGGATACCACTTTGCTTGCATCTTGTGAGAAATGACAGCAGTAGACTGCTCCTTGATGAATCTTGACCGTTATAAGCAGAGTTTCCTGTGTCTCTTCAGTTTGATTACTGAACAAAAACAAAAAGAAATCATGACAAACAAATAGTTTTAGAGGACATTAAATTTCAGTCAAGCATACCACAGTCACCTCACCCCACCTCACTTCTTTCACTCTGTGACACATATAAGGCCTCCACACTTTTCCTTCTATAATTTTGAAAAGTGTCTGGTTTCAGTAATGATATTTTTTTCAGGAATGGGATATTAACCCATCACCCAAACCCCAGCCTGGAGGACCAGGTGTTAGAATTTGTCGGGCCTTTCACCCAAAACCTGCTCAGCATGGTTGAACCTGACTAGCAACAATAGGTACACAACCTCCCCAGCATGTTAAGGTGCAACACGTAGGGAGGCAAGCATACCCCCATCCCATAGATTCTTGGCTATTAAATGAATTAATTATTCAAAATGGAATCATTGCTGATATGTAGACTGTACAGGGTTTGTACTCTTTTGCGCTCTTCAAATTCCATGTCTTTCCATGACTTTTTCAATGAAGTTTTCAAGTTTTCCAAGACTTTAGGTTTAGCTGTCACCATCAAAAATTCAAAATTTCCTCGTTTTAGAGTATTAATTTTTTTGACCTTAAACAGTTCAACAGACAAAAACTCTGACATCCACCAAAATGTGTTCCATTTGCACTGTTTGATTACTCCTCTCTATCTTACATTGTCCTTGACTTGTCATCTGCAGTAACAAATCTATCGAACAAAACTTTACTTTTCCGTGACTTTCAAGTGCCGACAATTAAATTCCATGACTTTCCAGCTGGCCTGGAAAATGAAAATCTTAAATTCCATGACTTTCCAGGTTTTCCATGACCCATATGAACCCTGCTGTATTAAAAACTACCGTAATATTTATTTCCTCACCTCCAGTCTAGATAGAAATTGTCCTCAGCCGCCAGCTGCATTGCTTGTACTTGAGCCTGTTTGTACACTTCTGAGTCCAACGATTCACTCAGAGCCATCTGGATCACATCAGGAAGTGGTTTCTCCACAAAACGATGTGCATTAACACTCACAAAATGATGGAAATCTTCTATGACTTTTAATGTCTAAAAATTTGATCATGATGAATGAATTGTATAAGTACTAAAATTCCTTCTTTTTAACTATGTATATCTAGCAGCTAACCTTATTTATGCAATTGAATAGTGAAAAAATTAATGTCAGTTTGGTTATGAATGGAAGAGCACCTCTTCACAGAATCCAGAAGGGAGGCACAGCCAATTGTTTTACACTTGGTATGACATCCACGTATAGGCACATCTATTTCCCTTAAACCTGTACTGTTCACATATCCTAATCTCAGTAAAAAAAACTGTTGGATTTTTTCCAGAGAAAAATTGTGAACTTCACTAAGTTCATGAAGTACTTTTATGATAGTTTGAATCAAATCCTTTAACTATTCAGAGTGACCAAAATTAAATTTCTCCTTACAGCAACACTGATCAATCAAACATAATAGTTGCAAGAAAAAAGAAAAAAAAAGATCCACAAGTACACTGTAATGATCTTGACTGTTAAACAAATGTTCCTCATCAATACCACAGAAAGGTATACACTGAAATCCGTGGAGAATATACATGTTGTTGTATGCAGTGAACTGCCATTTATAAGCCCTGGGCTTATACATCTTCAAGAGGGGTTTTAGAAGGGCTTTATATCCAAGCGAGGCCTATCGAAATACTTTTTGCATTTGTTTTCCTTCTTTTTTTTTCAAATTAAGCCTTAAAACATAAAAAATAAGTTGAATAATTTCAATACATTTGGAAGGAGACTTATATCCAGGGGGGCTTCTAATCAGATGTATGTCTTTGTATGTCATTAATGACAGCACCTTGTTATCAACAACTCCTTTAATTGACATGTAGTCATTCAGTAAATCTGCAGGTCCTGTTATTCTAAGCTTTGCAGCCAGCCACCTCAGATCAGTAACAAGTTTCTCTGCCATATCTACAAGACCAGCCTTAAGCATGTGTCGTAAAAGATTCCAGTGAATATAGCCATCGTCAATCATCTCACTAAACAACCCTGTCAGGTATCCATGAAATAAAAGTTAGTGTCCTTCCAGATGTGAGGTTCTGATGGGAAAATTACCATAAGAGGAATAATAGTATAAGAGTATTGTTGATGGCCTATGCTCCACTAGAAGCCAAGGGCCTAGGCAGGTAGGTAGGTAGGTAGGTATGAAGGTAGGTAGGTAAATAGATAAGTATTTAAGTAAGTGAATAACTAGGTAGGCAGGTAGGTACGTGTAGGTAAGTAGGTAAGTAATTAGGTACTGGTAGGTGAGTAGGTAGGTGCGCAGGTAGGTAGGTAAGTAGATAAGTATTTAAGTAAGTGAATAAGTAGGTAGGAAGGTAGGTAAGTAGATGCAGGTAAGTCAGAAGGTACATGTAAGTAAGTAGTAGGTATTAAAAGTAGGTAGTAGTAGGTAGGTAAGTAAGTAGGTAGGTACTGTAGATAAGTAGGTAGGTAGGTAAGTAAGTAAATAAGTATTTAAGTAAGTGAATAAGTAGGTAAGTGAGACACTTGTGTAAGGCAGCCATATGAGGGAAACTAAGCTCTCTTTAATAAGACAACCAGTAACTTAAATATCCTGCTTATTAAATATTCGCGTCGACACATTGCGTAAGCCTAATCTTAATAACAAATACAACAATGCACGCTTGGCACTCGTCACAGTAAGCAGGTAGGTACATGTAGGTAAGTAAGTAGGTACATATAGGTAAGTAGGTACTAGGTAAGTAGGCACTAGTAGGTAGGTAGGTGGGTAAGTAAATAAGTGTTTATTAAGTAAGCTAGGTAGGTGCGTAGGTATACTTAAGTAAGTAAGTATAACTAAATATTATAAGTTGCATCTCTAGAGTAAAAGCCATTCTCACACATTACTTACCCTTATACAATTTCCTGTACTTGTTTACAAGTTTCTTGTGCAGTGCTTCTAAGTTTGGCGCTTGCTCTTGAAGATATGTCAGTTGCAGGTTGTGAATGCTATAAAAAGTGTCTAAGGCATCTTCAGATTTCACTGTTCTCCTGGCCAATGATTTGTTTACTAGATCCTCCATCCAGTCCTCTACAACTTCAAACTATTAATAGAGAAGGACACCATTCATGACTTTTCAGAAGTATGTAGAATATTAGAATAATAACATTGTCCAGGTGTGTGTCCTGAATAGGAGTGCCGAGAACAAAGTCCAATAGTCATAAAAGAATTACACTATTATTGATCAAGACTATCCAAGCAGATCAGTCTATTACTGAAAAGCATGCACAGCAGTGAGGGGCTTCATGAAAATTTTGCAACAAGAGTAACAAAATGACCAGTCTGGTCAGCCAGGCCTGACTATAGTTAAGAGCACTACAATATACGACAGTTAAAGACAGTTACAGATGTTTTGATAAGCTGCGCAGAAGTCATCATAACTTTGTCCAGGACCATGACTCCAGTTCAGCTTGTAAAAATCTCAATCACTACCACTAACAGTCCTATTCACGAAAAAACTACACTCACCCAAATGATGGCATTAAATATTCAACCTTCCAAGACACAGACCCTCCCCAAGTGTGGTACCTCAATGTGGTGTGAAGGTTTACATGCCTTTGTGATACTGGAAGCTACTTGTATAATGTGCTGGGAAGGCTTTGGGTGAAAGGCCAAACAAATTACAACACCTGGCCTTTCAGGTTGGGGGTTGGATGATGGGGGATGGGGGATGGGGGATAAGGGAATGGGCTATGGGCTATGGGTTAATGTCCCATGCCCATAAAAAATATCATTACTGAAACCAGATGCACTTTTCAAGATAGCAAATGAAGAAGAAGTGTCTCTACCTCTTCATCCCATAGAATACAAAGGACCTGGGCTGGTACTTTAGACTCTTCATCAAACACTGCAAAATCTTCATACAGTTCTCTCAAGTCATCATGCAAATTATTGATACTCATGCGAATTGCTTCCGTCAGAGTTGGATATTCATACTCAAACTTTGGCTTGAGTTTGCTGACATTCTTTTTCTTAAGCTGGCTAACATAATACTGCCATCTCTTTGGGTGATCACGGAGCAGTGCACCAACCATGCTTATTGCTAATGGCGAGCCATTTGTAAGATGAAATATTTCAGTCGCTTCCCCTGGAAGATGATTCACAGTTTGCTTTGTCCACTGGGCTAAAATTTGTAATGATTCATTTTCTGTGAAGCCCTCGCTGATGTGAACTTTGGCTTTTGATCCACCCACCATGTTTGCGATTGCAGCATCCCGCGTGGTAACCATGATACGACAACGGATGTCAAAATATTTAATGTCACTGGAATGCCAAAGATCATCTAGAACTAGCAAAGATCGAGGATGCTGATGAGCAAATAACATTCTGAGCCTGTCTTTGGCTTCTTCCGTGTTTCTTGGTGGTTGTCGGCTGTGATCAGAATCAAGACGGGCACAGAGATTTTGCATTCGCATTAGAAGTTTGGACTGGTCAACAGGACCAATTCTCACCCAATGTACACCCCCAGGAAAACACTCCTTTAACAGAGCAGGACTCCTAAGAGCTTCAGAGCCCATCACAGTCTTGCCACATCCAGCCATGCCATGTAAAATGACCCAACTGTCTCGCTCCTTTAACGATCTAAGGGCAGTATGGATCTTATGAAGATCTCTTGCTCTGTTGGCAAAGACTGTTGGTCGCTGTGGAACACCACCCTCAAGAAGCACATTTTCAACTGTGAAGACCATGATCAAAAGTTTAAGTTATTAGTATTTTTCAGCAGGACATTGAAGACATAAGCAGACTTGGACAGTGTCACCCTCAATACAGGGTTTGGGGGGGGGGGGGGGGGGGGTAGTATTTTCGGGATCTGGCCCCAGTTGTTCGAAAGGTAGATAGCACTATCCACTGGATAGCGCAATTGGTTGTCATAATACTTAACCGCTGGATAGCGATTTATTCGGTGGATAGCACTATCCAGCTTTCGAATAACCGGGGCCTGGGATTTAACCAAAAAATTAATACAGGGCAGGATTCGGGAAAACGCAAAATATCTTGACAGAAAACGGGATTTGACTGCTTCTCGGGAAGCGGGATTCACCACAATGTGGACATGGGATGCAGTTTTTTTTCCTGTCTGTCAGGAATTTGGGAAGCCATACATTCTAGTGGCAAATGGAAAGCAAACCACAGAGTGACATAGGTAATGATCATAAGTACTCAACAGATGAGTGGACAGAAGACCCACTGTTTCAACCTGATGCTTAAAAAAGTACACATGGGGGCTCTTTTTAATCTATATCTCTCTCCCTCTTCCTTTCTTCTTCCTTTTCCCCTCCACTTCCTCAAACTGAGGTATGAAAAAGTATTTCTTTTTTGCAATGGCCCTAAACCACTTGTAAATTCAAAATATCAATCAAAAGAGCCAATCTACATGTACATCTTACATTGTTTACAGAAGTTAATATTAGTCTTTTTTAACGATGTATTTTGGAAAGAAAAAATGGATTTGGGAAAGTGATGAAAAAAAGTGCAGGATGTGGAATTTTCATCAAAAAGGAGCGGGAATGCCAGATCAGGACCCCTGCCCCTTCCAGACCGAATCAATACCCTTTATGCCTAAATTTTAGGGGATTTTATAACTACAACCATGGCAGAAAATCAAATTGGCACATTTACTTTTTTTCTGTTGTCCTTTCAAAGCTTTTGTACCACTGTTTCTATAAGCCAATGAGAACTTTCATTGTCTGACGCCTTTCATTGCCCTGCACTAATTTCCTTTCCCAGAAACAGGACACCATAAACACCTTATTAGCCTTGTTTTCTCAGTCCTCACTGTAAATTACATATCCTTGTTTTTTTTCCAACAATTTATGGCCCATGTGCAAAAAAAATGAGGATCCATGGCCAAAAGGTGGCCAGGGCTGCTTCTAAATGTCTGATCTGCAAAGGGCAGTGCAGCACACCTTCAGCAGATAATAGAGCTTTATTTCCCCATTCTTTTCTACAATTGTTAGTTTGGGACTTTGGTTACTGGCCATTTAATAGAGGGTGGTCCCTTAAATAGGTGGCCACTTAATGGAGGTTCAACTGTATATGGATCTCAAATCAACAAGAAACAGGACATTTCACATAACTTCAACTTCCAAAATAATAATTATATGATCACCTCTTTCTGTTAATTCTCTGACATCTGAGACCGCCCTGGGTTTTCTCAAATTGTCTTGCAACAGCTCCACTAAATGAGGATAGGGTTCCTCTAATGAGTCACGGAAGTTATAGAATGCAGCATCGCTCTTGGTTTCTAACAGGTCTAAGAGTTTCTCTGCTTGCCTTCTTGAAGTTTTTTCTGCTCTAATGAGTTCAGTATCATCCAGATCAAACACCATTTTACTCCGAAGAAAATTAAGAACATCATCAACAAGCAAATCTTCCACAATTTCTACTCTGCTGGCATTTAGGATATCTTTGTGTTCTTCACTCATCATTTCTACTGTTGGAGAATAAAAAATAAAAATAATGATGAAACAAACTTAAGAAAGGAACTCTGTAGTTAGCGTTGCTGCAATATCTGAGTCTTGAAGTCTGAATTAATAATCTAGCTTGATGTGAGATCTACTTATTTTGAGAGATTAGGCTTGATTCCCCACTCTCTAGGTCCTTCCCAAGAAGAGAAGGCTAGATGTGAGAGAGACCAATATTGTGTCTGCATAGCAAATTCAAAATTTAATTCATGCATCTTTACAAAAAACCAGATAATTTATGGGAATATAGATGTAGTTACTAAAACAAGGAATGCTCGTAATTGATTCTGTAAAACATCCACATCCAAGTCTGCATGTTTTTACCAATTTGTTACTGGTCCCCAGGGCATCATCGGCAAAATGAAGAAAGTCCCAGATTTGGAAGAACCCAATTTGAAAGTGACTAATAGAATTGGAAACTGAATAAAAGAATTCATAATGGCATAATAGAATTGGAAAAGTGAGTAACAGAATTTGAAAAAAAGTAATCGGACTTGAAACGGCATGAGAGGACTGTTCAATCGAATTATAGAATTGGAAAACTGCACAAGAGAATTCAAAAGCAAATAACAGAATTGGAAACTGTATTTAAGAATCCATAATAGCATAATAAAATCAGAAAAATGAATAACAGAATTCGAAAGAGAATAATGAGATTCGAAACTGCATAAAAGAATTCCTAAGAAAACTGAATAACAGCATAGGAGAATGGCATAACAAAAATTAATTTAAAAGAACTTTAACCCATTCGCTCCTGGAGATTTTGCCAAAAAACGTGTTTTGAAGCTAGTCGAGTGGTTTTCTGGTCACTGTCATGCTATAAAGAGCTAAAACTTACCACAAACCCGTTTACAGGTCGTACTCTTCATGGCCTTCTGATCCAGATGCAAAATATCAGCTTGCGAAGTTCGGGCATGCGCAGAAAGCAAAATTTCAACATAGTTTTTCGGTGTAAAAGTGACACGGTAGTCTTGACTTTTACTTTTCCCTTTCTCTCCTCCCCTCGTTTTTCACTTTTCTTGCTCATTTTGTTTTTCTCTTGCTGGGCATTTAGTAGGCTTCATTTTGATGGGAAGTCAGTTTTTAGGAAAGCTTTTAGGATCTTAGGATTAGGTGAAAGGAAAGGTAGGTGGGTAATGGAACAAGATTTTCATGAAGATTTACAGGTCAATCTTGCATGGTTTTTTGCTGTTTTCTCCGGTATCCTTGACTGAATTGTGCCCATTCTGGTATGGTTTGAAAGACCTCTTCACTCGGCACAAGTTAGCAGACAAAGTTGGCCTTGACCGTTAAAAGTGATGACGTCACGAGGGTTGGAAAGGACATGGATCCGCACGGGTGGTTATGGGCGGTTCAGGGGCGAATGGGTTAATATTGGCAGAAATCATGCATCATACGTATCCAGTTATCTGTTTGAAGGAGGAGCACAGGCTCATTTCCTGACCATCAGCTGGTAATTGAGCCTGATTTGTGATTCCACCAGGCAAAAATTACATGCTGTTTTCTCAAAACCATAAAAATATGAAATACATGTAAGCTCTTATTAAAGCTGAGTCATTTAAGGTGATTCCCTTGTAAAAGAACCTAACATAGATTGTAGATCAAACTTGGTACACTGATGTAACAAGTCAAGAGGATGATAAAAAGGTAATAAAAAGTGGGGGTCACCGTGCTCGTTTTGACGTCACAATGCCGACAAATACGGCTATTTTGGACCCTTTGACAAAAACCGTGCGCAGCCCAAAACTAGACAAAAAGGAAAGATTTTTTCAATGATACATGTGGTATCGGACAGAATTTGACTTTAATGTATTGTTTGTCCACTTACGTACTAGAAAAATGCCTTTTAATGCCCTTGTTTTTACTTTACGCTCCAAAGTAGAATTAAATTGGACACGCGCTATTCGACACGTGATAGCTCAATCCATACAATTTAGTAAAATAGCCAAGAAACTGAACATAGATTTGTGCCAGTTTTTTTCTCACTGAAAGGAAGCACTGTCCTTATTAAAATCATGAAATAAAAAATGGGGGTCACCATACTCGTTTTTGCGGTAGAGCTGCAGAAAGGACACAATGTGCATTTAGGACACAATGTGATAGAGAAAGCATTTAAATGAAAATCAAAGTGAATACCGGTAAGCACAAATTAAACATCCACTATTGAGGTTCTCCGTGAGGAAGTCGAACTCAGCAACACGCGTACTGCTTACGTTATGCACATTCCCACCACATTGAGTCTCACCTCAGCAAGAAACAACCGCAAGTAAAAATTGCACAGACTCCCCTCCCCCATTTCTCCCCTCTTTGGTACCTAGTGTACAGACATGGTGGGTAAAGACTAAGGGCAACTCTTGATCCAAGAAGTACTCACCCACCCAAATTAAGGCTCATGTAGTACCACTCCACCAGGATCCCTGGTTACTGCCCCTCACCCAAACTCCAAGTGAGGCAAACATCCTGCATTAACATTAAGTAATGGTCCGTGTAAGAGGTAGGCAGGGCAACGGCAAAAGCAATTAAAAGGTGCTAACTTTTAATCATTAATTTCAATTAAATTGAGTGTTATGATTGGCCAAAATCCAAAAATTGCCAAAAAAAATAGTGAGAAGCTTTATTTTCCCCATTCCCCTGTCTTATACCTCATGGTCAAGTTTCAGCATTGTTCTATGGGCCAATCAAAAGTTAGAGTGGAAAATGAGCAACACACACGCAACCTTGTTGTGACCCCATCTTAGTTGTGACACTTGAGATGCTAGGAATTTTGTCTTTTACCCAAAGAAATCTTGTCAATTTCTTTGTTAAAAATCTGCATGTTTTTGTTATTGAATGTTTATTTCAAATTTACTCTATTTTATCATCAGAGGGATCATCAAAATGCTTTTCAACTTGGTTTGCATGGTTTCAACATGCCGAGTCGCCATGTGGAAATTTGGGCCCAGAGTAGTTGTTTTTGTTGTCAGGCTGGATCAGGAGGAGATTAGAATAATAAAATGCTAGAAATTGGAGTACAGCTGGGAATAAAAGGAGAAGGCAAAAGATTTGTTGTTTTTACAAGAATGAATTTATTTCTCAAAGAGATCTAGAACACTTAAGCTTGAGGTAAGCTAAACTCAATAGATTTTTGCACCTACATGCACATTGTGTGTTATTCATTTGTGTTTGTCCTTTTTGAAACTCCAATATTCCGTGTATCTTTACCCATCTCTCATTTGATTTGTTTTTCTCTCTAGACTACTTCATCAAGCGAAATGGAAGTTCACCGTGCACCTTAAATTTAAATGACCCAATTGAAATTTGTGACACACGTTTACATTTTGTGCCCTTGAGACAGAAGCCACTTGGGTATCATATAAATAGCTGTCACTGGTGTTTGAGTTTCTCTTGGTACGGAAGATCTAGTGAGCATGACTGTAGCTTGCCTTATCTTTTCCAAGGACAAGAGAGATTGTAAGAAGGATTTTTATAATATTAAAACCTTGTAAACAGATAAACTGTAGGAGAGCTTTTTCTGAAACCAGATTCTCCAAACATGCAGGAATTTTTTCTACCTGGGCAACATCATCTTCTTTTCCAAATGCAGAACATCATGATATCATTTAGATATGATTTTGTGTACTTGTTGTTGTTCTGTATGGTGGCCAAATATGAACATGTGACATTGGCACGTTTGCCAGATTTGCCACATGAGAGTGAATTGCTGCTGTTTACGATCATGGTTTTGACATTTCTTTTGTGAGAGCTGACGTGAATGTTGTTCACAATGTCGCTGATTGATGTAACACTGTGCTCATCTTCATGTAATTCCATGTCAGTTTAACTTCCTCAGGTTTGGTACATAGAAATCTTTTAAATTTTAGATATGTTCAACACAACAAAGCAATAAACAAAATAAAAAGTTATTCAAATGAGTCTTAAGAGCGAATGCACAGAAAAATCGAGCAAAATCGGCAAATCGTGGCCACAGATCAAAACCTAACCTACCCTCATTTTCAGTCTGTAATAAGGTTTTGATGAGTTTATAACACTGCTGAGTTTTAAATTTCACAATGCGGCCAAAATTGGGAATTATTTGAGATCTTCGATTTCAAAGGTCTGCGGGCCTAAAATTAGCCGCCAAACTCGGGAAAATAGCCCAGTGACAGAAATGAGCTGACTTTCATAAACGAGCGAATATATTGGCAATCTTCCACTTAAATCTCAAAAAACAGATATCTAACAATTTCTAAACGGCACATTTTTTAGATTTAGAGAATAAAATATCGACGAAAGAGCACAATTTTGAAATGTAATTTGCATAATGCTTATAAATACAACAATTTACCACTAAAACCAAAATAGAATTTTCTATATGGGGGAATTCTCCAAATCAGCCCAAATCCCGGTTACTACCCAATGAGATAGTACTTCAACATTATCTGAAAGTTAGTCTGGTGTTCTTGCCAACACTTGTAAAATAGATAGATTATTTTGAGGTCATTTTGCCCTAAACAACCGCTAATTGACCCCAGGGTCAATTCACACGTGCACATCACCTTAATTTTATGCACTGATTTGAACTCGTTAAAACGGAGAAACTAACAAGATTCTTTTCATATGTACCGGTTTTAATGAAATGCATGCAATCTTCAAAAGGAGAGGCCGTTCAATGGGTAATTTCTGTTCTTGAGATCTTGTAGATTGTAGCATGGCGTCTGCGAGTGGACCCGAGTCTACATCTGTTTTCCCGTGACTGCGAAATCAGAATAACATCAAGAAATAATTCTCCCTCGAATCTTCGTAAGTGAATCAGCTTTGCAGTGCCTTACCAAAGATAAAAAGTGGGCCAAATAGGAAAACATTCTAGCGCAATTTGGATCCTTTGTGGAACGCAGTGTTTGCTGAGCGAAAGGTGAGTAAACAGGGGCACCCAACGTCAATTATTGGAAAATACCTGTTCGGAAGACGATTTGAGATCTAGCGTTTTCGAAACATTTGTTGTAAAATTTCTTGCTTGCCTGCCTCCTAGGATTTTCGAACATCTAAGAAATGGTATAATTGCCCATTTTTAACGGATTATTACCCTAAAAATGTCACCTAGAATTTTCGGGAGCCTTTTTTCTGGCTGAAATTTTCGAAAAAGTAAGTTTCGATTGCTATAATTTTTGGATCACTAGACTTTCAGCTAGGAAATCCGAACAGATGAAAAATTTTTAGGGGATAAAAATATGCCTATATCTACCGTTTAAATAGAAAATATGTTTAACAATGCTATGTTTAAGTGGTTTTGAACTATATTCTCGTTGGGTGCCCCTGAGTAAACAAACCTTGGAAAGTATGTTACCTTTGGTTGCGTGACCAGCCAGTAACGATAGTCTCCAGCGAAAAATAGGATTCGCAAAAATCTTGCTGATGTATATTTAACAGTTTGTTACTATAAATTTACACCTGGTTTGTCTAAAACTTTAAACAATGCATATCTGTCTAAGAGTTTAAGAATGTTTCGAAAGATCCACCCCTAAATAACTGTGGGCTACTCCTTTTTCCCCATCACCGATGTGCATTTCTTCCCACTGTCTTTTGCATGAGGCTTGTATGCCTTTAAACTGTTATCAACACATAAAACTGGTCGTTTAAGGACTGGTTTAAGAACTTGACTGACTTAAAAATACCATCGTGAACATGTGCTATTATTATTGGACTTTGCAAGCTTTAAGCCCAAAATGATGGTGCAATCTCGAGAAATTTGGCCGGGTCTAAGACAAGGAACAGGTACTAAGAAAGGGACAGTCTCATTAGCAACCCCTGGACAATCTGGGCATGCTTGCCTTCTGTCGCAGGGGCAACCATTAAGGTCAGGTACGCCGCCCCTACCCGCGCGGATTGCATGGTATTTACCATTTGACTTGCTTTTTCCACATCATGACCTTAATAACCATGAATTCTAATGCGGGCCTTGATCGTTGCCACCTTCCCAGAAGTCTAATCGTCGTACTGTTAGACCATGAGAATCTCTATTATTCTATAAATGCACCATTGACTTTTCCTTGTTCAGCTTCCGGTAAACCGATACCCCAAAGAAAAAATAGCTTTACAACGACTCTATCCAGACCAGAACTCCTGATATCAACAAAAATAACCCACCCCCCAAAGAGCGAAAACTTTGCCCGAACTATTCACTTGACCCACCCCATCCCTTTGTTAAGAAAAACTACGAACTCAGTTCACTGGACAAAACGCCTTTGTGAATAAACCAAAGCTATAGCTGTTCATCCTACAAGCAATATCAGTTTCAGAAGGTGGGCCACGTTTCCAGTTGCTGTAAGATTAATTCAACACCTGCAACAGACACTGTAAATTAAATAGCAGCCACAACGTCCTTCTTTGAAATCATCAGGACGAGACATTTATAAAGGACTTAACAGGTGTGCGCGGCGGTTTCCTTTTCTTCCTTCCCTCCCATTCTAGCACTCTAATTCTGACCCTGATATTCTAGTATTAATAGTTCCTGAGCCAATATAGGCACAAGGATACCGGTTTCTTGCAAAATATGCTGTGACATTCGTTTGCTCATCCCCCATTTCTGCCTTCGGCTGCTGATTAGGTTTGGTATAACTTTAGGAACGAAATATGATACGTGAGGGGCGTGTCCGGTGGTGAAGATATATACTGAGCTTCTCAGTATTTCGTAGCCTGTACCACGTTGCGAAAATAGAACAAGCCAAAGAAAAATAAGACGCCTTTCTTTCCCCAGCCCCTGCAGGTTTTTCGTATTACTTTTTACTGTACAACTGCTTTACTATCTTGGATTCTACCTTTTCGAGCCGGAGTGAACATGGACGCCCTTGGGGTCCCACTTCATTTTCGGCACCTGACTAAATGCAAGCGCTGACTTGTGTGCCTATGCCTCGCTTGCACTGAATTAGCGGTATACAAACACGACAGACTTGCTGCTATCCTTGGTTTGAAACCGCAATGGACAAGAACAATTTCTTGAAAAGAGTAAACTGTTTCTTCCTTAGCAGACATGGTTAAGCAATGCCATCACTTAAGTCCTAGTATACTTGAAAAGAGAAAGCATCATTTTTAATGATTTACGGCTAAACAGTACAATTTCATGTAGCTTAAATTACGCAAAATTAAATACTTAGTTGTTTGCAGAATTGCATTTAACAACAAATTATAGAAATTTAACTATTAAAGTTTGGATCTGTAAGAATCGAACGGAAAAAACTTTTGGGATAAAAAAGTCAAAATGTTTACTGGAAAATCACTTAATGGACATACAATAGCAGAGATATCATGCCTGCAATTTCTGTGCGATGCACCTTGATCTGACTAATCCATTGGTAGCCCCTGTCTTAAAACCACCTTGAACCTTAAAATTTAATTCATTTGCCTTTCATGCGTAGTGCAAATATATGGGGGTAAAATCAGAAGAACAGAACATTCAGTTACTGTACCATTTTAAAAGTGGGACAGTATGTTTGCTAACCATCTTAGTTAACCACTTTTAAAATAGGACAAAAAGGACAACTGGTCATATACAGGAAAATAAATTTACTGTATCCCGAAAGCTTTGGTTTCCCGTGCACTTATTTTTCGCAGGAGACAATCGATAATTGCCTGGTCACGCAATCGGAGGTGACTCACTAATTTAAAAAAGTCATTGATACCGTCGCCGCTTAGGAAATACACTACGTGCTGCAAAGGATCCAAATTGCGCTAGAATGTTTTCCTATTCGGCCCACTTTTTATCTTTGGTAAGGCACTGCAAAGCTGATTCACTTATGAAGATTCGAGGGAGAATTATTTCTTGATGTTATTCTGATTTCACAGTCACGGGAAAACAGACGTAGACTCAGGTCCACTCGCAGATGCCATGCTACAATCTACAAGATCTCAAGAACAGAAATTACCCATTGAACGGCCTCTCCTTTTGAAGATTGCATACATTTCATTAAAACAGGTACATATGAAAAGAATCTTGTTAGTTTCTCCCTTTTAACGAGTTCAAATCAACGCATAAAATTAAGGTGACGTGCACGTGTCAATTGACCCTGGGGTCAATTAGCAGTTGTTTGGGGCAAAATAACCTCAAAATAATCAATCTATTTTACAAGCGTTGGCAAGAACAGCAGACTAACTTTCAGATAATGTTGAAGTACTATTTTATCTCGTTGGGTAGTAACTGGGATTTGGGCTGATTTGGAGAATTCCCCCATATAGAAAATTCTATTTTGGTTTTAGTGGTAAATTGTTGTATTTATAAGCATTATGCAAATTACGTTTCAAAATTGTGCTCTTTCGTCGATATTTTATTCTGTGCCGTTTAGAAATTGTTAGATATCTGTTTTGTGAATTTATATAAGTGGAAGATTGCCAATATATTTGCTCGTTTTTGAAAGTCAGCTCATTCCTTTCACTGGGCTATATTCCCGTGTTCGGCGGCTAATTTTAGGCCCGCAGACCGTTGAAATCGAAAATCTCAAATAATTCCCAAACTCGTCCGCATTTTGAAATTTAAACCTCAGCAGTGTTATAAACTCATCAAAACCTTATTACAGACTGAAAATGAGGGTAGGTTAGGTTTTGAGCTGTGGCCACGGTTTGCTCGATTTTTCTGTGCATTCGCTCTTAAGCTATCTTAATTCAACTCCACAATTCAAATTTCGCGTTTTTCGCTGCATTAACCAATCAGAGCATTCAGATTTAATTTGATTAGAGAAATTAGCCTTTGAAAAATAACTCTACTACCGCGTGCTATTGTTTTTCTGCCTCCTTCTTAGCTGGACCATTACTTAACATTAATTTGTAATAAGTTGGTAGACCAATTTAACAAAAATATCATGATGCGGGGAAATATTAATACAATGCATAAGAACAGTGGCAGGATTAAACTAAAATTCCCTTGCATATCTGGTTTCAAGTCTGACATCCTCCCCAAAAAATCACAAGGAGAAGAAAATAATGATTACGTATACAGCACCCATACACGGCAGTTTTGAAGTCCGCTTGAATAGCAGCTAGATTGCTCAATAAAACTCTCAACAAATTTAACAATAATTTTACAACCTTTCATACAAGGTGATTATTAAGGTTACTTACACTGCAAAGGAGAGTCGACAGTCTCAAGAATGAAATTGAACTGTTCCTCGTTTGAATCATTCTGCAACAGCTTGGCCAAATGCGGGTATTTATCACTTAGAGCAGAAAAGAAATGATCAAACGCTTCGAATCCTTTTTGTGGGAGGATGTCTAGCAGCTTTTCTGCTTGTCGATGGGACGTTTTCTCCACTCGAATTACCTCTGTGTCATCCGAATCAAGCACGAACTTGCTCCGCAGAAAAACAAGAACATCGTCCACCAGTAAATCTTGCGCGATCTCCTTTCTAAACTTTATGAGTACATGCCTATGCTTCTCAAGCATCTTGGCCAAAGGTGTTCTACGTGTCTACTGAAAGACAGGCGTTACACGTCGAAAATAGCAATTGACTTTGTCCTGATTCAAAACTTCCGGCCATGTTGACAAGGGGAAGCGTTCTTCTACTCAAGTGCGCATGACTTGTCTCGGGTGCGAAGCGCGGGAGCGTGCGGGCGCTGTCCCGCAGAGCGGATACAGGTAACCTGCGATCAGGCCTTTTTTTGGGGGGTGGGGGGGGCGCCCCAAAAAAAAAAATGCCTGATCGCACGTTAGGATAAAAGCCGCCCTGGTGTCCCGTTTCCGAGTTTCAGAAAATCTCACTTTTAAAACGAGGCTAAGTGCAAAACTTTTCATGACTGAACATGGGTTTTATTTGAAAGAAAATAGAAATCTTTTTTTGCATATCAACTGCAGTCGACTCTCTCAAAGGACACCTTTATAACACAGACGCCTCAGTAAAACGGACACCTAGGGTTCGTCCTTGCCTTTCTTTAGTCCCTACAATTGACTCACCATAAGAAAGACATCTCTCTAAAATGGACACTTAGGGCCAGTCCAAAAGGAGTCCATTTTTAAGAGATTTAACTGAATTATCAATGGCTTTGAATTAGCCTCACTTTGAAACAGTGGCTTAGACAACTCATAAAAAGCCTATGGGTGAGTGTGTAGACCGTTCACAGTCTCTTATTTTTCCGTATTAAGAGCGTCGAGAGTGCTTTGCGTTATGAGCAGCCATCTTGGATGAGTGTCAAGACTTCTTAGAGGGCGGTGGAGAGAACTCGATCTTGACGATCTTACGGAAAAATAGTGGACTGTCAACAGTCTATTGGGTGTACAATAATCCGTAATGCCTGCATTATATACAATGTAGGTCAATGTAAAACCATTTCATGTTTTAGATAAAGATTTTCATTACAGTCAAATCTCTCTAAGATGGAAGACACCTTTGGGAACAGCTTTAAGTGTCCATCTTATTGAGCCTCAATAAGATGAAGGGACTAAAGAAAGGCAGGGACCAGCCCTAGGTGTCCTTATAGAGGTGTCCCTTTTTCAGTGCACAGGTGGAGAGGGAATGGTGAAATTTGAATTGCTACCTATTTGGCCCCTGCACCTATCTGATGGACAGTTATCTGTACATTTGACAGATTAGGATTATGAAATAAGAGAGGTTAAAATTACCTTGGGAGGCGAACTTTACCCTCTAAAAGATATTACAATTCCCTCCCTGATGACCCTATGCAAGTTTATTTGTAACAAATAAAGTCTTTACAAATTTGTCTGGGACACCAACATGGCCACCATATGATGAACAAATAGCCTAATGCAACTTGCAAAATATACCCCCTTCACAAAGAAGACAACAAGCTGTTTTTAAAGTTTTTACTTAAATCATTAACTGTGTTTTAAAATAATCACATATAGTTGTACCATACAAACAAACCAGTTGTCAACACACAAGGGGCCAACAGTCCATCAAATGACAAAATACAAGTCTATACTCTTCAGGTGCATTCAATAATAGTCTTACTCCAGTTCTGTTAGCAGCAGGGTTCGTTCAGAGTTTTGGATCCAAAATTCAAGACTTTTTCCAGACTTTTTGCAAAACAATAATTTCTTTTTCCAGACTCAAGGTTATCAAATAGGCGATCAATGCAGACCTTAAAAAGCAGAAACAAAGGTTTTCTCATGGTGTGCTGCAAACGTATGGGCGAGGTTGAATAAGATTTGACCAAACTGAGAAAAAAACTCATTCCTAAAAGCACTTGTTGTAGCTTTGAAAAAAAAAAAAAGACTTTTGAAGTTCTGGAAAACTGCTGGGCAAATTTTAAGACTTTTTAGAGAATTCAAGACTCTGTACAAACCCTGTAGTAGTGACTGCTACTTTGTTTCAAATTCTGAGAACTTGCAACAAAGTATTTGAAAATCAAAAAAAAAGTAAAAAAGCTTTTAAATACTGAAAAAGTGTTCAGCTGTATAATAGACCCAAGGGCCACAGATCCAATATTTCTGCTCACCATTTTAACCTTTTAACAAACTGCCTGTAATTTCTGCCCTTCTTGCCCTTACACATACATGTACTTTTTAGTAAACTCCTGACATTGGTCTCAACTTAATGCAGGTTTTACTGTAAGTGACTCATCAGAAATATTCTGAAATTTCAAGTTCAGATAAAAATGTTTTCATGCAAGTTCACCATTCACCACCCTTAGAGGTGAAAAAAAAAATTGACACATCAAAACAATTACAACCACTGTTACCATTAAGGTGAGAATGCTTTTCCCTATCCGTTGTCCAAAATGTAAAATTAATGTTAACTTTGAAATGGATTACAATGCCACAAAGGTAATTACTATTATGCTACTGTCTTGGGACACAACAGCTGCTCTGGGTCATCTGAAAGTAATACACAGCATACCCCTTTTCTATTGAAAAATGTTCATTGAATGCACCCTTAAGCTACATGTTACATGTCTGGCCTACTTGTGTTACGTCTCATCATGTTTCAATAAGTTACATTGGTTTCACTATGTTTTGATTCTGGCTATAATTAAAGCACTTCTTTTTTATTCAAAGACATCTTTTAAGCATCAAGACAAGCAATCTGGTCAAAACGTCCACCAAATATGTCTAAAACTAAATGAATGCTGTTGAATAGCTTAGAGCAGTAATTATTAAAACAATACGCTAAAGGTGTGAACAGGAAAATGGAAACACCAAAAATTATCTGAAATGCTGGCCATGACCAAAGAAATGCAAGTTATTAAAATGCAAAACAGTACACAGAACTGAAACATTCTCTTATGTGACTGGCCACAGCATAGCAAACATTCCAAAACTGATTTCGGTTTGTTTTTTCCTGTCATGTTTAAATCACATTCAGTGCAATTGTCCTCTGTATGTTCTAAATACCTAATACTGTACTACAATATAACCATGCAAATTACCTGGTTTTCCTTGCAGAATAACAATAATATCAATCTATAATTATGTGGCTTTGCCTGTATGAAAATAAAACCTAGAAGCCTTTGTTTTTTTTTCTTTTACACATTAGACTAGGAGTAATTCTTCACTTCTTTTTATGGTACAACAAGTGAACACCTCAACAAGCTAAAAAATCACCTTTTGATGTAAGATAAAGAGAATTAAGTGTATACAAATGAGTCAATGAGTCATGAGTCGAAAGTTTGAATTTCTCGCATTTGCCGCCAGAAGCTGTTTTGATCAATATATATGGTAGCTATAGTGACAAAATAAGTTAATGCTTTAACCACTTTAGGTCAGTGTATAACCCTAATCACTTTTTCAGTATTTAACCCCCAATTTCTATTGCAAGTGCTTAACCCCAATCACTATCATCAGTGCTTAACCCTAAACACTATTTTCACTGCTTAACCCAGACTTAAATCATACAGTAACTTGACCCATGACCCATTGACTAATTTAAATCACAAAAGAAACAGTCTTTAAGATAAAGGGTATACAGCTATCCTTGTGGGAAATGAAGGGGTAGTTATAGTCCACCAAGCACTTAAAAAGATAATATTAGGACACCTACTATGAAAAATCAAACGTTATGTCTAAGTAAGATATTTTCAAAACATCACTCATCTTTAAGCGATATTCAACATTAAGATTTTCACACCAGTCTAAACTTTCTCACATGTACTGTATATTAAAAAATTACTGCATACCAGCTTACCATAAACAGATAAAATATACAAAAATTCCCTTAAACCGTTAAACCAAGTCATTGTGACATGCCGTCATTTCACTACAAAACTACTATCAACCTTTCTGAGAGCCAACGGCAATAAACTTCTGTCTCTAAATAAAATTATCTAATGGATAAACTGGAGTCACAAGAGGGGCATAGATTCAGCAGAAGTCTAATAATTAACTCTAATAATTTGTGCGCTATATATATATAATATATATGTATAGTATAAAGAATATGATGTGCTACTGTATAACTTGATAGGGAACGAATTGTAATGAGAACCCTTTGTTTCTTAAGCAGGTGTTACACGGGACGACTTGCAACGAAGATTTTTAGCACAACACAGTGATGCAATGTTGGAACAATGTTGTCACCATTCGAAACAATGTTGCAACAATGATGCACTGCGGTGTTGTGCTAAAAATCGTCATTGTGAATCACCTCGTGTAGCATCACCTTCACACAGAGAAGATTTTAAAATCAAGGTACCTCGTCGAAGGTTGGTTCATAAATTTCACACACACCACAGTGGGCAACATTCCTTCAAAAAAAGAATGATCCACTTAGTGGTGGTTCCAGCCACATATTAGTACAGTCAACTCCCTCTATAAAAGGCACCTCTGCCAGACAAACTCAAGTTGACCTCTTCTTTAAAGTGGACTGATAACTCTTAAAGTAAAAGATGGGCAACTTTGTAAGGCAGAAAACTCCCAAAAATGGACACTTCAAGTTGGCCTCTCCGTTTTGTCAGTCATTTTATTTTATTTTAAATGTCCATTTTTTTCACTCTCTTTGAGGTGGACAGCTGACAGTCTGAGTAACACCCCTTGAATTTTAACATTTAATGCTGTAGGAACATTGCCCATCCTAGGAGAGTTAACTGTAATCCTCTTTTTATGCTAATTAAATAAATTTTTAAGTTCAAAGAGTTTTAAAATAGGGACCTCATGTAGATACTTCTAAATGTCTTTTGCTTGTCTTTGTCGTCATGAAACAGAAAATCTGAAAAACAATGCACAAAGAAACAGAAAATGTAAGAAAGAAACATTCCCCTGTTCTATTCCTTGAAAACCATAATTAAGTCGCTCATTTTGCATCTTACAAGTGGTACACAAATGCAGCAAAAAATAACCACCCTTTCTAAGTCAATCACGTTTCACATTTAATGATACACATAGAAAAATTACCACAAAAAAGTACTGTTCAGCAGAATTCATCAACAATATCACAGGAAACTACAAATAATTTCAACAAGATGCTTTAAAAGCATTGACTCGACCTTGCTTGGAGATAAGATAAAAAATGGGAGGCAATTAATTCTTAAGAAGCCTGTGCAGGCATGGAAGCCATAGGAACCATGTGGAGAAGGAGAAAAAAACTTCTAGCTAGCCGGGTTACACAGTAACCATTGACAGCCTTTGGTACATACAATAGTCAGAAACTTTGCATACCTTCCGTTTTAAAACTGGAAAAAGATTGTAACATTACAGTTAGGCACCTGAACTTGTGCCCATTTGCTAACCATTAATATTATAATGTGAGTAAGCCTCAATAAAAACTATAAGACTGTTTAAATTTTTGTGAACTTCAACGAATCTCCAAAGGCAATATGAGGCTCAGAGACCTTGTCAATCTACAGTACGACACCAAAGAAACATCAATGAACACTTAGTATGAAAAAATAAAAACACATTAATTAATTTTTCGCAAAATACTACAAAAAAAAATAGACTAGTTCACAATTTATAAACTAGAACTTTCCAATGGAAATGAAGTGCTGCAAGTAGAGTGCGTGACACTCAAGTAAAAAGCTACATCTAACACGTCCGTGACACATACATGACAAATAGTTAAGTCATTGATATCTTAAGTATTAATTTTATAAAGTGCAATGCCTCTTCACATCTTAACAACTGCAAAAATCTATTAATTAAATACATATAACAACTTGAACTTGCCAGAAATTGCTTCAAATCTTCTGAGAAATATTCTCAATTTACAAAAATTTAAATTCACCTGCTTTAGAACTCTTTACCTATGCAAAAAAAATGGCTTCCTGCACAAAACAGTATTTCCTGCTATAAGTTTTTCACAGTAGGCCTTATGGTTTTCTTGATACAAAGGAGCAATCATTGTCAAGTTCTAGGCTTATTAATAACTTGACCTAAAATTACCTTGACTACAATGTAAGTCCAGAATAATCACAGTAATATTATTTACCATCAAGTTTGTTCTGATTGCATCCCCATGTTACATAGCATCTCCAATAGGTGTAATCTTTGCTACTTCAGCTACTTCTACCACTTCTTCAACTACATCCTCTGGTATAACAACCACTGGTTCAATCTGCTCTGGGTTTAAGGCCTCTTGCAATATTTCCTCAGGACTGATGTTTTGTGGGTGGACCACAGTTGTAGTTTCCTTGGGTGCACTGACTTCAACTTGAACTACAGTTACACTGTCTTCTAGGATAGTCTCAGTGTTACAATTTGTGTTGCCATCAACTGGTTGAACCACTGGTTCAATCTGCTCCGGGTTTAAGGCCTCTTGCAATATTTCCTCTGGACTGATGTCTTGTGGGTGGACCACAGTTGTAGTTTCCTTAGGTGCACTGACATCAACTTGAACTACAGTTAAACTGCCTTCTAGGACAGTCTCAGTGTTAAAATTTGTGTTGCCATCGAGTGGTTGGTCACTGTTCTGTCCTGTCAAAGTCCCAACAGAAACCTTGTACAACGAGTCAGTCATAGTACCTCTGGATGACATTGCAGCTGATTGGTAAATCCCATTGTTTTCAACATGATCATTGCTTTCAGTGTTGGTGCCTACGGTTGTTTTACTGATCTCCTCTGTTGAAACACCAACGGACACCTTTGGCGGGAAGAACTGACCGGGCATGGCCTGTACCCCAGGAGTAAAGGTATTCACAGGCCTGGCAAATGGTACACCCATACTTGGAATCTGACTGCCACCCATGGGATTGAGAAATGTACTCATGTGAGGAATTTTAGCACCCGAATTTGAAACAGGAAAAGTACTCTCTGTAAACGTAACTGTGTTGGGCCCAGTAGAGGGTACATTTCCAGCCATGACTGCCAACTGGCTCAAATTTTGAGCGGGTGCTCTTTTCACTGCTGGGACCTGGGAAGCATCACCTGCAGCTCTCTTGCTTGGTGGCTCACTGTCTTTTTCTACCGTCACTACAGAAGAATGTGAATTCTCTCTGACCTGGGAAGCCAGGGCAGATAGCATAGAGGACATAGGAGTGCCCATTGGAGGTAGGTTGCTCAGGTTAGCTAGCATCTCAGCAGCAGAAGTGGTTCTTTTACGACCTCTCCTTCCTCTGGGTTTGGGTTGTTCTGCAGTTTTTGCTTTGGAATCTTGCCCACTGGTATCACTTCCATCTCCTGGAGCTACAACAGCAACTGTTTCTGCTGTGACACTCTCTGCTATTGGTACAGAAGCGACCACTGTTCCTGTCCCAGGACTTTGGGCCTTGATTGGTGTAGCTACTGCTCCTCTCACATCCTGAAAGGCTTGAACCTGACCAGCGGGACCAGCAATAGGCATGGGTGCAAGAAAGGCCACACTTTGGCCTGTTCCTTGAATGCCCTGCATTGGAGCTATGGGAAGAAGCGTCGAGATGCTGTGTAAGATCTGCCCATCTTTGGTCATGGTTGGTGCCATACTGCTAAATGTCTGCATTCCCGGAAGGACTCCACCCTGTGATGCTGGCAGAAAAGCACCCTGAGCAGGCATCCCCGGCACAAGACCTTGCATTCCCGTGAAAGGCATTCCAGCAACATTGTTTCCTTGCACTGCAGCTTGTCCAGCAGTAACAGGCACTCCAGACAACAATGTCCCCTGAATTCCTGGCATTGACATGCTGTAAAGAGTTCCTGATCCAGGTGGCAAACCTTGTAGAATAGTTCCTTGAGGGCCAAGCATGGGCATTCCGGGAGGCAACGAACCTTGTGTTACATTTGCTGATGTGACAGGAAGACTTATAATCTGCGCAGCTGAAGAAGGCGGCTGTCCTACTACGGTCTGTGTATTTTGGGCAACATTAGGTGTCATTCCAGGGGCCCCTGGATTCACTTCCACTGTGACAGCAACAGGGCCCTCAATTCGAGAGGGATTAGACATCAAAGAGGCGGCTGCCGATGCCGCTTCGACGCTGTTCAGCGAAGCGACCTGGTTTACGGCGGCTACAAGACTTGCTTCGGGAGTTAGATTCGATTCCAGCGGTTTAATAATCTGTGCTTGCTTGTTCTTAATGCCTTGTATCACTGCTTCGCTAACCCCTTTCGTCTGGGGTGTTGTTGACCGCTTTCTGATACCTAATCGCTCACGCCGTCTTCGTTGCCTTTCCCGATTTCCTTTCCGAATTACCTCCAGTTGTTCGCTCGTCATGGTTTCCTTTCGTTTTCGCCGCCATTCACGGTATCTCGCTCTCAGCGCCTCAATCTGCTCGTTGCTCATTCGCTCTTTCTGTTTCCTTTTTAACTCGCGTTGTTTCTCACGTCTGGCCGTGACCTCATCGGGTAGATCATGCATTTTCCTTTTTTCACGCTCTCTAACAACTCGCTTTGTCGCGACGTCTTCAGGCGATTTGTCTGTTTGTCTCTTCGTTGATTCACGTAGACGTCTTCTTTTGCCGTCCGCTTTACTTTCTGAAGTTTCAGCAAGTTCCTCCGTTCCGTTTTCTTGAGGCTTTTCATCAACCACTTCTACTTCGCTAGCGACGACAAGAACTGTGCTTTCTTCTGAAGCCCCATCATATTTCGAGTTATTTTCGTGACATGGTGGTGAAATGGCGTTGTTTGCCGAGGACACTGTGTCCGAAGTAGTTTGCTCCGCGGTCGCTTCTCGCCTTGATATTTTTTGCCGTGTTCTTGTTGATCTTTTCGGCCTCGTAATCTTAGGAGTCGGTTTCTCCTCCGTTTCTTCTGGAACTTCTGTCTCGACTTTTAGCGGTAGCGTCACCTCTACGATCGCACAACCCTCAGACAGCAAGTCAACATCGTTGCTCGGGTCCACGTCGTTACTTGTTGTCGATGGCGCTTCACTCTGGCGTGACATCCTCAGTTTTTCGCGCCTTCGTCTCTGTCTTTCTCTGTTCAGCCTACGAATTCTATCCGTTCGGCTCTCCCCTGAAGTTTCTGCGATGGATTCTACGGTCTCAGAGTTCTCAATACCCACTGTTGCATCCGTACTGTCATTAGCTTCGCTATTCATTTTTGCACAAGATATCGCATATCAAACCATCCAAAGTATAAACACGCAGAAAGCAGGACAACGTCACGCGATAATCTAAAGCCCTTTCGACCAAACTTATCCGTTTCTTATTCGAACAAATCAAAAGACAAATCCTTGAACGACTACTTTTTGCTTATTGGGTGCGAATTCGAAGTACAAAGGTCTTGAAAATGGACGATTTTAGCGTCTAGGTGGCCATATTGGGATAGCAGTCAATCAAATTTTTGAAACCTCGGGAAGAGACTAGCCTCGCTTTGAAACCGGGGTGTGACGCGCTTGTTAATTGTGTGAATGGCAGTGGTCTACATAAACTTGTCACATGTCATGTCTAGAAACAGGAAGGCTTGCTATGGAAAATATTTATCATCAGCTGCAGCCGGATTTTTCTTTTAATGGCTTTCTTGGCCTTTTTTTATCTAGACTGTAGCGTTTCGGCGAATTCCCCATCAGCAGGCGGATCAAACGGGCCGAGTTATGTGACGTTAAAGCGTGATATATTTCACACTTCGCTTGACATGCCCACGTAACGAAGTACATTTGTTATCACTTTTCGTTGGCTGACACCGGCTGACCCAAGCCGGATGTGCAATCACTTCTGGGTGAATTTTGAGAAATCAGAATGCAATTTTCAGTGATCCTGTACCGAAGAAGCAGTAGATATCTAAAATAACATATTTTTATACACTGTGGTACGCTTGGATGTTGTTTGCCCGGGTCATCAGAAAGGACACAAAGAAAACTGTAAGAATTGTTTTATACTAATAAACAAATAAATAACTATAAGTATTTGCGGTCACTTTGGTCTGTTCAAGCATTATCCCTTCAGGGAGTTATCAAATATCACAAGGGCAGATTTTTAAACTGCAATGTAGCTCGTGTCATGTCACTGGTCTGTATTTTACAGATTTTGCAACCAAAATTCGTGTATTAAACTTCACAAATTCGAGGTTAACATTCTTCTGCTAAATGAGGTCAGAATTTCATTTTTATGGTAGAATTTGAAGAAAAAACCTTTTCTTTTGTTTTTTTTTTTTCGGAATTTTTGTCTCGGGTCATACATTGTTTCCAAGCAAAATATAAACGTTATCTTTATTATTCTCTTTGATAGGTGAGATGATCCTTTAACAAACTTATATTTAAAAATAAATATCAATCAAGGATAGAGGGGGCTCTTTGGTCTTACCTTCTTACGGTGACTATTCACAGGAAGTCCCTGAAGAACTTGAAGTAAAAAACCAGCAGATATAGCACATAACCCTTTTTTTTCAATTTCGCGTGTTAATTTTTACTTTGCCCTTGTTTTAAAAGAATGTTGTTGCTAGCTGCTGATTGTTGGTGCCCCAGTTAAACACAAAACTTTCTCATTGCCAGAAACTTCTGAGTTACCGTAAATCCTCTATTAAGCCCCCCATCTCAAATAAGCCCCCTCCCTCTAATAAGCCCCCCCCTTTTCAGGGGAAGAAAGTTAATAAGCCCCCCCTCTCTATTAGGTAATAAAAATATTACCGATAAGTAACGAAAAAATGCCCGCGTTTCCTTGCCAGCGTGCAAACAAAACATCAAACACGCGCATGCGGCTATCTGAAATCATGACCCCCACACCTTCAAACTACTACAAAACATCGAAAATGCGAAAAAGAGGGTTATTTTCGAGCTGAAATATTATTAACAGAAACTCTTGGTGTTAAACTACGCCATGTCGATGCGAGAAACTCCCAGAGGTTCGGACGAGAACCTCTACAGTGCTTCAACAGATAGCTTTTGGGACGTGGGCAATTTCAAACGAACAGTCAAACGGATCGACGACGGTGCCAAATTATGCGACGAATTTATGAAGCTCGTCGTTGAACGAGCTAACATTGAAGCCAAATATGCGTTTAAGTTGAAAGCTTGGTCTAAGAAATGGGAGGAATGCGTAAAAAGCGGCCCGGAGTATGGAACGATGGAGGCTGCCATGCTAGGGGCAGTGATGGAGGCTGAGTCGAGGGCTGAAATTCATATGCACTGCCGAGATAAGCTAATCGACGAAGTCCACGAGTCCATAAAGAAGTGGAAAAATGAAAATTATCATAAAGGAATATTTCAATGGAAAGAGACGAAAGAAGCTGACGATGGTTTTACAAGAGCGCAAAAGCCGTGGGCGAAACGCTTAGCAAAAGTTGAACGTGCAAAGAAAGCTTACCAAAATGCCGCAAAGAGCGCTGAGCAGGCTTCGAAGCTGGAAACCGAAGCTGGTAATGACGCAGACAAGCCTGCAGATAAACTGAAAAAGTTACAGGACACTACAGAAAAAGCGAAACGAGAAATGGAGAAATGTAAAGAAAAATATGAACTTCGACTAGAGGAAATTACTACTTATAATTCTCAATACGAGCGAGATATGATTCAAGAGTTTGAAAGATGTCAAGAGAATGAAGATACAAGACTAACATTTTTTAAAGACGTTCTTTCTCAGTATCACAAATGTTTGGACATCTCGGAAAGCCCAGAGTAAGTATAACTTTTCTTTTTTGTGTATTGATGCAAAAGGAAACCGAAATTAATTAATGAGATAGTTGTAGAATTAGGCTCAAATAGCCTGTTGCAAATTAATATAAGCTTAATTAAGTCTTTAAAGCCCATTAAGTACATGAACAAATTAACTTGTGTACAGTTGTCTTGTAGACATTTTAATTTGCTAAAATTTCAACTATTTCTACAAATATGTATTGCTTTTGGTATTTCCTGGGTTTGATTATTATTGCAACTGCATTGTACACAGGAAGTGCAAGAAATAGGTGACTTTCATAGCTTCATTGTCTCCCTGCATTTGTCTGTAATTAAATTTAATGTCGTGGTAAAAAACTGTGAATTTTATCCAAAACATATCATTGTTTGCTTTCATTTGTGATTACAAAAGCATGTGTATGGAAACTAGCTGTTTTATGCTATTACTTTCAGTTTGTAATTTGTTCCAAGTTTGTTCTGCGTTAACTTTGTTGTGTTCCCTATCACGCAGGTACCGACTGACTATCTGCTACTATATTGTATCCATTATTTTAGCTGAGTAAGTGAGGCAAGGAGTAGACAATAATAGACGCAGACGACGGAGTCACGCCGATTAATTGTCTCTTCGATTGTGCAGCCGAAAAAGAAGACATAACAATGTAGAATTAAGACTCAAAGAAAACCAATTGCCGTGTCAAATGTCTCAACTACATGAATCTCAACCCGCACTTAGGGAAGAAAAGATGGAATTCTCCACCACTCCCCCATTCTCCCTTACACTTTCGTAACGCTTCAGTGGAGACCGAGCATTTCGTGACATTGGCGTCGAGGCGAGATAGGCACCGATGATTTTTGATGATTTTTCTCGTTATTCATTTTGTAAAAAAGGAAAACCAAAAATTTATCAGTGTGAATACTTTTAAGTTTAACGCCTCCCGGGCCAACGGAAAAAATTAGGAGTTAAAATTCTATTATGGGACTAAGACCATTTCACACTTAAAGAAGTTAAACTGAAGAAACTTTCCTCATCAGGGAAAAGTTTACCCACACATGATTCCAACTTTTTATTATTACCCTTTTAGCAATGCTTCAATGGAGACTGAACATTTCGTGACGTTGGCGTCAAGGAGAGATAGGCATCGGCTATTTTTCTTGTTATTCATTTTTAAAGGAAGTCCAAAATTTTATCAGCCTAGAGACTGTCCATTTTTAAGCCTCCCGGGGCAACGAAAAAAGAAAAATTGGGAGTTAAAATTCTGGTATGTGGCTAAGACCATTTCACGGTCAGGGAAATTAAATTGAAGAAACTTTCCTCTTCAGGGAAAAGTTTACCCACACGTGATTCCAACTTTTCCTTATACGGTAAGGCCTTGCCTTTTTGTGGCAAAAAAGCGCGTAATTTGGACAGTTGAAACTCGGCAGCGATACTTTCAAGATGCAGTGATTAATCGCGTGATTGTTTCTTCTTTGCTTAATTTTCCGGGAAATTTTTACAAATCGGAATTCGACAAAATTAGTGGTATTTGTTTTATTTTACTGGCTGTCTCTCGTCGACATTTCTGCCGCTTCCACGGTGATATGGGTCTCAATAGTTTCAAGTTTTAGTACAAAATGGACAGTTTCAGGTTACTATTTGTTGAACTTTACCCGAATATTTGGTAAAAGTTTAGCCAATCCAAGGGCCACGCTGAATAGCCTGGCACTGTATCGGAATGAATACCCCTCTTCGGTAAAGTGTAACACTCTGCAAGAGTAGAACTAGCGGCAGTGCACCAGAAAAACTTGGGTCTCGGAAAATTTTAGCCCGATCACGGCATTTCGGAACGGTGTTTGTGATTTCCATTTTCGGGTGATTTTGTTGGTAAATTTTGCATTGTCTAAGAGTTATGTTATGTTGACAACATCCTCAGAGACCCAGGGGCAGATAGTGGGGACGAGGAAAAGTCTAAACGGGGGGAAAAATATATGGCACGAAGAAAAGTACAGAACGGCGAGAAGAGCCCCTGGGGACAATGTCTTACCAGACCAGTTCCAAACGGTTGTCGCCGTTCTGCCTTCTGAAGTTTTCTGGCACCAATCAGAAGGCAGAACTTGGCCCCAGGGGCTCTTCTCGCCGTTCTTTACTTTTCTTCGTGCCATATATTTTTTCCCCCGTTTAGACTTTTCCTCGTCCCCACTATCTGCCCCTGGGTCTCCGAGGATGTGTTGACAATAGCTGACTAAAAAATGAGAGTAACTGACCGCTGTTATTTTGCGTGATATCATTAAGCTGTTTTTCTATTAGTAATTTCCGCAGACATGTCCGGAGATAAACCTAGTGATTAATTGAACCAATCACGAACGACTACGCGTTTTTTTATCTTAAAACTAATCGGATGCAGATAAATAAGAAGAAAGGACAATTGAAAGAGAGACAGTTGATTGGAAGCGAACGTGTCTGTTGTAAAACTAAGAGATCGTGGTTTATACTGGAATAAACGTGGAAATCTACTTTATCGTGACTTTTGTTGGAGAGCACTGTTCTTGGAGGAGAACAATTCTCCAAAATTTTGAGTATTAGGGGGTCGAAGTTTTTTTATTTATCAGTCTCGAATTTAACATTCTACACAGGATATCCGCTGTATCAAAAAACATGACTGGGCTCATAATGATTCTGACAAATGAGCCCTTTTTCGAGGATTTACAAAATATTTTATATCAAATTATCGAGGAAAACGACTTGAACAATTCGAGGGGGAAATGGGAAAGAAAGGTAGAAGAATTGCCTATGAGTAATTGGTGGGCTTTGTGATTGAACCCTTCTTAGCTTGTTGACCCTTGATTAGAAGGTAAAAGTGTTAAGTGAAATCTTATTTGCTCTAAAATACCAATATAGATTGCTTTTAGATTTCACTTTGGAAAGTAATACCCTACATAGACCGCGGAGATACTCACTTTGCTATATTTTCTATTTTGTTGGATCTTTTTGGTCGCTTTCAAAAAGTGACATCCAATGTCAACCATCGCATAATTCATAAATGAAAGGAAAACTTATCAATATCCAGTCCCTATCAAAACCGGCCTGAGAAAACCTTGCAACATAGCAAATTGGTTAACCAGCCAGCCTTTTTTGTGTGTGTTTAAAGGATGATTATTAAACGAGATGTCTTTAGCTCGCACACGTGGGATGGGTGATAACTGTTTAAAAAAAAACCGCACGGATAAACTGTCTGTCAAAAAACCTAAGTTATTCTGTCTGCCTTCATTATTATTTTTTTGGGGGGGGGCAAACCATAACTATATGAGTAAAGATAATTAACATAACGAACCATTTCATTCTCATCATTTTTTAACATTCATTCAAACTCGAATTAACTAAGTGTAGCTTATTGCTTTACAGTATGTGTACACACTGTCAGTATTTACACGAAGGCTCACATTACATGTAGCTTTATTTGAACTTTGGTTCAAACATGCTGTTTTGCTACATAAGATTGTAGATAGCTACGTGTCAGAAAAAAAAATTGATTAAAACACCAGAAAGATTGAAAAAAAAAAACACAGCAGAACAAGTAAGGCAACCGCCCGACTAATTAGCGGGCTTTTTCTCAGTTCGTGATAAATTTTACTTACTGCTGAGTAAAGTTTACTTAGGGATGGACCATTAGAAAAGTTATGGGGGGGTGAGGGGAATTTTCAAGCCGCAGGAATTTTTTTTCGTTATCAAATTCCTTGTATGAATTTTTTTCAGGCCCTTGCATGAATATTTCTTAGGGTTAATTGGCGTGCAAGAATTTTTTTAAATTAAATTTTCCCTTGCGTGAATTTTTTTTTTGTACTTCGCCCGCCCCCCCCCCCTTCCCCCCGATAAGTTTTCTAATGGTCTGTCCCTTAGTTGGTTGACAGGCGGTGTGCGTCACTGTACTACCGACAAAGGTTCATTGGTAAAACTATTTATATGCCTCATGGTCGAGTTCGCATCTCGTGCACCGTGAGAGATATGGATCAAAACCCGGGATCAAAATACTGCTTTCTTTTCTGAAAAACATTACGGGGGAGAGCGATTTGGAGATTTTTCAAGATCTTATACTGGCCTTAGATGCTTGCTATCGGCTTCATAAGGTAATTTCAAAAAGTTTATCGCGATTCGGAGACGATCGAGGGTACGATTTTAGGCCTGGTTGGCTGAGTAAAGTTTACTCACCCCAGGTCAAATTTCCAAAATGTACGGAGTGTTAGCAGGCCATTATTTACTTGAAATGGCATTGAATTGATTGTAGATCATACTTTTTTGTTCTTTTAAACAAGGGAATAAAGAATATAAACTGGTAAAACTGTGTTTTGTTTTATTTCCATTCCTTTTGAATTCGGCTCTCTTGTATGAAAAGTGACTTCCTGAGGCTAAGGAGATAAAAGTGACATAAATCACTGCAAAGACTGTAGATGACAGAACATTCCACGGAAAGGTCATGATTGTAACCCGGGTTGAGATACATGTACTTGAGACATTTGACACAGCAAATGGTTTTCTTTGAGTCTAATATTTCTACATTGTTGAGTCTTCTTTTTCGGCTGAACAATCGAAGTGACAATTAATCGGCGTGACTCCGTTTATTATTGTCCTCACTTAATCAGCTAAAATAATGCATACAATAGTAGCAGATAGTCGGTACCTCCTCGCTTCATATCTTGCCTGTAGCTTGTTTGTGGTGACATTGAATTGAGTTCATGAGCCGACTTTACATCATTTAACCCATTTTAATTATTTTATTTCGCACAAACGTAATCTTCGGTCTTTATTATATTTCATCCAAATGTTCATTTCATCGGAGGAATAAAATACAAAAAACCGCAAGGCGAACGGATTTTAAGCGTTATTTATAGTAGCTAACTTTTTTAGGGAAAAGCATCATTTTTATAGCGACAGACGATTGAAAGAGCTGAAACACATCACCCGTTCAGGGAAATTTATCAAATTTAATACCGGCCCTTTCATTGCCCCTCGTTGATCATTTATTTGACACATTTAGCTGTTATTGTAGATCTAACAGTGAGACATGGTTAATATCAAAGCGTTCTTGAAATTGTATCTTCTACTTGTCATCGTTCAACAAACTATTTTAGTGTTTCGTTACTTCGACATGGAAAAAGCACACGCAACCTCTTCGGAAAATAAATTGCATTTTGACATTTTTCGGCTAAAAAGTTTGACATTTAAACTACAGAGTGAAACTAGGACTTGAGTTTGTTAATATTTTGGCATCAATCTTCATAAATGAGCCCGATTTCAGAAACATCTGGCAACGTATATGAGTAAACTTTTCTTGCTTGAGTAAAGTTTACTCACCTTTCAAGGCTCCACAAATGCACCACTCTTATTGGTTAAGACAGGGGAAACTTTTCCCTCGATGGTAACAGCTTTTAGTACGAAATGAGTTTGGCACAGTATGCAATGTTTTAGACATGTGTTATATGTGATGCATGATTTTGTAATTACTAGATGTTCTATTATCAGAATAACGAAGGTTGGACTTATTGCATCATTGATAACAAATCAGTTCTAAAAAAAAACAGTTTAAACACATCTCTGTGGATTTGTTCCCAATATGCCGATTCAGGAAAAAACCGAAAGTTGCATGGAAGCGAGCATAGGCGTACGGGCAATTTTTTGCAAGGGGGGTGGTAAACCATTCGCCCAAAAAATTCTTGCAAGTTGCCCAAATTTTTACAAAACAGTCGAAAAGAAACGAGGGCGATACGATGCAGCAACATAGGCCGTACTGGCATATGAAAGTGGCTCAATACATTTTTTCAGGGTCAGTACCTGCCAAGTTTAAGCATAAACTACGTCGCCATAAACAAGCATTTGGAAAAATTGCCACCACAGTTCTGACAGATAAAGATGAAAATTTGTTATGATCAGGGTTGCAATGACATTGGAGTTGACATAGCAACAAAATGACGCCCTTACCTATTATACTTGCAGCAATTTTTCTTACAGCTGGGAACTGTTCTAACAAAATAGTTCACGGGAGCCAATAGTCGCCTCGATGTTCGTGAAGTTAAAACGGAATCTGTAAGTACGTTATCGAGATATTTTGGGATGAAGTTTTTTTTTTTATCGTTAGAAATACAGTAAAAAAAGGAAAATCTTCATGTTTGGCCGTTATCTGAAGAAAACGAAGTGCTTTTGACACGCAATATCACCTGATAGTAGTTTCAATCTTTTTAAAAAACATGTGAAAGGTCATGGAGATAGTTCTGGCCAATTGTTACAAAGAAAGATTTGATTAGTATGTATCGTGGTGCTCTTGTTAACTGTTTTTCAAACATTTCGGTCTACTTTAACAAGTAATTCAAACTGAGAATTAGTCAGCCCCTGCACTTTTCACTTTCAGACCCATTGCTGAAGCTATCTGCCATACACTGTTCTACGAGCGGAAGTGATTCTAGAAAGTTATGCGGAAGTTTATTCTAATCAATTCACGACTAGAAATAGCCCATTCCAGCTATTGCAGTGCAGCACAGTGCCCAACATGGAAAAAAAAAACAGCATATGATACTCTTCCCTTGTAACCAGAAACTCATCGCATGCTAGGCAACCACTGTCTCATGTGAATGTAACTGGATTATTATGCCGACTTCAGGTTAAAATACAAAATATTTATCTCTTCAAAATAATAATAAAGTAAACATGGAAATGTCTTTAAAAACTGGCTGTGCCCAAATTTTCTCTTGCTGCCCAAAAAATCTGAGTTGCCCAAAATTTGGGGGGGGGGCTGCAGCCCCCCTCATCCCCCCAGCCCGTACGCCTATGAGCCTAAGGCCCTGATACTCAAAATGGTGACATAACAAGATTCTTGTAAGCAAAATAAAACAAGTGTGGCAGCCATATAAAATAATCAAAGTGAAAATCGACCGGATCTCACCTATATACCAAAACATTTTCATCAGATCCTGCTGATCGAGTAGAAGATTGAAAGGAGGACTATTGTTGTTCAGAACATTTCGTACCAAACGATAACGTTATTAGTCTTACCGGACATTGAAAGGTCAACTTAAAAACAGGAGGCATCCCTTACTTTTTCTGTTTGGTCTTCAGTCAAATCAAATGTTAAAGAAGAACGGGGACACGAGGAAAAGTATCGCATGAGGAAATAAAAAGGTCAGAACAATCGTCAATTGAGCGATAAAGTACAAGCTGTTAATTTATAGGTCTTCCTTAGCGATCGAACAATTTGCTGGAGCGAAACGTTTAGAAGTGGAAATCCTTTAAAATTAACTTTCTAAAGCAAGAAAGAAGGAGTAAGTTTTCACATCAATTTTAGTCTGGAGCACTTCTCGTAAAACCCAGATGATATTCCCTTAGTCTACACTGGGTTTCCAGATTATGAAACTTTACTTTACTTATTGGAAGTATTATAGAACCAAGCGTTTCCCATCTAACATATTATGGCAGTTTGAGAGATGCCACTCAAGTGAAAAACTGACGATCTTTTCCATTCATAAATACACCTTGAAAAAATATTTTTCACATTTTTACTTTTTGGGGGAAGGGAATGGATAAAAGTTATAATATCACACACAATTAATAGTTAGTGTGCAAACATTTAATTTGTTACAGGTTGTCACATGATAGATTATAATAAGGGATTATTCATATGTAGGATCAGAGTGAATAAAAGACCTGTGCTAACAATAACCCATCTTAACTTGAAGTCATACCACATGCCAAACTTAAGCGTGGGGTATACTAATTCTGGTAAAATGTATCGGTAAAAAAAGTTCTAAAGGTGTCCTAATTTCTGCTTCCACAATGCAATGATAAGAGGTACCTGTTGCTGAAACAATTCCTTGTTGATCCCTCATACTACAAAATCGCACCAATTTCTCTCTGCAACAAATGCTTGTTGTTGAATTTGGTAGTAATAGAGGTGACTCTTGTTAATGATGCCATCTTTGTTACTAATCCCTTTTCTTACTAAAGCCAGATATCTTACTATATCTGTCACATATTTGATCCATGCTGAAGGGCTGATCTGTCAAATGATTTGTGTTCAAGTTCAGGTTAATTACAGTATCTGTATAGTTGACTGTGTTCAATTGGGTCAGTGCGACAAGATTGTATTTTTTTTGACACTTGATATCTTGAACTGATTTGTGGTCCCATCAGCTGTTGTCTCTATTGTGGGCTGTGTTTGTTAAATTGACTTGAGACACTTGTATTTGTTAAACATGGATTTGATTGGAGAACAGAGGTATATGTGCTATTGTATGCAGAATATACAGATGTGATTAAAATCTTTCATTTGCATTGTAGAGCAGATCCTTTAGTGGCAATTTCAATTAGGAAATTCACAAGTACTATATCAGAAGCATTGGGATTCATCTTTTGAAAGGGAACACCTAGTTCATTATCTCTGACAATGTTCGCTTTGAGTTTTTCAACAGCCTAGGGGTCTAACTTTCTCAATTTCAAAGGACGGGGATCATAAAAAGTAGACAACATGCCCCTCCTCTTATGACCTGGTGTGTCTGCATGATGCCTTGGCTTGATAAGCTTGAAGGCCATGATTGACTAATGTTCCAGTGTTCATGTCTACCTGGAATTCCCCATTTTCTTGGCTAAGAAGTAATAGGAACGTCATTCTCACATTGATTTTTCATTTCTTTGTTCCATGACATTTCATCCAATTTCCATGTAACTGCCATGACATGGCAACTGCAGCCACTCCTACCAGCAGTTGCGTTTTCCAACTGGGTTAACAGTCATACATACTTTATATTTTTGACAATATTTTTTGGATGAGGCCCAACACAAAGCCCTAACATAAACAACACCGTTATCAACAGGTTTAGATACTTTATGATCAAGATCATCTACAAAATTTCCACAATGGCTTACAGAGAGAGAGATTTCTTTTATTGATTTTGCTGCATTCCTTAAGGTGATGTAGGGTATCGGTCAGTAGAACAACTCTGAGTATTGACATGGTACGAAGCTTATCTTGTGGCATCGTATCCAGCTAGCTTTTTTTTAATTTCCTGGATCGAGTCGGGCTAATTTCGCCCTGGTGAAGCCTTTGCCTGGGTCAGGATCATACACTTTATCTCTATTTTTAGGCATAACATTAAGGTTCTTGACTCTGTGGGTCAGGAAACAAGTGAATTTATCTTATATTTCAGTCGGTTTATAAAGTTATAAAATCATTTCACCTTAAACTTAACTTTCATAAAGGACTAGACTTTTGTTGCCACCTTGGTTTATTCTTCTACATTTTTACCAGAATTTTACCTTGTTTACTGTAAACCTGAAAATTTTTAAGCTCCCGTTCTTTCCTCGGGTGTCAATTTGACAGCATCAATATTTACTTGCTCCATCTTGAAACATTTTCGACAACAGATTTGTTTTTGTCGCCAGGCGCCGTGAAGGCCGAAGGGCCCTTAGGCCTCACTTCCATGCAACTTCCAGTTTTTTCCTGAATCGGCATATTGAAACAGTCTGTACTGTACATTGTCTTTTATATTTTTACATATGTTACAGGTCAAATTTGATTTCAGGGTAATTTTGATTTAAAATAGTATCCTATTTACACCAATCTTGCCCGCACTCCTATGCTAAGTGATGGAGAAATCTGGCGGCCTCTTCTTGAACATGGTGTAATCAAGATTAGGTTCCAATACATGCTCGACAGAGTCAGGTAACAAAAATTGGCTGTAAAACAACTTCTGCTCTGGAGCCACAAAACACAGTGTAAACAAGACCAGAGCGTGAAAATTTTAGCAAAATTTAGCCCCTGGTGCTAACACACGCTCAACAGAGTCAGGTAACAAAAATTGCCGTAAAACAACTTCTGCTCTGGAGCCACAAAACACAGTGTAAGCAAGACCGGGGCGTGAAAATTTTAGCAAAATTGAGCCCCTGGTTTCAATGCACGCTCGACAGAGTCAGGTAACAAAAATTGGCCGTAAAGGAACTTCTGCTCTGGAGCCAGAAAACACATTTATTTGACAACAACGAAAGCATAAGCCAAACAATAGCTCAGACTTGAGAGTGCGGCAACTTATAATAACACGTACCGTAAAAAATGCAATGGGAATAGCAGGCTAGTAAAGCAAATTCATGCACTGACTCTGCATGAATAAAAGTAGGAAACACGAAGATTAAACAGCATAGGACAAAATAGGCATATGAAATGAAAAAACTGAAAACCCTGCGGACATAGTGTGAGAACTGTACAAGAACTGACTGCTATCCCACTGTTAGAGCTGCTCAATAAGATTGTAGAAAAACCGAAGCCAGCGAATGTGCCACTCACAGGATCCATCAGAATGAAATGCTTAAGCTACGGAATTGCAGCCTGAGAGATAAAGTGGTACAGTGAGGACAAAAAAGAAAAGATGCGGCTCGAGGGATAGCAGTCTTATGCGCCAGTAATCTGAAAGGGAATTAGACTCCCTTGTAAGACTGAAATCCCGGGAGCGGCTGCAGAAAAATAATAACAAGGAAAGAATTGCACACAAATGCACAAAAGCAATGAATATGACTAAGAAAATACTGCAAACAAAAGGGGACAAGTACAGAAAATACTGACCTTAAAAATGTATGTGACCAGACCGAATGTCGAACCAGCTGTCAAACACGTAGCAACCTGTAAAATCTAGGTTGCAAAATGAGATACTTACTGCGAGTATAGCCCAAGAAATTGAGGAAGATGGAAATAAAAACAGGAGGCAGAAAGGAAGCGGCAAATGCCAATGAAGAAACAAGGGGAAAGGGTGAGGAGGGAAGGAGTTTGACGAGCACATTTAATGAAGCCATGATGAGACCTGTGTGTCTTGTCTCGAAGATGATAATAATGAATGCATGGTGTATGTGTCTTATATAGTTGCTTGGGCAAGACCGCTGTAAATAGGTTTATTCTCAATTTTCTAATTATTATTCATGAATTAGGGCTGGGAAACTGAGAATATATTAATTTTATATATTTTTTTTAATTTATATCTTATAATTCACAAAGGTTTCCCATCACTGTGAATCAACCTACAATATTCGTCACAAATCGTTGAGTTTTCTCCAAATTTCTTACATTCACCCTTCACACCTTTGTTCTCACTCAAATGTGCCGCTCTCCTTCCCCAATGTTGAGCCACGGGTATTTTGGAGCACTGAGATGACTGCAATCCCAAATCAACATTTGTGACGAGTATTGTCTTTGCATCGGTAGGGCATGGACGGGTAACAAAACATATGAAGGGTAACCATTGCCTCCTCCAGTGTTAACAATGCAATGAGTATTCCTGTGTTCACCGTTCTAGATGTTAAGTGGGACTAATAATTGTATAGCAGGTATGCATACTTTTGAGTATGGAAGATTTAAATGTATATTTCTCCAAAACCACTTCAGTGAAACGACTGTGCCTGTTAGTACATTGGGATTGGACAACTCCTTCTCGCACAAAACCAAGTTCATCTAATTCCTTGTATAAAATATCAGTGTATCTCTCTGGTCAGTATAAAATATCATGTCGGCTGTGTTTTTTCAGTTTCCCAGTCAAAAAGCATTGAGAACTCATGCCATGGAATGATCTGCGGCAACAACCAAAAATGGTTTTAAAACATTAAGTACTTCAGACTGTCTGAATTGTGCACTCTATATTTTACATACCGTATTTATTCGGCTATAAGCCGAGACCCCAAACTTTGAACGTGTAGACTCGGCATAACGAGAGCCAAAAATAAATCGAAAACACCCGGCTATAAGCCAAGACCCATTCATCATTACAAGACTGAATTGTTAACTATGGGAAAACCTACCATTTTCGAAAAAGAATCACACTGATTGTCATAATGAGGCTTAAAACTAACTGTGTTGTTACGGTAAGCGGCATCACCAGTCTACAAATCGAAATCTGTAAGTGTCTACCAAACAATCTTGTGTTCGCAATCGTTTATTTCAAGTCAAGTTGTCATCATGCCCAAGGCTCATCGCACGTCATACAACCTCGCGTTTAAACTTAAAATAGTCGCCGAAGCAGAAGCTGTTGAAAATAATTCTGAAATCGCCAGAGAATATGGCATCAGTGATTCCATGGTCCATAGCTGGAGGAAAGATCAAGCAAACCTTTTTAACGGCGAGATTAAATTGTCAGCGAAACGGAAGACGATGGGATGCTTCACAACGAAGTATCCGGAGCTCGATCAAAGAATACTGGAATGGTTTACAGAGCAGAGAAGCCAAGGTAAGTTTTCTGTCGAACAACAGAAACACGATCAAATCAATCAGCTGATTGCAGAGTGAATGTGAGTTGAATGTGTGACTCTCAAAACTATCGTAGTATCATGTGACAACATATGATGTATGAAAGATTCTCATTGGCCAGTTTTCACAAGCGTCAAGACAATTCGTCACATCATCAAATTTTTATCCTTTTGATCGTTTAGTAACATTCTCGCTTCGTTTCGCATAGGAATAGCTGTTAGTGGATTGATCCTACGGCAAAAGAATTCAGCGATGATCCTGAGTTTAAAGCGTCCCTCGGTTGGTACAAGAAATGGAAGCGCCACCATTCCGTCAGCCTTCGCATCAAAACAACCCTTGCTCAGCATCTCCCAGAAGATTTGGAGCAGCAAAAACTCACGTTCCATCGATTTGTAATCACATCCCGTCAGCATCACGGTTATTCCCTATCAAGAATCTTTAACATGGACGAGACACCGATGCGGTTTGAACTACCATCCAGTCGCACTCTCGAATTCAGCAATGATTGCATATTGTGTTTCTTTACTTTATCTCGGCTTATAAGTAAATACATCCCGATTTAGTGGAGTTTCCATGCACTGGAAAAAAATTTTTTTAAAAAACTTTCGGCTATAAGCCGAGACCCCCTCTAGAGCCCAAATTTTAATTGACTTCAGTTTTAATTTGTGTAAAAATCGCTCGGCTTATAGTCGAATAAATATGGTAATATTTTATGTATTTTAAATGCCTTACTTCCATCTGTCATTCTGTCATACGCGAGTTGTAGGGTGCATTTATTACATATTTTTTATTAATATCTTTATTATAAATTTATTGTAATTATGATAACTGTGTAATGATTTCACTTTGTCAGCTTTCAATTATCCTCATAATTAAATTAGGAATTTAAACAGTAATAAGATCATAATTTTTATTCTCTTACAGTAGTTCTGTCATGTGAATTCCCCCCAATTGCCTGTCAGGCGAGTTAAGGACAGATTTTACTAGCCCAATTCCAAAATCCACTAGCCCCAGGCTATCAGACAGAACCTTCTATGTACACTGCCTTTTATATTTTTTAAGTCGTGCGGTGGGTCTGTGACGTAACCTTCTGTGAAATTTTGCAGAAAATCTAAAGTGAATCTAAATTTGTAGAGAAAACCTTTTATAAATGTTCGGTCGTTACTTTTTTTTTAAAAAATATCATTTGAATCTCAATAATATTATTTTATTACTAAAAAAGGAAGAATGTCACGCTTGTTGGGGTTCTTACTTGACATATTCTTTTATGTAATAATAAGAAGTAGTCTGCTAATTCATACTGTTTTCGTCGTTTTTTCTTCCTCAGATTTTCAGGTGTATTTGTCAACATGAGCTTGACTTTTCAAAAAGCAGATGTGCAGGCTGATTTGGACTGGTGGTCACACAATCATGGAACAGGCATGCCACAAAACTGGCCAGTCTTTGAGGTATTGAACATACTCATTTGCATTGTTTTGCCTTTTTTATAGTTGGACAGTACAAAGTGGTGTTTTGGTGTGCATTTCTTTGGGAAAATTTGAGCTTCTGAAGTTTGATCAATTCTAATTCCCTTACTCGTGAGCAGTAATAAAACACATTGTGGGTGGCTCCTCCTAAAATGTTGTACAATTTATTGGTGTAGGATTTATTGGAGCTAAAACCAAATATTGTGGAATTACACACATTTTAGGCATGTTACTGATGAACAGTTATGACCTTTAGTTATTTCAAGCAACCATCTGTCCTCTTTGAATGGTTATCAAAAATTGGTGATCAATTCCCCTTGTACATACATGGCAAAAAGCAACAAGATAGTAATAAAATGAATATTGAGTCCTTCTGCAAAACAGTGTGTAATGTTCGGGGTTGTCGCTTACATTTCAAGTTGCTGGGTATATGCGATTAGTAGGAGGGGAATTGTAGAGCAAGGAAGTTCTTTTTTTTTCTATTATCCTTTTGTTTGCTATGAAAGTAGCCGCAGTTCATGCTCATAGTAGCCATGCAGGGATTTTCCATAGTCCCTGGCTCTTAGTGACAGCCCTGAATGTTATTTACCTTGTTATTAATGAGTAATATATAGATTACGTCAGGGCTAAAATCAAAGCTCTCTTTAATATTTATAGTTAACTCCACAAATATATAAAATTGTGTAATACTAAAGAAATGGTGAAGACAGCAAGAATGGTAAAAAACAACAATAGGTTTAATTAGCAAAAAACAACTCTGCACGTGCAGCACACTTTTTTGTACATTTCCTTGCTGTTGTTCTGCTCGACTAAAACGTGAAACTTCCAGAAACTCCCTAGTTACACGTTTTATGTAGGAAATGTGTATGTTCCTGTTCACTTAGGTTTTTCACTGCAGCTCATTGTCACCTTGGTTGCTGCTAGCATTTCTCATTTTCTCACCACTGCTATAAGATTTTCATGTTTTTCTCTTAACTAAATTGGTCTCAGTTTTTCTTTTATTTCTTAATCTAGCTTTTTCCCTTTATCCACATTAATGTAGACATTAAAATTTAGTTGAAAGAAAGGCTCGGCTTTTTTGTTGTTGTTGTTTTTTTTACCTATAAGTCCGGGCGGCCATGTGATTTACCTCCGAAACGAGTGAGGTGCTTAAAATGCAAAATTTCACCTCAAAACAACCCATCTTTCATCTGAGCCCGCAAGATGGCCATGTGATATTATTTGTTAGCGGATGCCTTATCTTGACAGGCTAGTAGTGTCCATTTGTGCAAGATCTTATGTGACACTAAGACATCTGCTTACATGATTGTAGTGTATGTACTGGCATACCCTGATGTCATAACCAAATTTTCTTGGATGGATAGTTTACCAAATTTTCTTAGCTATGGGGCTATGCTTTTGATTGGCCATTATTATTAATTATTTTCATGCTGAATTGGCAACAAAAGTTGTAAAAATCACTTGACAAAATCCCCGAAATGTTTGTAAATTGTAAACAAAGTTCCTACTAAGTGACATTTTTAATTTACAAAAAGTTGTTTTCTTCATTTTTATCCAACTGATTTGGTAAATACTAAAACATCTATCCCCCTCAGGGTCGGTGGACATGCAGCGTCTCGGTATATATCCACCCCTATTCACCTCCCCTTTGGGGGATAGTTGTATTTCATTCTTGTTAGAGTGATCCTTGTTTTATGCCCCGTGTAGGAAGGAAAGTTTGCCATTAAAGAGCTGCAAAACAGAAAAACATATAAAAAACATCTCACATCTCAAAGAAAAAAGGAAATAAAAGGCAATGTATCAACTGAGGTGCTTAGCATTGAGGGCTTGCTCCATGAACCTGAAGTTGTTCATTTTGAGGTGCATAACCAAGATAGAGAGAAAGACTCATTTGATCTTATCAATTTAAACTCAGAGCACAGCATTCAGAGAGGGTCATTTAGTAGCATTGAGTCAAACAATAGAAATGGCGAATTACTTGTAACTGAAAGAGTTGTGAATGATGTAGGAGAGCCTCAAGATAGATCACTTTCAGCTGATCATACTGTGCTGGGGACGTGTGGTAATGGTGCAGAAGCAGTTTATTGTACAATTGTAGATATTACAAGTAGTGGTCAGACAGATAGTGGAACTAGGTCAAAGAAAATCAAGGCTGCAGAGCATGCAACTCCCAAGCAAACCTTGAATCTCATATCCAGTGGCATTACCTGTACATCTAATCAATTCCGTACAGCTGTTATACATAATTTGGAGGAGACACAAGACAGCAATATTGTAGATATGACTAGAAATGGAGAGGTCAACACAGAGTTCATTTATTGTGAGATAATGGATATGACAGTTGCACCTGAGGCAGTTATTGATTGTCAGCTATCAGAATTTCAGCAGTTAGACTGCAAAGCATCTTTACAGGCCAGTGTTGCACAGTCAGACTTTGTTACGTCAGTCAGTAAAAAGCACTCGCAGGCAGACAGTTATCAGGTGAGGGTCGAATTGTTATTGAGTAAAACCACTTTTTTTACATCCTTAATTTTAATTTTTGGAACTAAACAACAAACTTTGTGCTTTTTAATGACAGGTTTATGTGATAAGAACTTTTAGTTTGGCCCAAAAATCTTGTATGCTCAAAATTAAAGGGAGTACAGGATGCATTCTTTGTGATATGCTGATACATTTTATTGAATAAATGAATAATGATTTAAAGGCACCACATCCACAAGGTGCTTCGTCCTCTACCATTCCTGGTCGAATTGGAATTTGGAAATGTTGGTTTTTGAGGAAAGGGAAAAACTGGTATACCCGGAGAAAAACCACTTGGAGCAAAGAAGAGAACCAACAACAAACTCAGTCCACATAATTATGGTGTCAACGCCAGGATTGAACCCAAACCTCATTGGTGGGAGGCAAGTGCTCCTACCACTGAGCCACCTTTGCTTCCCTGATGGGTATATTAAGCAGTTTTTTACTGTCAGTGATGTTCCACTGGCTGTAAAAAATTATTTTTGTCGTTGTAAGTTAGGCCCTTCATTTCCATTTTTGTTGTTTTGATGTTCTTGTAGGAGTACAATGAAGTACCACTTAAACGGTCCTCAACACGAAGTCATGGGCAAGCGGCAGCATATCCTGGCACACAAAATCACATTGAAGACAACACCGATTATTCTCACAAAAATGAAACGTATGTTTGATTGTGCTTTTTGAAATCTGTTGGCCATTTAAATCCATTTTTAGTGTAAAGACTTAAATGCACACTACCTTCTTAGTGTGCTTGACATAATGTGTAACTTAGGGTTGCCATTTTCTTGTCAAACAACAAACAGCATGATTTTTAATTTATTTCAGACATAAACTGCATGCAAGTTACTTGGAGATGTTGCAGTGCAATTTTATCCTTGGTTTAAATTTTATTTCCCGTTGTTTTGGGGTATCATAATATGTGATAATGATTTTAAACAAAGGGAAATAAATTTAAACCAAGGACAAAATTGAACCACAACAGAGATTTCCTGTTTTTTTTAGCCAGCAATTGATTCATAGGAGGTAACGCTCAGAACTTTTGTTGGGCCTTTGGACATTATGTGGCTGTGGGTTTATTAGCCTAATAGAACATTAATTTTGGTGGCATAAAAATAATATTATTGAACCTTATTTTCACCTCCCCATAAAGTTGTACTTCAGTATCCTTGTGGGGTACCAGCAGCAGCTGCATCTAACAGGTCTCAGTAGTTGTCATTACATTGCAACACTTGATATGGCATGTTGGTAGCACAATCCAGAGAAAATGTCCGGGAATCCTATGTGATCTTTGATATCAAAGAACTATATTTAACCACTGCAGCCACAAAGAACAAGTTCGTATGGTACCCAACTTTGTTCCACTATACTTGCTCAGCAAGAAAGATACATTCCCCCAGTAGATGAGAAAACTGTTCAATTTGCAGCGTTAAGGAAGTTATAACTACAAAAATCCATGATAGAAATGTGATGGCGAGTTTTTAAGCAGGGAGCAGGCCGCGGTCAAATTGTCCGGTCAAACCTATTTTTGCACAGGCATAATTTTCCCATTTTTGGCCGGACAAACATCGATTACGTCTTATCGCTATAAAAGTACCCCCTCACCCCTTCACATGATGTTTAAATATGAAACAAGTAAATCTTCAAAGCATTTATTGTACACGAGCATCGATTTCAATGCAGGAAAAGTGGAACGCATTGTACAGCAAAATCAGTATCACATTTGTGTGTACAGGCTACTATTGCTTCAGTTGTACGTCTTATTTAACAATTAGTCGTCTCAGGCGACGTGAATATCGACGAATAGTCACCTCCGATATTCACGTCGTCTGAGGCGACTAAGTGTTTTAGTACATTGATGATTATTCGAGAAAATAAAAGTATTGATCAATTTCCGACTCCGAAACATCAAAAAATCTGGCTGCCATTTTGAAAACTTCTAGCCTACAATGATTATAGCGGCGGGATAAAGCGAAGCTCCTAGCCAATCACAGCGCTCTATTTTCTATGATCATCAATGTAATTACAGCTATTTCGAGAAAGGTTGTCGGAAAAAGTGCACGCGACTATCCCGAAAGGTATTGTGGGTGGTTTTGAGTTCACTGTTCTTCAAAGAAATTTAAAAGAATGGCACGAGAGGCCATGGACATATGTTTGCGAGTGCTAAAGGAAAGCAACAAAAGTAGGTTCGACAGCTACAGTATCAGGAACAGCGTATTGCTGATATCCCATATTACCTTTCGGGATTGTCGCGTGCACATTTTTTCCGACAACCTTTCTCGAAATAGCTGTATACTAAATACGGTTAGTTATGAAGTTGATGAAATTGACTGAGGCTTGCAATCTACAATACTGGTCACAAATCGTTGAAGCAGGAGCCATTTGCCTTGAATTTTATCGAAATTTCTTACGTTGACTCCTCTTCACACCTTTGTTGTCACTCAAGTGTCCCCTCTCCTTCCCCAGTGTTGAGCCACGCGTATTTTGGAGCACTGAAATGACTGCAAACCCAAATCAACATTGGGAGGGGGAAAATTACATTTTGAAGACAAAGGGTTTCATGACCCTTGTACCGACACCGAGAGGTTTTGTTGTCCTTCTCAAATCAAGTTTACAAAACCCACACGGACTAATAATAAAGTAATTCACACCCGTGACCGGTGTACATCTATAAGACCCGCTAATTTGCGGTGACGACTTGGTGAATGACAAAGCGAAAATGTGCAACGACAGCCGGAAATTTTATGACTACTAAAAAGTTCTTGGTCTGGTAGTTAAGTATCCGTCTTTTCCCCTCCTTTTTCACAAACACCAATATATTGAACTTAAAATATTTAAAACTTGAAACTCTAAATGTTTTCCTTACCAGCGTAAAAGACCGGACAAATTGTCCAGCCATCTACGGATTTGAAATTCGAGGACTGTTTTACTCCTTTTGGGAATATTTGGATTTTTTCTTCCGAGCTGCCCGTCTCACTGACTGAATAACATCCTTCCCATAAAAACGTTTTTTTGGTTAACAGTAAGTATTCTGAGTAACATCGAGATCTTGCAATAGACTAGAGTACTTAAGATATCAAAAACACATGAGAAGCTATCACTCTAGGTATTTGTTAATACCATCTTGCTTTTTCCTAGTGTTCAACATAATCCATTCAACAATTACACGTCAACATCAAATGATGAGTTCAGTGATCAAGCAGGTAAGGATGAGTGGGAGCCGCCACCTGTTGAAGATGCCGGTATTCCAGTGAGAGCTTTGTACGACTTTCAAGGTATTGAAGATGATGAGCTGAACTTCAAAGAAGGAGATGTGCTGACTCAACTCTCTTCCCAAGATGACCAGGGATGGTGTCAGGGTAGATTCCAAGGAAAAGTTGGGCATTTTCCTGGCTCCTACGTTGAACCAGTGTAAGAAAAACTGCTTGGTGTTTATCATAATAACAGGTCATGTTACTCGGGAATTTGCGTCTAGGTTTCCCTGAATCCCTAGACCCCAGCAACTTAAAATGTAGTTCAAAGTCTGCTAAAAAGAACGTAGTTCGGATGAAACTGTTTTTATGAAATCTACTCAGGGATTATTATTTTGTGAGATACTATTATATGGAAGGTTAAAATTATTTAGCATTTTTCATGAATGATTTTTTAGAAGGTTTGAGGTATGTCAAGTAACACTCAATTTATGCTCGTAATCTGAATCTTTAGATTAACACAATAATTATTTTACAATAGAAATAAAGGTATAAATAGAGACAAACTGGGGAGCCTGCATAAGAGGTGTTATTTAGCAGATGACAGAAATTGAAGATGCCTCCATGCTCCTCTCTCATGCCTTGTACTCAACTAAGGGGGTGTTTACATGAGAAAACTCGCACCGGCGTGAGTTTCATACCGACATGACTTTTTGATTTCGTATCGTGTCATTTCAGATCTCGTTATTTGAAGGTACACTTCATTTTGATAAAATGCACGTGTGATTCAAAATCGCGAACATTACGCATGCGCTACCCGTTCCAGTCTACCGGCAGACCGATTTCACACCCAAACGGGTGGTCGTTTCGTGTTTACATGATATCGTTGCGAGATTTCGTACCGGAGTGAAATTCTCGCCCCGGTACAAGAACCGGGGTGAACTCACGCCGGGGTTACTCGCGCCAGCATGAAATTTGTGGTGGTATCATGTAAACAAATATAGAGCCATGAGAGGGAACCGGAGTGAACTCGCTCCGGGGCGAAAGTCGCCCCGGTGTCATGTAAACACCCCCTAAATTGCCAGTTTCATGCCTGTCTAAATAAGGTGTGTTATACAGGCTTCTTGTGTCACAGCAAGGTATTGCTGTTGGACTTGCTCACGCTTGAGTCAACCAATGTAAACTGAATATAGTGTTAAAATATTTTTGGAGTCATTATTAACAGTAATGTTCCACTGAAGTGTAATATTTTGTAGATTTCGTACTCCACAGTCAAATCACTCCTTATTATTATAATTATATGCGTTTGAATTTAAGCAAAGGACTGATAAAATAAGCCAGAGCAACTGAAAATACTGTACAATGCTGACAATGAAAGTTAGGTTACGTAATAGAAAGTGGAAAGATGGAAGTACAAAATGCGTTCTCTGTTTCCAGAGACGTACACACACCAGTAGAATGTTCATGCAACAAGTCAGAGAGGGGGGGGGTACTCTATGAATTATTAGGTGGGTCATGTGCCACTGGAACTATGGAACCTTAAAGTGGCTGTGTCGCGGCTGTCTGATTCATTTTGTTTATCGATGTTAATTACGCATCCTTTTTCGCTATGGATAGACGCGGATCCATACCAGTTTCCACCGTTTTACGGAAATCGGTCAGATATTTCATAACAAACTAACTCAGTAAATATCCTTTGTTTTAGAGGGTGAAAGCAATTTCTACTCTTACAAATGACACTCTCCTGTAAAAGTTTTGTTAAAATGACCCGTGGACCAAGTTAGGGCGAGATTATTTGCCACTCTTACTGACTAACTTAACTCTAAATTTGTGAACGACATTCTATGGGGTTGCCACTCTTACCATTTATTTAGGATTTTACGAAAAGAAATTTGATCTTGTGTTGTTTTTTGTTTGGTTTTCACAATTGAAAGATTAATTTGCAAACATTATGCTGGATCCGTACCCAATAAAACTTTCTAGTAAAATGTTAGGTAGCGTAAAACGTAGAACATAGCTATTAAGGAATGATACGTTAACCATTGATATAGCCTGCGTAGCAAGCGTTTCCGTGCGGTTTAGGAGCAAAGAGCGAGGAACGAGAGAGTCAAAGACCGCGCGAAAAATGGCACAACTGAAAGAGCGGAGACAGGGTGGGGAAGAAAGGAAGGAAAGCGTTTCCTTCCTCCCCCTCCCCCTCCCCCCTCATTCATTTTTTGGCTCTCATTTCATTTTTCGCGCGGCCAAAACCGGTCTTTCTTTGCTCCGAAACCAAATGGAAACGCTTGCCACGCAGGCTACCATTGACATAATTTCAGTTCTTTTATGTTGGCGAAACTAAGAGCGCACGCTTCACGTGCGAGAGTGAACTCTTCTCAGCGATTATTGTAAAGTCTGGTTCCTTTCTTCGTCGTTGTAACTTCTTGAACTTAGTATATATTGTAAAGGTCATACCAAAATCTCCAAACACCTATATACCACTGAAAATGATGCTACTGTACTATATAAGGTGGCTGAAATAGTGTACAAAATATTGCATCCACGTGAAATGTGAGGGAACGTCGTGCGCTTAGTAGGAGGAGTGGACAGTTTCCCCCCTCATTCCTCCCACGCGAGGCTCTCGTGCACAGGCATGAAGTCCCTTTTGATCGCCCAAACCTTAAAGCAGCTTACTAAGGTAGAGCCTTTAAGGTAACATAGTAACTATTTTTATAATAATGGGGTGAAATTTAGTCAGAAAAACCTCTAACCCAGTAGGTTAGGGTATTAAAGTTGCAGGATAAATCACCGCGAGGAAGTGTAATTATCCTCTCTTGACTTTGAAAATTAGGTGTTCAGCTTGCCTGCGTCGCAGACGTTCTAAACCTGCTGTATAGAGCAAATGGTTTAGACGAGTGTGTGGGCCGGCTGCAACGCAGGCTAGTGTTCAGCAGGGCCGAGTTGTTCAAAGGCAGGTTAGCGCTAACCCAGGGTTAAATTTTAACACGGGTCTCTTTTTCTTTTCATCAAAAGTATCTTCTCTGAAAATTTTCTCTATTCTCATTAGAGTAGCTAATCCTCAAATTGTAGACAAAAAGATTTAAACTGAATTTGCTTTTTAAGCTTTCATATCTGAATTCATATTTACTAACCCTGAGTTATCTTAATCCGGCTTTGAACAACCCGGCCCGGGAGCATATGTAGTCATGGGCTCCTGGTGTTCAGTTACGTCCCCCGGTGGCCCGCCGAAGGAGTGTCATGTTTAGTTTTGTCCACCAGAGACCCGTGGGAGGTGTGTTCAGTTGTGTCCTACGGGAGCTCACCAAAGGGGTGTTCTGTTACGGGGTTTTTTTCCTCGCTTCCTACAGTCCCTCTTCTTAACTGGTATGAGTGAAAGGAAACGGTTTTCGTTTAGCCTGCGTAGCAGGCGCTTGGAAGTACGTGGTGGGAACAAGGAAATACGGGCGCGCGAGAAGGAGACACCCCTCGCGTGTCTCCGTCGTGCGTGCCCGTTCTCTCTTGCCCCCACTACATCCAAGCGCCTGCTACGCAGGCTAGGTTTAGGTTTTTTTGTCTCCGTTTACATTGTTGACAGTGCACCGGAGGAGAGAACGTGCAAACCCTCGGACGGATACTGTGCTGTTTCGGTCGACCTACAACAACAGGACTGCCCATGATAACACTCACTGTAGACTGCAAAACAGTCGGTTTTGTCCTTAAATCAGTAAAAAAAGGTAAAGTGTGGCGTGAGAGTCTTACGCGCGGGAAGCGCGCGAGCCTCTCACCTGTTTTCAGCCTCGTTCCAGACCTTTTGTTTGACTGCTCGCGCGCGCTTGAATACGCAAAAATACGGACTGCAGTCTACACTCACTGTGACTACACTCTAAAATCATCTAAGCAGCGCTTCAGTGAAGCCTTGGATGTCAGAATGGCAACAGGGCCACACGACACGAGCCCCCACCCTTCCCAGCTATCCGAAAGGTATGGGAGAACCTCCCCTTGGTTGCCTCGAATCGTTCCAGTGCAAACTCACAGCAGCAAATAGCCTGCGTAGCAGGCGCTTGGAAGTCGCGTGTCTCCCTCTCTCCGGCAGTCTCCGCCAGTTCTTTCTTGTGCCCACTACTTGCAAGCGCCTGCTACGCAGGCTAGGGTGCAAAAGGGTCATGCGTAATATGGAGCTCAGGTAGACAAACCAGCCAGCGATTGCTAAATCGGCCGCTGATAACGATTTTTCGCTTTAAATCCGCGCAGAATCCCGCGCAAAACCTCACTTCGAGAGCCTCCAAAAAGGGGTAATGTTACAACGACCAAACACCTCCCGTCTCACATGATCGTCTGCTCATCATCTCTCTCATTTTACCTGATTCATTGTGAAACATTTTCAGGGGTTACCTATAAAACCATATCTTTTGTGATTTCACACAGTCCTTTCTTTTTGCCCGGCTTATCATTCCAAGGACAGTGGAAAATGTCTCAAACACTATGCGTGACGCAATGGTTCATATTCCCACCAGACCTGTTTGTCATGTGAGACGTTCCGTCCAAGAGTGGTATACATTCCTCGACCATTAGTCGACGTGCAGTTCTTAGCTTTTACGTAACGTGGAACATCCGGATTTGGATAGAAACTCGACTGGAGTATTTGTAAAAGATTAATTCTACCAGAAGATCAAGGTAAGAAAGCGGAAAATTCCCTTAAACGGCACTTCCGGTTGCTTGAAACTTACAAACTGGTAAAAGCTAGCAGGTTAGGCGATATATCGTAAAGAGTTTTAGTTTCGTGCTTAATTGTATTTTAGTTAATTTGTGTGTAAACACTGTGTTGGGCCACTCAAGAAGATAAGCAAGAAATCAATCGTCGGTAATTGTATGAAGGTTTGGTCGTTGTCCGACTCATGGATTATTTATGGACACAATATTCAGATCAAAACCTACGTGGTGTTAAATAATCCATTGTTTCTTGGTGGCTTTGGTTATTATTATTATTGTTTTAAAAAAAAATACCGCATAAAATGAGAATCATTTGCGTGGAACCAGGAGCGGAAATCAAACCAAGAAGTGGAACATCACAAAGTCTAATCAATCTTGAACAGAAAACAAAAAAAGTAAATCTGACAATACCATGAATTCTTGCATAATTTTATCCGGTTCTGGTGCGTCATCTGAGAACAAAGGCCATTCAGTTGATTGAGTTGATCGCGAAAAGAGAAAATATGATGGGAAAAAGCTTTTATTTGATCGATCTGAATTTCAAGCGGGAAAGCACGAGGCACAAAAAGAAAAGTAGAAATATATACAAATAAATAAAGACCGTGATTTGATCTCGACGGTCCTCAGTGACAAAAGGTACTATGATCGTTGTTTTCGCGTGGGATGGGCGTAGGAGGGCACTTCCTTATTTGGACTGAATAGAAAAAACCAAGGTCAAGGTCGGTCAATGCCTTTCGTCTTTTAAAACAGAGCATATTTGTTATCATAACAGTAGATTAAATAGATCAAATAAGTTATCTTTTGTGGAATCATTAACTGGGTACGGCCAGACATGACCAGACTGTCACACAACAAGGAGTTTATCCATGTCCCGGGGAGACTCCTTATAATGGCCCATACTGGGAGGGTCCTCCTAAACGGTTACTTTTTTCAGACCTCGGGTATTATGAAAGGATAGGGGTTTCACCAGTTGAAGTATATCAAAGGGTAAGGAAATCTATCATTTCGTTTTGCGAAGTTCCCAAAAGTGCTACTGAACAGAATGCATTTTATAGCGGTAGAAAACGTTCTGGTTTGTGATTTATTCATATTTTAAAGAAAGAGCAGTTACAGCAGTTTAAAGGGATGGAAAGGACTAAACTGTAGGTATATGAGAGGGGTACCTTTTGTTAAAAGAAGGTATACGAAAGAAGTATCTCTTCTGTCAAAAATGGTATACAAGAACAAAAGATTGGACTTCGGACGGAGCCTCCCCGTACAAAACCTTTTTAGTACCCCCCGGATTTATGCTTGAAGATGTTTGTGACATGACAGAGAACGAAATGAAAATAATTATTTTAATCACTCCCTGGTTAATCAAAAGGAAAAATAACCCTGGCATAAAAAGGGTGTGACCAAAAGAGAATGAATAATCTCTTGGTGTGACAGGATGGCGGAAGTAGGAAAGGCAAAAATTTTAATATAATGAAGGAGCCAGCTTCACTGTCCGAAGAATAGGGAAAACTTCAGTGGCGTTTTTCTGTGCCCGCTAGGTAAGAACGGACGTCCCGTTATTCGTGGAAATGTTTGTTGTGGTAATCTATAGCGGACTAACACTTGAGACCTCGCCTATATTAAAGCACGTTTCTTTCCTCTTCAGTTTGAAACGAAGCCGTCATAGCAACATGGAAGAACACAAATTCACAACGTTTTTTGAGCCGTTCAGGATCAAATCCGTGGAAAAACTCAAACAAACAACACGAGATGAACGAATCAAGCATCTGAAACAAGCTAATTACAACTTGTATCTCTTGGACTCAGAAAACATTTTGATCGATCTGCTAACAGACTCGGGGACTGGGGCGATGAGTTCTGAACAGTGGGCTGCAGTTATGATTGGAGATGAGTCGTATGCCGGCTCTCCGAGTTACCGGAAATTTGAAGCAGTTGTCAAGGAGATATTTGGATACCGTCACGTGATCCCTACGCACCAAGGGCGCGCGGCAGAGCGCATTCTTTTCACTTGTGCAGTGAAACAAGGCGACGTAGTTCCAAACAACGCACATTTTGCAACGACGCTAGCGAACATAGAAGCTCAAGGTGGAAAAGCGATTAATTTTTTAACCCCTGAAGCTATGGAACCCAGTACAGACGTTCCATTTAAAGGAAATATGAACGTTGAAAAGTTAGAGCAGACGATCTTAAAATTTCGAGCTAAAACACCACTTGTCATGATAACCATAACAAATAATATGGTTGGTGGTGAGCCGGTCAGCATGGAGAATATAAAGGCGGTGTCTAAAATTTGTCGCGCACACGGTATTCCGTTGTTTTTTGATGCCTGCCGCTTCGCTGAAAATGCTTGGTTCATAAAGATCAAAGAAGAAGGTTATGCGAACCGCACACCGAAAGAAATCGCGCGAGAGATATTTTCGTACGGCGATGGCTGCACTATGTCGGCGAAGAAGGATGGCCTGGCCAACATCGGTGGATTCTTGGCAGTCGATGACTCAGAGCTCGCTGCGAAGTGCCGCAAGGAGCTGTTAATAACTGAGGGATTCACCACTTATGGGGGCTTGGCAGGACGCGATTTGGAAGCGATTGCGGTAGGTTTGAATGAAGTGGTTGAGGAAGATTACTTGCGTTACCAAGTTGGTTTCGTCAAGTTCCTGGCCGATTTACTCGTCCAGAATCACGTGCCCATTGTGACCCCACCCGGTGGTCACGCGGTATACATTGACGCAGGCGCAATGCTTCCGCACATTCCCCGAGAGCAATTTCCCGCGTGGGCTCTTGGCTGCGCGCTTTACGTGGAAGGAGGGATCCGTGGGGCGGAAGTTGGTGCGGTGATGTTGGGGGGTCACGAAAAGCACGACAATGACGTGGATTCATCGGTGGAAGCGGAAAGTCCCGAAGATGAAAATGATGATGATGATGATGTCTTTGAAGACGAACCTGAACATGAGGAGCTATTTAGGTTGGCTATTCCCCGCCGTACATACACTGAATCACACATGAGGTAAGCTGTTCTTAATGTGGCCCTAAATTTTTCGGTTTAGATAGCTCTTATAATGGTTGAAGATCAAATTTCTCGTACCTCGATGGCGCTCGATTGCGACCTCCTGACCGTTTTTAAAGAAACTTACGATCACTTTTATAATTTTTATTTGCTCATGACTCAAGCATGAATAAATAGCACGCAGTGAACTGAGCACTTCAGTAGTACGTCTTGTAGGCTCCATTGCCACCCGCTGGGCGGGGAATTAGTGCGCACTTTTCTGGATTTCCCTGGAAAAGGAGGAGAACAAAGGCACACCATTTGAAGGGTCTAAAATGAGCTTTGAAGGAAGTGCAGGTACGAATTACCGGGTGGGCATTCCACTATACATTCCGAGAGAGAGGCGGAAATCGAACCTACACGACTTGGATTTTATAACAATTTGACACAAGTTATTTAATGACAGGGAATTCTATGGGTAACGAAACTGGAATTTATAGTGATTTACCTCTTGTCTGAAAAAGAGCTAAGTAAAAGACCTTCCCTGTGCTGGAAACAAATCAAGCAAAATACGTTTGTCAAACAGGGAAATAAAAAAACAAATATAAAAAACCACGTCGGTTGACGGTTAATTGTTTTCCTGTCTGTAGTTGGTAATTTTTTTCTCGTTTTATTGGTAGTCAGTTATTTTTTTTCGCCGTTTGTCGCTAGTCGGTTAACCCCATTCAGACCCTCTTATGGGTGTCGTGACATGTGTGTCGTGTGATAATCTTTTTCTCGTCCTCTATTTCGATGGGCGCCTAACCATCTAAATTCGACTACAAGTGCAAGTACAAGAACTTGTGGTCTAAAACTCTCTACTTCCTCGAGTAATGGCCAATTTAATATTTTCTTTCCCTCCCAGGCATGGTCGCCTAAGTCCTCTAATCACTTAGGCTACCAACAGCCGTTTACAAATTTTGTCAGGATGTTTCTCAAATGGCCTTTACACTACCTTTATGCTTCGTACAGGTATGTTTCTGAAGTCTGTGCCCATGTGTACAAGAACCGTGCAAAAGTCTGTGGTTACCAAATCACGTGGGAACCGCCCATGTTACGTCATTTTACCGCCCACCTGGTGCCCATTCCTTCTCCGATTAAATCGCAAGATGATTCCACGCGAGTTCGCCATCTGTCAGCCAAGAAGGTGTCCAGCGGCCAAGTTTTAAGGCGGCGAAGGAACTCCTCCTTGCAGTTTAGTTAATATCAAGTGGAGTCTATCTCAACAGAGTCGCAAATGACTTTTTAAATCCATTACTATTACGTGTTTTAGTGTGCAAGCATCGTTAACGTTTGGAAATTCTCTCACTGTGCATGGAGTTTTTGTGCCAAGATTATGCGCATTTAAGCTGGTTGGATTTGACTATTTGTCCAGTTCATTTCATATTTTCAATTTCAAGGTATTTCTTAAAAAAAGATATTCCTTGTTCGAATTTTTTCAACTAATTCGCCCTTTGTTATGCGTCAATGAGTCAACAGACATAAAATCATAAAATATTTGCTTTTTTCCGTTTGTAAACCAGAATTTATTTGTTGGTTTCTCTTGGGTAGCGTTAACTGCACGAAGGTCGCGAGTACAGACGGTAATTCAGGGGTGTCCCTTTCAAAGAGAAATGACTGTCTGCCTTTAGGAAGTGTCCTACAGAAGTTTTACGTGAGTTATTCGCCTCAGAAGACTGTCTTTCTTTCGAGATACTTTTTCTTTCTTGTTTTCTGTAGAGGACTTAAGACAGAAGAACCACAGGTTCTCCAAACTCGGGATACGCTGGCGATCAGTGCATTAAGCGCCCTGAAAATAGCTACCCGCACGCATGACGACGCACCAATGAAGAAGGCATAAGAAAAGCCTTTGATTCCTTCAAAGGAAGTAAAGTCTCATCTCCAAGACCGCTTTTATTTGAACATATCCATAGTGTGTTTACTCAATAAAGTTGAAAAAATGCAACACAGTACTACATGAATTTATGCTCCGTTTTCCCTTCTTGTACCAAATTGTGCTCCTGGAAGGGAAAGAAATCTTTAGGATCGTAAAACATTTCGTACACTTCTCCTCTCAAAGGTAAAATTACAAAAATTCTGTCGTAACATCATCGACTTTACGATAACGGATCAGTGAAGGATTCTGGCAATCTATTCACCTACCCCTCCCCTAATCCAACGTTAACACTTACTTCTCGGTTAGGGCAAGTTTTGGGTTAGGGAAGGGGTAGGTGGGCGGTTTTTCGGAATCTTATACTACCGTAAATCCTCTATTAAGCCCCCCTCTCTAATAAGCCCCCCCCCCCCCCCTTTTCAGAGAAGGAAAGTTAATAAGCCCCCCCTCTCTATTAAGCCCCCCCTCCCCCAATCCTTATTCTTCACAAAAAAATTAACGTGAACTGATCAGTTATGATTTGTTCAGGCTGGAAGTTCATATTGTTTTTGGTCTTCGGCGGCATGACCCCCAACTTCTTATGCTTAACTTTCTCAATTTGCGCTCTAGCTCTCTGTACAACGCGTAAGTCTACTCTGTCTCATACCAAGGTATTTTTGCTACAGGTGATACGTTTCGCTAAATTAAATAAGCCCCCCCCTCTCTTTTAAGCCCCCCCTCTCTATTAAGCCCCCCCCCCCCAAAAGTGCTTGAAAAAAATAAGCCCCCCGGGGGGCTTAATAGAGGATTTACGGTATGTATTAAGGATGAGTAGCGAAACCACTGCTGACTTCAACGATCACAGAAGGGAGTACTCGCAAATTCAGAGTTACTTAGGGTCGTCCTTAGAAATGGTTGTAAATTTTGCAAAACTTGTACCTTTTTCGAACAAGCCAAACAAACAGTAGACTGAGAGAAATATATGAAAATTCGTAAAAATCAATAAGCTTAAGGTACATGTGCTGCTCTTTGTAAAACGCCTAGATATAAGAATAGTTTTAGCCAAGCCAAGAAGAGCCTTACTTTTACCTTTCGAGGATGGGGTTGGGTTAGCGTTTAAGAAAAAAAGAAAACTCTCAAAAGCACCTACAATGAAAAAATATTCCATCGAACTAAAACTAGAGCGATTTTCGTATGACCTTGAAAAATGGTTTCGGTAAGTGTTCGTTCTTTGTTTCATCAGCCAATGGATGAAAAGATCAAAACATGGCCTCTTCGTTTTCCCGCCAAAGAAACCCTAATATGGAGAAGGCATTGTTCGATTGGCCAATCGTGTTGTAGTATGACGTCAAAGCGAAGTATCGGTGGATTTCTAGAAAGTTCTCGGGCATGAAGTTTTTTCACCTGAGCGTTCGCTTAACCAATGAAAAGCTAGGCGCGTTTGTCTGTCCGTTCGATAAACCAATCAAATCGCTCTATTTCCGTTCGTTTGTCGTTTCTGTTTTGTTCGCGCGCTTTCATTTCAAGGTCATACGAAAATCGCTCTATTATATTAATTAATAGTAATGAAGTTCGATAACAGTAGTAGGCTTGGAAAAGAATTCTTTCTCTGATATCACCGAACACTCTATCACATTCCTTTGCGAGGGTATTGGTCAGCCCCTAAATTTAATGTTGCCAAAACCACTTTAAACTCACGATGCTCTTCCTAGGCGGCCATTTCACAGGGTATGAGTGCTAGGGTTGATCTTTCTGTCTAAGTGGAGGCTATACCTAACTGCCAAAACGGGCTGATTTGTATAATTATATAACTGGCTATATCACAATATCTGATGGTAACTGGTACTATAATGTGCTGTTTGTTTCCTCTGGGGACAGGTCTGAAAAACGTATATATCGTATTACAACTTTCCTTAACAAATGACTATAGTTCTGTAGTCCAAACAAACTACGCGGTACCTTGTCGAGTTGTGCTGTGCTGAGCTCTGCATTCAATGAGAAATGTGCTGCGCTATAGATTTACACTACAAAAGATAATAAACGTTAAAACTAGCAGTAAAGACTGGGACGAGGGTGCCAATAAGGTTAGCAGTTAACTGACAATTGGCCAAAAAATGAGTAGTTAACTGATAACTGAAAAGTTAACATCATACTGAATACGATCGTTGATGATAATGAAAGCAACAGAGCTTTTCCAAACAGCTCAGTTCAGTTCAGTTTTTTATTTAGCAATTATTGAATGAGGCTGAGTAGGATGGGAAGAGTTATGTTGCCTGCGAATACAGCCATTTCTCCTTGCTCCTCGCTGCTAAGGACGTTTCGTCAGGAGTCTGGCGAAACATCCCTTGCGGAGAGGAGCAAGGAGAGACGACTGTATTCGCAGGTTAAGAGTTATACAGATCGAGGAGGAAGTTATCCACCGAGGATGAAGGAGTGCGGGACTGTTTCAGATACGAGAGGTGGCAGAGAAGCTGACCATAAATAGTCCAGTAGCAAGACATGCATTACCTGGTCGAGAAGAGCAGGACGTGCATATATGATCTATGAGGTCGGTCAGCGAACACCGGAGTTAACAGGGGTCTCAGTTTAAAATTGCTACAGCTTACCCATTTTAACTACGTCGGTAAGATTGATTCTGTTCTTTCCTATATTATGTTTTGTTATTCATAAATCATACTAGACATTTTAGTGGTAGTCTCCTTCGCAGTCGTTATTAGGGTCGTCACGCAACGCTCCTCCCCACTAACTTACCCCACTTAGTGGGGAGGAGCGTTGCGTGACGACCCTAATAACGGCTGCGAAGGAGACTATTTTAGTGGCGGGGTTAATGTGAATTTATGCAATTTATACCTTGGTATTAGTAGCAGTAACTGAGAATTGGATACCCCCATTAGCACCCTGTCTTGGGGGTTGAAATGGATTTTTAAAAGTAAAAAGTCACGCCTACAAGAAGAGATTTTGCTATGTCTGAGGAGTTTTTTTGACAAGTATCCTTGTAAATTGTTTCAAAGAATACCGTCACCCCCCTCTCTCCCTTGGGAGTAGAAGTTTCATGTCAGTTGTGTTTGGGTGCGTTCGATTGGGAAATCCAGATTTAGATTTTCAAAATCTAAATCTGGATTTCCCAATCGAACGCGAAATCCGAAAACGGATTTCACCTCCGAGAAATCCGTCCTCAGGGTGGATTTCAATTAAGAAATCCAAATCCGGATTTTTTGGATTTCCCTTTTTGTCGTTCGATTGGGAAATCCGAAAAAGGATTTGCAAAACTGTTCTCGTGAACAGCGGTCTTCTTTTTACTAATTATGCGTGTGCATGCAAGACCGCTGTTCCTAGGGACAGTTTTTCAAATCCTTTTTCGGATTTCCCAATCGAACAACAAAAAGCGGAAATCCAAAAAATCAGGATTTGGATTTCTTAATTGAAATCTACCCCGAGGACGGATTTCTCGAATGTGAAATCCGTTTTCGGATTTCGCGTTCGATTGGGAAATCCAGATTTAGATTTTGAAAATCGAAATCCGGATTTCCCAATCGAACGCACCCTTAGACAGCATATTTATGGGCGGGCAGGCTTACATTTCTTTGTAATGCGTACCACATTCTTTCACATTCACGCAACAAACTTAGCACATTTTGCCTTGAAAGAATGCGGCTCTACCTATGCCAAATTTATGTGATGAAAGCCCTTCAGTAGCAGCGTGACACGCACACCATTTAAAAATATATTTTGCCAGATAACATTTAGGAAAATATCTCGAATTTGGCTTGCGGGAATTCTTGGAGGTTTTTAAAAAGAATTAAATCCGCTTTATTGTGAAAGACCGTAGGGTTAAGGACAGGATGTCTGATAGATTTGTTTTTTGCTTCTTATATCATCCGCAAAGCGTTTATTTTAAACAGTATTTTGTAGACTACTGGTTTTGCAAAGTTAAAGCTGAACGAAAAAGGCCGTTTTTAATCCTAGAGGCTCTAGTTTTCTTTGTCAACCGTGAGTTAATTTTATCAATTCCTACGTGACCGAAGTTAAAACTCTGACTTACGTGCAGTCAAATGTTTTATAAAGCTATTTTTAAGAGCCTTAATCCCTCTAAACTGTCGCTTTTGTAGGCGGTGTGCTCGCGGTGCGGCCTTTTTGAGGCTTTACATGTGCTTAGACCCGTCTAAGCTTTACATATGATAACAAGTTTCCCTAAATGTAAATATGTTAGGTGGGTGAAAAAGCGGGAGAGATTTCACAACGAGTACCAGGTTAAATCTCGGTAGGACGTATTTTCTTATATTTGACTTAAAACCCCATAGATTTTTATGGAGATTATAGAGATATCACTGAAGGGGAGGAGAGAAACTTCTATGTGAAGCTAAAGGGGCCGAAATAAAACAGCAAAGGAGTCCAATACTGAGCGTAGTTCAGGATCAGTGTTTGACCCGAGACAATCAAATAAGAACTAGAGTAATTTTAATTGCGATGAAGACGTTGTTATTGATCGCTTTCTTCTTTCTCTTTTGTCTTCTGCTCTCTTGATTTCTTTAAGCACAGCGTTGACCCTTAAGTAGCTAAAATTATTGGCTAACCCGCGCGCCTTAAGGTTAAGAGGGTAGAACTGGTGGCTAGAAGTTCCGGTCGCATCATGATCAATTAGTGTCTCAACCTGGTCTCAGCCATTCATATTTGCCAATGCACAAAAGACACTTCAAGATGTTTACGAAGGCATGTGCCTCTGTTTTGCTGATTCAATAGTGGCAACAGCCCGGTTCTAAACATTTTTTAGTCCGAGGATGAAATCCGGTGACGTAAACAATGAGTTAAAACCTCTTTGTCGTTACCTTCACGTTTTCCATTTGTTTTTATTTGCCCCGCACACCTAAGATTAAATGGAGACGAAGGGTCGCCGATCCAGTGACCAATGGTTTTCTCGGGTTTTCTTTCAGATTAGTAGATCTCGCCTGTTATTTCCGCATGAAGTAGAAATCTGAGATTAGACAGGAAACTTTTCATAACGCCTAATATCTAATCTCATCCAACTGCACTTCAACAGTAGCGACGAGTTTGGTCATTCACTTTCATTACAGTCGTGTCTTGAAAGCCTACCAAGCCTTGCAAGCGTTCGACGCCGTTACTCCTTTTTTTTGCAAATATTGGCCTCGACGCCTTTTCATCGCAACGTGACTTTGGTAAGACAATCGTCTTTATGAAATTCAAAAGATTTGACCTTAGAGCTTAATTAGGGTCCTGCACTCGCAGGATCTTCTTGAGTATCAGAATTCTTTGTAGATAAATATCTAACTTTAAATGCATCTGCAGTTAACTTGTATGACCGTACATAACACGAATTCTTAACTCCTAGTAACAATCTAAAACTTCCCCTTAAATCCGCCTGAAGCTTGAAAAACGCAGAGAGCCTTCAAATTGAGCAATCCAAAAAAGGATCAAGTATAGCTGTATTATCGAGCTCTGCTCCCGCACTGATGGGTATGTGACCTTTATGAACAGAAACTTAGAGTTACGCCTTCAGTGTTCTTGGGATATTAACACTCGAAAACGTACCTCTGGCAGTCAAATTGGGGGGAGAGAGACTGATCAGGAGACTGAGGAGAGAGCTTGACGTAAACTTTTGTACGAGATAATCATTTTCAGCCCTCCTCCTGAAAATTATTGCTTAGTCCCTAATTAGACATTAATGTCATCCGGATAATAGAATCAAAGGTCCGCTCTTTAATAGCTATCGGGTTCATAGGCTGGTACTGAGGCATTTCTCCTTTCACATTATAGCATCATGGAAGAACACAAATTCACAACGTTTTTCGAGCCTTTCAGGATCAAATCCATAGAGAAACTAAAAACAACAACACGAGACGAACGAATGAAGTACCTAAAACAAGCTAATTACAACTTGTATCTCCTGGACTCGGACAACATCTTGATTGATCTGCTAACAGACTCGGGGACTGGAGCGATGAGCTCTGAACAGTGGGCTGCGATCATGATTGGAGACGAGTCGTATGCCGGCTCTCCGAGTTACCGGAAATTTGAAGCAGTTGTCAAGGAGATATTTGGATACCGTCACGTGATCCCTACGCACCAAGGGCGCGCGGCAGAGCGCATTCTTTTCACTTGCGCAGTGAAACAAGGCGACGTAGTTCCAAACAACGCGCATTTTGCGACAACCATGGCGAACATCGAAGCCCAAGGTGCAAAGGCGATTAATTTTTTGACTCCTGAGGCTATGGAGCCCAGTAAAGATGTGCCATTTAAAGGAAATATGAACATCGAAAAGCTGAAACAGACAATCACAAAGTGTCGAGATAAAATTCCACTTGTTATGATAACCATTACAAATAATATGGTGGGCGGTGAGCCGGTCAGCATGGAGAATATAAAGGCGGTGTCTAAAATTTGTCGGGCACACGGTATTTCGTTGTTTTTTGATGCATGCCGCTTTGCTGAAAATGCTTGGTTCACAAAGATCAAAGAGGAGGGTTACGCCAATCGCACACCAAAGGAAATAGCACGAGAGATATTTTCGTACGGCGATGGCTGCACTATGTCGGCGAAGAAGGATGGCCTGGCCAATATCGGTGGGTTTTTGGCAGTCAATGACTCAGAGCTCGCTGCGAAGTGCCGCAAGGAGCTGTTAATAACCGAGGGGTTCACCACTTATGGGGGCTTGGCAGGACGCGACTTGGAAGCGATAGCAGTAGGTTTGAATGAAGTGGTTGAAGAAGATTACCTGCGCTACCAAATCGGATATGTTAAGTTCCTGGCAGATTTACTCGTCCAGAACCACGTGCCTATTGTGACCCCACCCGGTGGTCACGCGGTGTATATCGACGCAGGCGCAATGCTTCCACACATTCCCCGCGAACAGTTCCCCGCGTGGGCTCTTGGCTGCGCGCTTTACGTGGAGGGAGGGATCCGTGGGGCGGAAGTTGGTGCCGTGATGTTAGGAAGTCACGAGAAGCAGGAAACGGAAAACTTGGAAGATAGAAATGGCGTTGATGACGTCACCTTCGGAGATGATTATGAACACGAAGAATTGTTTCGCTTGGCTATCCCCCGCCGTACATACACTGAGTCTCACTTAAGGTAAAGGTTTATACTTTTATAGCCTGCGAATAAGGTTTCTAATTTTGGCGAGCAGAGCGAGCCAAGAGGGAACGCGCGAGCGAGCGGCGAGGCCGCCAGGGTGCGGGGCAAAATGATCTCTGGTGTGATTTCTCTTTCCCCGCCCCTAGCAATCGCTCTCCTTGCGCGTGCGCCTCTCGAGTAACTTCTGGCGACTCCTCTAAATGGACAGCTTGCTCGCAGGCTCATGCTGTAATGGTATGTAATTAACAGAAGTTCAGTAATCTAATTAAATACTCAATACTTACTGACGGACTTAATTGATTAATGCAAAAATTCACTAAAATAAAAAGTCACTCTTTAAGATGAATAACACAGAAAAGGAAAAGCAAAAATTAAAAATTTAACAAGTATATCTATCTACATCGACAGACTTATTAATGATCCCGACAAGCCTTCCAGCTATTTGCGGGGAAACTTTTTAACTGCTTGTGCATGCAAGAAGAAAACTGTTGTTGTTAACTTTTCATGATTTTTGGCATAATATTTTGCCAGGAATGTTTACCAGTAAAGTCGAAATTAAATTTTATTCACTTTATCACAACTGAAATGGTGACAAATTTTGGTTATTTTTTGTCTTCATGATAATTGATCCCCGATGTCTTGTTCTAAGGTAGGGTCCCAGGGTCTCCCTGGGAATGAGGTAAAGTCGTCCCCAGGGCTTTTTCTTCTTGGTCGGTGCTACAGTGATATGGGCATCCCTATTTCCAAAACCCTAGTGATATGGGCATCCCTTTCTCTTACTGACATTAGCCATTTGGGTTAGGGTTTAGGGTTAGGGTTACAGGGTATGTCCATATCACTAAGGTTTTGGGAATGGGGATGCCCAAAACGCGGGAATGCCGATGTCACTGTGACATCGGGAACAAGGGTTAGAGGATAGAACGAATGGGAGCCGTACCAAAACCTAAAACGGGCATTAAGAGAAGCATTTTTGTGTTGACTAGACCTGTGATTTCTTGACATTTACTGCATGCTTCAGCTGGTGCCCGTTCAAGTTGCTTTAATAATTGTTTTATTAACATTTAACATTTCCTAGATTTTGATAAACTGTTAAGTACATTCCGCTTACATCCTTCCTTCCTTCAGGTATGTCGCTGAAGTATGTGCGCATGTCTACAAGAACCGCGCAAAGGTTTGTGGTTACCAAATCACGTGGGAGCCACCTATGTTACGTCACTTCACTGCCCACCTGGAGCCTATTCCTCTCCCGTTTAGAGCACCAGAAGAATCCACTCAAGTTAGCAATCGACCAGCCAGAAAAGTGTCCACGGGTCAGGGATTAAGGCGAAGAAAGAATTCCTTGATGCAATTTAGTTGAGGTCAAAACAAAGCCGAATTAACCGAGCCTTGAAAAATGTTCCGTTTCTCCCTTACCAATATTTTTGTGTGTGAGTAGTAACATAATGGTATTGATATTCTTTAACAACGTGTAACTTGCATAAAGAACTTACAAAGGAGAATGAGAACAGGCTTTCTTCACAACGATTTAAACTGGTATTTTTTCGATGGACCAATTTCGATTTATCAAAATTCCTACTTAGCCTGTTCCAGGCACTCAGATCGTGAGGACGGCGCAATGAGATGTGAGTAGAAAAAAAAAAAAAAGAGGAAAAACAGCGAAGGGGTGGGGTAGGGGGTGAAAGGGAAGGAAGTTCCCTCCCCTCTCTCCTCTCCCTTGCACTGCACTCTACAATCTGGAACACCCTGGGCACCAGAGGTTTTCCTCTCGCGTGCCACGCATGAGATGCCTTCGTAAAGCTAAGTCGAGGTTTCGTCAACTTCTCTACTTCACAAGGAGTGCCTCGTGTAATCTCCTTTAAATTTTCTCCAGCCCGCTGGCAATTTTTCGCTAGATACGATATTTTGGCCGTAAGTATAAGTACACGAGCAGCCAAGCCATGCCACTAGGAACAAAAACTTGACCGAAACCAGAAATCGCATGTAAAACGTCTCTGGCTTCCGGGGTAAAACTACAGGAGCCTGTTGCAGAAAAGATGAATTTTGTAATACGTTCAGTGAAATAGGGAGGTAATTATCATTTTGTAACACTTTAGTCATGTTTATTGGATTTTCCCTATTCTTTAGTTTATTTTTGTCCATATCTCTTAGTATTGCTATATTTCTCCTTATGGTTTAGAGTTTTTCTTGATCTTTCTATACTTTAATTTTTATTGGCGATTTTAAAAGAAGTTGTTGGCCTAAGATAGAAGCCTATTTAGTGTTGACCAAGAGTAATCTTCAGGCTTTTCCAGGTGATCGCAGTAATCGAAGTGACGCAGTACAACAGTGAAACAAGTACGTTCACCAGAACTTTAGTAAATCGGAGAACTCATCGTCCACGACTGATTATAAGAAACTCAAAATTTAACTAAAATGCAAATAACCACAAAAGGGTCTTATACGAAATAACAAAGGTAAGGAGAAAGAGAACGCTAAAAGAAAACGAGAGAAGTGAACGTATTCCACTGCGTTTCATAGGGTCAAGCAAAGGCGTTTTTAAGCATCGTACATCTGCTGGAAGTGGACTGTTTGCATTAAACTTTCGCCCAAATCGTCTCTGTAAGAGTTATAAGATAAATTTGATAGCGCCACTCACGCTGACGTCACCTGTTTCTATAAATGTGCCAATCAGAAGCGCATTGGTTCTTGTAACAAGAGTCATTTGCTACAACCGTTATATATGTTAATAACGAAAACAGGGAAAATGGAAAAGGTCTCAATAGGCCATTTCCGAGTTCCCCCGGGCCTCTGCATCAAAACGAGGTTAGGTGCTCAACCTTTGATACGGAAATGATTTTTCATTCCTCATTTCCACAAGAAAGGTTGAGCACCTAACCTCGTTTTGATACAGAGGCCCGGGGGAACTCGGAAATGGCCTATTCTGGTTCACGTGTGTAGCTTAAAACCGCCTCTGCTGAAGTTCCCTAATTCACGAAACAGAGATCAGTAAGGCTATAAAGTTAAAGGGTTTAAATTAAATAGGGCCTAGGTATCTAATGAAACATTTGAACAATAATATTCCTCTAAAGAACCGTACATCTATAGCGGTGAGCGGTGATAACCCCCCTCTTGTATTGGAATATAAGCTCAAGTTGTATGGTTGCAAGCCGACTCTTTTCCGTTACCACTCCTAGATTATGGAATTTAACAGTAAACTACACGAATTTAAAACAAAGATCAAGTCACATCTATGTAGGACTACTTATCATAACGTCTGAATCGTTTATCTTTTTAATTGGAATTCACCAGTGTATTTATACCTAGATATTATCGGGCTCAGTTCTAAGGCTTTTTGATCTCAATATTTTGATAAACGCTATCATCATCATTACGCACTTTTCTTTTCTATTTTGTACACACAGCTGTTTTCCATCTATACTAGCTGGTTCGAGCACTCTGCACTTGCTAAACACCTGATTTTGTATAAACAGCTATTTTCAATCTGAAATAGCAGATTTCAGATAAACTTTATTTGCTCTTGGCAGTTACATTTATTATCATAAATAAATAAATATATAAATAAATAAATAAATTTAAGGTCCCAAATTACATTGAACCTAAAAATTGAAGTAACTATGTAGCTTTCGATTCAGTCTCAAATTTTTTTTAATGAAAAGTAAAGAGATCAGAAACAGAGAGGGAAGTGTTAACTTTCTATAAATATCAATAGTACCGAATTACAAGTTCAATTACGTCGTAGTGTTACCTTAGGAAATAGTATAACTTTTGAAAATGTTAATCAGACAGTAAATTGAGTTTTAAGTCCTTTTTTTTTTTGGAGAAGTTGAAAACAAAATAACTGATTTCTGTTTTTTTTTAGTAGCAGAAAACAGCAGACTTTTCGTGACGCCACCACTGGTTTTTCTGCGCGCGAAATGACGTCTGTGAAACGACTGCAGAAGTTCCATACTGATTACGTGTAACTATCCAGATCTGGGTACAGCTTCTGATTGGTTGAAGCAAGTTTCCAATGCAGTACGACCACTCAGAAGCACTACCTAGATCTGGGTAATGTCGCGCCATCAGTCCCAGGGGGAGGGGGGGGGGGGGGGAGGGTACTCCGGATTTCAAGTGACAGGGATGATAGCAGGATTTTTTTGGGTAGGAAAATTTTGGCAAGTATTTTTGTTTGGGTAGCAATCTGAAGATTCGTGATAATTCCCTCGTATCCGGGCTGCGTAGTTCCTCTGGAAATTTTTATAGCTCGAAAATTTGGCACGGGATCTTTAGGGGTTAAATTTTGGTCCACGGATTTTGGGGGGTTTTGTTTAAAGCCCTAGGTATTTTTTAAACCCCCATTCTATCATCCCTGTCTGTCATTTGAAATCCGGATTACCCCCACTGGGCCATCAGTATGGAATTTCTTCGTTCGTTTCACAGACGTCTTTTTGCGGAGAAACAAGGTGTAACAAGAGGGGCGTCGACAGTCAGACACAATTAAAGCAGTCTGAACCAGGCCAGATAAGAAAAAGTTAAGTTTTTCTAAAATTCTGCAAACTATGATAATAAGAGGAACTTTGGGAAACCTTTTGCAAGCCAAAAAAATTCAAGCAACTTTTATCGTTCTTGGTGCAACTTTTTCAGGAAATTTGCATATTTCTCTCCTTTGTTAAATGCTGTTATCTAGGTGTTATACGAACTGATACGATGGTCGACGGAAGGACATTCCACGCATGCGCGGTGCAAAGTCCTCGATTTCGTCAACTTCATCATCCTTTTCCTCAAGAACGGGAATGGGAATGGGCTCTAGATGAGCACTGAAGTGACGTAATACAACAGGCGCCCACGTGATCTTATATCCGCTGACCATCTTCTTCTTAGTATTAACATACTCCAAGACTTCAGCGACATATCTATAAAGTGATAAACCGTTTAGATATCAATTGAGTTATCCCTCGAACCTATACCTGGGAACGCCCATGCTATGTACTATTTTCAGGTCTGTAAGTTTTGCAGACTGGTTTGTGAAGTATATTCACACCAAAATTGTTCTGAAAATAAACTGATCAGTGAAAATGCCTTGACACGAGTCCATGGAAACATAAAACCCCTAAAGTCTCTTTGTCCAAAGTTCGGAAGAGGTTCAAGGCGAGCATTGGTAGGGGTTTTGATGAGCAGCACATGGATGGATGATTACGGATTAATTAAACAGTTATGAAAATAGTCATAAAAGTATTGCTGAGAAAAAAAAAAGAGAAGGAAGGTACTACTTGAAATGTGGCGTTGATTCTGTCATAAACAGCCCTTTTTCACCCATTTGTAGGTTTCAAACTCGTGGATAACAAAAAGGTGAAGTCTTTTAAAATCTCCTCCAATTAAAACGGTTAAATCTGATACTTACTTCATGTGTGATTCAGTATATGTCCGGCGTGGAATGGCAAGGCGGAGAAGTTCCGCCCTGTCTGCTTCAAATTCGTTGCCATCCTCTGGTAATTCAGGATCTTTCCCGTGCATCACCCCACCTAACTCACCACAACGAATTCCACCTACGACAAAAAGACCTTCTAATAAATATACTTGAAATTTAAACGGTTTATTAACCAATATCTTAGTTTACATTCCAAATTATATCATAGGATCATAAGGCTCGTTTGAGAACAAACGTAGCTTAATATGTCAATTTTCTTTCCCAAAAAATAATATTCTCTTTTTTAAGCGGGATTTTCCCGCCATCCTTTTTAACCAGGGGCATAGCTAGGATTTTTCAAGAGGTGCACACATTTTTCTGAATCCTCTCCACCCTTCCTCTCAAATCGTCTTGACGCAGGTGACCTGATTTATATTGCCATTCATGGTGAGGTAATAAACTTCCGTTTAGTGGTAGGGTCGTGGTCTGTAAGCAACAATTAATTTAGTATTATAAAGCCTTCGCGTGTTGCAAAACGATGAAATACGCTGAATTTTGTTTTGTCTAAACAGTCTAAGCGGATAAACCAGAGTTACACAGTCGATGGCTCCCTTTTTACAACTGCTTATCTGCCGTATGTATGTTGCTTTGTTCTTTAATTTTGTTTCTGTTTTTACTAACCATCGACATTTTTCGTAGCTTTTTATACGCATGGGCGCACTGACGCACAGATAGCCTTCCCATGGTGACCGTTATTTTTTTCTTTTCCTGGCCCCACCGATCCACCGAATGGTCGTTTTACAATAAAGTCCCATTATCCGTCTGGACGAACTTGGACAAACATTTTTAGTTCGTCTTGTTATACGTCACGAGTACAAAGACGGACACAAGACGCATTATGCGTCTAGACAAACTATCCTGCGTCCTTTTAGTGTATAGATGACATCATACCTTCCATATATAGTGTACATCCCAAGGCCCAGGCAGGAAACTGTTCTTTAGGGATGTGAGATAGCATTGCGGCAGCATCGATGTAAACTGCATGTCCCCCAGGGGGAGTCAACACGGGGATGTTGCGCTCTTTCAACATATCTGCCAGCAATTTGACAAAACCCACTTGGTATCTGAGATAGTCCTCGTTAAGCACCTCGCGAAATCCAACAGCCATGGCCTCAAGGTCTCTTCCGGCGAGTCCTCCATAGGTTAGAAACCCCTCAGATATGACAAGCTCCCTGCGACACTTCTCCGCGAGGTCGTCGTTGTTCATTGCAAGGAATCCACCGATATTTACGAGACCGTCTTTTTTCGCAGACATGGTACAGCCGTCAGCGTACGAGAACATCTCGCGCGCAATTTGAAGGGGCGTTCGATGTGCGTAGCCCTCCTCGCGCATTTTGATAAACCACGCGTTCTCAGCGAAACGGCACGCGTCAAGGAAGAATGGGACTCCATGTTGATGACAGAGCTTGGAAACCAGTTTGATATTCTCCATACTGACTGGCTCTCCACCAACAGCGTTGTTAGTTACTGTGATCATCACCATAGCGACCCTGCCTTTCTGTTCCCCTGACAACAACTCCTTCAGTTTGCTGAGGTCGATGTTCCCCTTAAAAAGAGCCTTCTTGTTTTGTTCCATTGCCTCGGGAATTGGAAGATTCACAGGCTTGCCTCCATGTTTTAGAACATTAGCCTGCGTAGTGTCAAAATGAGCGTTACTGGGCACCACATCACCTTTCCCAACACTGCACTGGAACAAAATGCGCTCGGCAGCCCGGCCTTGGTGAGTGGGAATCACGTGCCGGAAGCCACAAATGTCTTTGACAACTTGATCAAACTTCCGGTAGCTCAGGGAACCAGCGTACGATTCATCGCCTTTCATTATGACAGCCCATTGGTCAGCACTCATCGCACCAGTCCCCGAATCTGTTAGCAAGTCAATGGTTATATCTTCCGAGTTCAACAAGAATGGATTATAGTTCGCTTCTTGAAGTCGTTGAATTCTTTGAGCTCTGGTTGTACGCTTGATTTTCTCAACCGTTTTTATCCGGAATGGCTCATAAAATGTTTGAAAATGATGTTCCCACTCCATTACTGGTAAGATCTACAGGCAGAAAAATAAGACCTCAAAATATTGTAAGTGATAATCAGTGAACTTAATATTTCTGGCGGGCGATGGAGATAATATATGGTTGATAAATGAAATTTTTTAGTGTAACAATTTCTACAATCCTCGTCACAAATCTTGAAACACTTGTGTGATTTTCCCCTCCCCAATGTTGATTTGGGTTTGTAGTCATTTTAGTGCTCCAAAATACGCGTGGCTCAACATTGGGGGAGGAGAGGGGGAGATTTGAGTGAGAACAAAGGTGCGAAGAGTGAATGTAAGAAATTTTGAGAAAATTCAAGACAAATGGCCCCTGTTTCAACGATTTGTGACGTGTATTGTAGATGTCACGGTTTTAGGTTTGACTAAAAGACCTGAAACCGTTATCTCGCTCTTTTTAATCCCAGCTTTAGTAAAACCTTTTAAAAACAACTAAAAGAAGACTAAACAAAGAGAGTGGCTGCCAGGAAAACGCTTTACTGAGCACATAGAGGTGATGCAAGCAAAGACTGACCGCGCTTAACCCGCGCTTGTTAACTGTGTTTAATAAATATTTTAGTTAACTCCATTATAAATTAGGCGTGCATGTCTTTGAAGCTCTACTTAGTTTCCAGTCTTAGAACCTCGGATGATTGTTCCACCTCCACTAAAAAAGTCACGTGATTGCTACAAATGGAAAGCTTGTATCTGACTACTCATGATTAGTCACTAAGAGTGACCAACCCCTACCAGGGCGAGAAATTAAACAGGGTCATTGCGTCATCAACATTGCCGCATGATTCTCTCTTTGAGGAAGGGAGGGGAAGGCGGAAAGAATGCTTAGAACAAAAAAATAGCATGATATGTAAGTCTCGGAGTAATGGTGGCGCGCAGTGAAGAGAGCAGTCTCCTCCCACCAATGTGGCCCGGGATCAAAACCCAGCGTCGACGCCATATGTGGGTTGAGGTTGTTGTTGGTTCTCTCCTTTGCTTCGAGAGGTTTTTCTCCGGGTATTCTGGTTTTCCCCCTCTCCTTAAAAACCAACATTTACAAATAAAATCGTCATTTGTGGAGCATCGGAAATCGAGCTGGGAATAGTTTTAATGGCTAATAATTTTAACTAAAAGAACGAACGAACTAACTAACCAACTAACTACTCCTCTGGAAGACCAAAATTGGAGTGGATAAAATTACGAAGGCTCTAAAAATTTGAATGTAAACCACTAAAGTCTAAAATATATACATATCGGTAGATATGCCATACGATATGTGGTAACATTACAAAATAATAAACAGAAGAAAATTTTAATGTTCATAATGCAAAATTTATAGTATATGACGCCTGTTTTCTAGTAGAAAGGAATTCCCTCTCTTGAAATAATTAAAACAAAAGTACTATGTTTTTTTTGTCTTATTTACAAAAAATAGGTCGAGTCAGCGCGATAGGAAATGAAACACTTTGAGGTTGCACTAGTAAATTGTTGTTTTATTTAGCCTCCACTACATCACACATCTGGGACGGAACCGTAATTATTTCCAAAACTCGACCTTTTTTCCATAGCAATTGGGTGAAACCAGGTTACGAGAAAATCGTCTGTTATCTCATTTAAATTTCCAGCGAGCAGCAGTATATTATTTTGACTATGAGAACATTGCTTCGTGCAAGAATTATGATGATTCTTCGTCAAAAAAGTCTTTATTGTTCATAACGGCGCGTACATTAGTACGCCAGGAATAGCCCACTCTTGTATGCTTGCTTTTCAAATTCAGAATCCAAATATTTTTCTCAATTTTACTCCTGATGAATTAGAGCTATTGTACACCGTTGAGCAAACTTTGAACAGTGACAAAGGGCAATAAAAGATACAGTGTTAACAACAGCACAATATACCATTTCACTTATTTAAATGATAAGTGATTATGGAGTAGGGGAAGAGAAAACACTCGACATTTCCCTCGTAAACATTAATGACTGATTTTGACTTGCTTGTTGTTCTGATCATATTTTTTTATTGTGCCAGATTGGCACGTCGGGCAAGTTAAATATTTGTCAAGCATCATTTGTTACTCAGTTTGTATGTAAACATGTGGCCATTAACTTTGCAAATTAAAGTTTTTTACGTACATACAAATAAATTCAGTACCACAGGAAATAATCTCCGGAAGGCCTTCGCTTAAATCATGTAGTCATGACACCCACTATTCTATGGTTGAGTCTGTGAGCGGGAAAATGAAGCGAATCCGGCGTTCTGATTGGCTACCCGAGTGGATAAGATGGGACCGTGTTGCCCGCTCGGGATTTCCCGCGTTGGTCCCGCACGAGAAAATTCTTTTTTTGGCCATATAATAAATCCTTTTTCGATAACGCTTGTTCGTACAAGATGCTGTATATTGGCCAAGGTTTTTTGCGTTTTTAATGACCACGACTTCGTCTGGGTTAATCAAAACACAAAAAAATTCTTGGCTAACATTCAGCTATCTGACGTTTGGTCAATAACGCATATTTAATATTTGTGCTATTCTCTCGGTGCTCTGCAAACGAAGTGACATTTTCCGGTAAAAAGTCAAACAGGAGATGGGAAATCAGCAGCTAACACATAAACAAAATAAAGAACGTAAAATTAAAATAAAAAGCATTAACTATACTAAAAAGATTGCTTACATCTAAATCTTCTTTGCTGTGGTCGTCTACGTCAACTTCAGCATAAGCAATGACTTTCCACATCGCTGAGGTTTTCAGAATTTTTAAACAAAATTATTGAGATGAACACTAGTGAGCAGCACGATGCAACGCGAGTACCTCGTTAACTCGTTTTATTTCTGCGACCAGTTTCGTCTGATCTATTATACAGGTTTAGGTTCTTCAGAAAGTTTAACAAAATAGAACTGAGGAATTAACTTTTATACCTAATGGTTATGGTAAAATCACTTTCCTGATAGGACGTGATCAGCAAAAAAAGTACACCCACAAAATATATGTCAGCGGGAAATGACTGCAGTGTTGCGTAGCAGAATGTGCAATGTTTAACTTAAATTAGTAGCAAAACTAAACTAAAAAGATTACTCACATCTTAATCTTTTATGCTATGGTCTTTTTCGTCAACTTCACCATTAACATTAACACTGATGACTTCTCATACCACTGACGTCTTTACAAGGGCGTCTTTTTTACCGGAAATTTTCTGTTAATACTGTGAAAAACAAACGAAAAGAATTGTTTCTGTTTTTCTTAAATGTATGATTAACATTGCTTTTGTAAGCTAGCTAAACATGTTGACAAATCTTGAAGCTTTGGTATTTGCAAAGTACTTCACTTTTATCATCTCATTTGAAATGGATTTCAACTTTAGCTCGGCCTTGTTACAAAAACACTGACCACTATTTTAAAAGCTAAAAGCTCTCTCTGGCTGATCTCTATAATTATTGTGGCAGTGCTGGTTAGATTATTTGCCGTTAGTTTTTATAGAGCGCGTGAGGGTAACTAGAGAAGCCGAAAAAAGGCTCGAGGCCCTTTCTCCACTGTACTCGCGCACCTGCGTCTTCGAGCGAGATTTCTCCCTTTTTCCCTAAAAAACGCGCCTAATACGCAAGGTATATTCTTGTTAGGGATCTCAGGGTTGCGCTTACGTTCAGGACTTAACGTGTGGTTGTTAGCGGAACACACGTATGACAGTATGGCCAGCACCTTGCCCACGTGTGACTCATTATTTGTTATTGCGGGCGACAGACGCAATCCTAATCTCCAGGTTGTTATTGCGCGTGTGTCGGATGTTTGTAGCGAGCATTCATTTGGACTTCGACTAAGAATGAATGGAATGCACATAACGCAATTTGATCACACGCTTTTTGGACCTTCTATCGGCTCGGAATCTGATCACGCGTGTTTTGGACTATCTACCATGTGAAACTTACGCAAAGCCGGCAGCGATGGAGAAAAAGCCTTTCGTTGACGCCCGCACTCCGTAACCGTTGGTTATTACTAGTTTTACTAGAATCTTCTATCCAGTAGAAAACGTTATTAGTTTCCCTGCTGCTAATTCACTGAGAAGGGCTTTCCAACATACTTTTTAGTGGCGGAACGAGTGGAGGGCCTCCCTTATTTTTAGACTAAACTGAGGCCTGAATGGCCGAAAAAATTTTTGGAGACCCCCCCTTATCTAAGGGTCTGGATGACCGGGCTCCCCCCCTTATCTCGAGGTCTGGATCCGGCACTGCTTATGAAAGGTCTTGAAAGGCTGGAGATTGGGGCCCGTTTCTCGAACGTCCCAATAACTTTTCCGACCCAAATCCAAATACTAAAATCTAATCGCCAGTCCTGAAACAAACCAGTCCATTCTGTTTTTTAACCGATAGCCGACAGTAAAGCGAGCCCCTAATCCTGTCAGTATAAGTCATTTATTCCCCACTAGCGTAAATGAAAGACGTACTTAACTGGCCGAAAAAAGTTCAAACTACTGGCTATAAAGTATATATTTATTGGGAACTGACAGGTTCCTTCACTGTACCTTGAGCAAAAGTGGAATGCTTCAAGAAAGAATGAGCTCCGATTGCTCAGAGTGCCATTCTAATGTGTGAATCACTCCTTTTAGTAAAATCCAACTGGTGGTCCATTATCTATTCTGCGTTCTGATTGGTTGAGCTACTACTAGGCAATATGCAGTGGCGGATCCAGACCTTCACATAAGGGGGTACGGTTATCCAGACCCTGAGATAAGAGGGGAGGGAGCCAGTCTTCAAAAAAAAATTTTGGGCCCTTTGGGCGTCAGTTTGGTCTAAAAACAAGGGGGGGGGGGGAGTTGGGGGCCCCTCGGGCCCCTCCCCTAGATCCGCGGCTCATATGTCCCACTAGTAGCGAAAAGCGAAGGGTTTGAAAACCAAAACAATGGCGGCTGAATTGCCTTTTGCTAACTAAAGTTGTTTTGTCTCGATATTTTTGACAACTAGTTGGATTTTACCAAAACAATTATTCCTCTGGCGCTCATGGCCTCTGAGTCAAAAGCCCATGAGGCCAACTCAGAGCCCATTCGGGCTCGAGGAAAAATTGTTAATTAGTTGTATCTCTCTTGCAATCTGTATCAGTCATTCTATTTTTTATCTGGGGAGCGCGAAATTTGGTGGACGGACAACGGAATCAACAAAATACACATAAAGAAACAGATATGGCATGCATGGGGTGATATTCACTTGAGAGAGTCTTGATCCCAGTTTGCCTGCCACTCAGTCCCGGTCGTAAAGTAGCGAGTACCGCGCAAACACAAAGTCCTGGGAACAAATGATATTTTTCAACATGGCGACCAAATGTTGTACTCAGGCATGGTTGTTTTTTTTCAGTGTTTTCAGCGATATCTTAAAGGTATGTAGTACTGTAATGCAACTATTTTATAGATTAATGTAAGAGGCTACCCGCCTACTTAAAGGTCAGCCGAAAATGGTATATTTCCCTCAAATGATTTGCGGAGAAACAACCCCTTACGTCCCCCTCCATCTGGGCACAAGTTCGATATATTAAAATAATTATTCTAATATGACTCCAAGGCTCTAGGGACAAAATTGCAAATTTTTTATAACTCTGTTGTCTTGCAATTCTTAGAAGAGACTTGAGCAGGAAGAAAACTGCACAAAATATCGAAAAATGACCAGAAAGCCTTGGAGTCATATTAGAAGTTTAATAGCGGAGCTCATCGCGCCCCCGAAGTGCGCACAAGCGTAGCCCCATACCTAAGAAAATGTGGTAAACTACCCATCCGAGAAATTTTGGTAATCACGTGACAGATCATGTCCGCTCGATTGACCTACTGTCTGTTTGCACCACAGGCATACCAATGTAAAATAACTCAATCAACAGGTATGGTAACCCGAATGCAACTTGAGGTTATTTTGGTGGGAAATCTCATAGCCACCCAACTCTTGTGAAGCAGAGACAACTAAAGAGGAAATGTGTGATTCCAGAAAATATCCATACCCCCCCCCCCCACGGATGGTTCTTCCGATTAGACCCCCCCCCAACCCCTCGAAATTTCCGTTTCAGGGGGGTCATGTTTAACCCCCCACCCCCCAGGAATTTCCATGGCCTTAATTTGCTGCATTTAGAGATTATTGACCGTGTACCGTTTAAAATTAACTGTTCTCATCGTAACACACAATTTTTTATAATCTTTGACCTATTTGTAATCTTTTACAAGGCAATATGTATTTGTTACACAGGTAGAACACGCTTGAAAGACGGCTATGAAAATTATCTCTTTTTTATTTAATAGTCCGTCCAGCAAAATGCGCGAGTTGCAAAAACAGAGATTAATAAGTTTATGTCATCTCAAGAAAACATTTACAACATAACTTCAAATTTGAACTAGTCATTGAAATAAAACTATGTGAACATTTTCGAATTTCAAAATGAATCTACTTTATACAGACAAAGTTTATTGGTAAATATTCGGCTTCCAGTCCCAAAGTTGATTTCTGATACTGTAATTAAGTTTCACTATGTACACGTCTAGTCTAAGTCAGTTTGGTGTCAAATGCAACATTTACAGCATAACTTCAAAGTTAACTATTGATTTAACATTAAACTATGTGAAGATATTTGAATTTCAAAATGGATCTACTAAGAAACTAACTTACAAACAAAGTTTATCATTAAATGATGGGCCTCAGGTCCTAAAGTCACTACACAGTCGATGTTTGTAATTAAGTTTAACTTTGAATGAATTACACTCGCAGTTAAACAAGAAGTTTCAGGAATTACAAAAAACTCATTTTGGTTATAGAAGGACAAAATATGAAAAATTCATTTTGCATCCCATTTTTGCATAGATTCATGCAGTTCAGAAATGAACATCAGTGAAACGTGATCTATTTCGTTGCCTAGCATGTGATCGAAAGTCTCCTTCACAAAGAAGAAACAGATCAGTAGTATTTTCGGGCAAAAGTTGATTTGGTGAGAAGTCTGTTCGACAAACAGCCTGCCTTCAATGGTACTTTATTAGAAGTCAATAATAAAATACAGCAAAGCCCTCATTTGGGTCGTCACGCAACACTTCGTGATGAGCTCAACAGAAATTTGCATAAAGTTGTTGACGGGAAACTCAAGAAATATAGCGCCGAGATAGATGGCATTTGTTCTCCATTAGCATAAGTTTTTATCAGACTAATCTGCAATCGAGTCCGCAATCTAGATACATGTTCAACATAAAGAAATTATTATTAATCAATGCGCTAAAATTTAGGGACCTGTTGAGAATTGCACCGAGAATTGCAATCGACTTGCCCGAAGGACGATATTTATTTAACTCACAAGCAAACTTCCAGCAAAGAAGATGTTTGAGACAAACATCTCCAAGTTTTTCACAAAAGGGCATCTATTTCTAATTATTTTTGTTGCACTACAAATCAAAATAATCCAGATTTACTTAAGTATGTCTCGCTCGATCGATTGCATCTTTTACAACCCTCTGGAAAATTCTTCTCGTGGGCCCCCCTATACCCCTCAGAAATTTCTACCCAAGATAGCCCCCCCCCCACCCCCTAGGGATTTCCATTGACCATCTGTTGGGGTGGGGGGGGGTATGGATTTTTTCTGGAATCACACAATAAAGACAAAAACGGAAAGCCGAAATCGTTTCTGTATCCGTGTTGTTTAAAGGGTTAAGCTTAGATTAATAGTCGTGTCCACAAATCTGGAATATAGAGAAAGAGAGAGAAAAAGAGAAAGTAGGCAACAGGCCAGTGAAGCTCAATGAGAAAAAGGGCGACAGAGAGCTAGAGTGTGAGGTAAAAAACACAAAGACACTTTTTTTGGAAGAACAACATGAATATTTTGTAACAGTGGTAAGAAAATGAGAAATGCTAGTGGCCACCAAGGTGAAAATGAGCCTCGAGCGAAAACAGTTCGAAAGAAATTTCAAAAGAGGTCTAAAGTATTCTTTTTCTGTTAAGGCTAAGTAAAAGATGTTTAGTTTATTGTATTCTATTTGTTCTTAAATTTAATTTTTGGTGACTAGAATACTTGTTCTGGGGACCAAAAATGAAAACTTGGGGGCCAGCTGGCCCCAAGATTTTTTTCTGAAAGTCGAGCACTGAGCTGGCGGAATTTTCGCGTCCTAGGGCAGTTTGAAATCAAAATTTTAATAGTGCAGCTCAATAACAATCATAAAAACACAACATAATTATTTCCTATGCATTTAAAATAATTGAACTTGAGCTTGGGATCATTTAAAAACTAGCAACTTGTCAGCGGATAACTTCAAAAAAATACTTGACCTCGATGGGTCGACACCTGAGCCCGTGATACGGTCAGGTGATACTGATCAGTGGATACCCTGTATTGACAGCTGTCAATTGATCACAACATAGATGTGCAATTGACCACTCCAGAAAATACCATAACATACCATAATGCTCTTTGATTGTCACCCCAAAATTTTGCATAAGCATTGTTTTCAGTTTCGCATGGGAATTGACATTTCCCCAAGAGAAACTGAAAACAATGCTTATGCAAAATTTTGGGGGGACAAGCAAAGAGCATTATGGTATGTTATGGTATTTTCTGGAGTGGTCAATATCAGGTTGCAGTTGGGCTCCCAAACTAGTTAGAAAGTGTGAGATTAAAAACATTGGTTTCCCTATGGTGTGGACAGTCATTTGGGTGGTCAGTGTACGGTCACGTGATAACCAAATTTTCTACAATGTACTGTAGGATTGATAGATTTACTTATAGCTATGGGGCTTCACTCGAGTGGAGCTTCACTATTACAATGGCATACCTGAGTTTTAAGGAAAAGTTTCATTTTAACTTTAAAATAGCTCAAACAATGCAAAGTAGGCGGAATTTCAATGTTAGAAAGTTTAGTCTAGTGTGATGCCTCACCTGCTTTACTAACTTAATAAAGGTAAAGGTAAATGACAAACTTCAATGATTATCAGGGAGATTTCATACTCTAATCTGAAGAACTGGCCCCAGTTGTTCAAACGTTGGATAGCACCATCCACTGGATAAAAATCTATCCAGTGGAAAACACAATGGGTTTCCCTAAAACTTACCCACTGGATAGTGATTTATCTGGCCCCGGTTGTTCAAACACTGGATAGCACTATCCACCGGATAAAAGTCTATCCAATGGATAACGCAATAATTATTGGTTTCCCTAATACTTATCCACCTGTTAGTGATTTATCCGGTGGATAGCGCTATCCAGCGTTTGAATAACCGGGGCCTGGCCCCAGTTGTTCAAAAGCTGGATAGTGCTATCCACCGGATAAATCACTATCCGGTGGATAAGTATACAGGAAATCAATTGCACTATCCAGTGGATAGTGATTTATCCGGTGGATAGCACTATCCAGCTTTTGAACAACTGGGGCCAGGTGGATAGTGCTACCCAACATTTTAACCACCAGGGCCTGGAGTTACGATCCAAAATCCCTATGGTCAAAGCTCAAAAAAAAAAATTAAAAAATTTAAAGCGAGTGCCCTCTTTCTTGAGAAAAAGGCCCTCTACAATAATTATTTTTAAAGGGGGCCCATGTGACCTACAGTGTAAGAGGCCAATTCCTAGAATAAGCCTTGCTGCTGATTCTGACTTCCTTACTGGCAGCATTCAAATCAATTCCCTTTAGTCTTTATTGTCCTAAAAGCTGTATCTTTTCCAGAAAACTGATAATGCAATGTTACAGGTATTCTTGGCTAGCTATTGAATTTATTCTGATGTTTATTTGATAGTCAAGTGTACAGCAGAGAACTGCCATGCAGTAGCCACAAAAAGAGAAAGCAATGGTGGAACACAAGCTAAGGAAAACAGAAAAACAAGACCAAAATGGCTGTAAGTATAAAGTTTATTTATGATTTCTGAGGTCTTTGTTCAAAGACTTATTCCACCTTACCCTCTTGTGGGGTGCTAGGGAGCTTTAGCATTGACAGTAGTGCTGGAAACAAATTAATGTCACTTTTAAATAGAATTCGTGTTTTTTAAACCTTATTGCACTGATTCCAATTTGCTTAAAGTGTCAAATGTACCTTATTACATGAAATTTTGGTTACCTAACCTTTAACATTCTGACCAGAATTTTACAAAAAAAATTCAATGGTGAATTTTTTAAAAATTGGCAATTAAAAATGCTGCAAAACTTAGTGTTGCTAAAATAAATTTAAATCCTCCCTAAGTTAAAGTGAGTACAATATAAAATTCCACCATCTGGTCAGAATGTTAATGGTTAGGTACTCATGTAAGGAGCAATGACTTTGTGTGACAATGTACATTTAAAATTAATATGAGTGGGGACAGCATTAAGATATTACATACATGCAACAGTTGCAGTTTTGTTTGTTTCGCTCAAAATTAAGTTTCAGTTTATGAAATTGCACAAATTAGGTGACTTATGTTCCAAAATTTATGTTGCTGTTGTCATTGCTAAAGCTTCCTAATGTTTGAGGAAGGTATTTAACAATTATTCCTCGAGCCCGAATGGGCTCTAAGTCAATAGCCCATGAGGCCGAAGGCCGAGTGGGCTATTGACTCAGAGGCCATGAGGGCGAGAGGAATAATTGTTTTAGTAAAATCCAACTAGTTGGTCAAAAATATCGCGATAAAACAGCTATAGCTAGTTAAAAAATCCTTTTTTGCCGCCAACAAGTCAGCGCTTTTCGCTACTAGTAGGCTATAACATATAGCCTAGTAGTAGCTCAACCAATCAGAATGCAGCATTGATAATAGACCACTAGTTGGATTTTACTAATAGCCCTTATCTGCTTTTCCTCATAATAGGCTTATGAATCCTTCCCTTGGTTTTGGTTGTCCAATACACACCACTAGATTCCACTGAAAACATTGCAATCCCTCATTTCTGTTTATGGGAGACTCAACAAATTAAATCTAGCTTGCTTTTCATGGTTCATGACTTAATGCGCAAAGTATATTACACGTCAAGGGCTCTTGTCTCAGGTCATGCCATTATGAATGAAGTCTTTCAACACTAAACGTTTTGTAATTCTAGTCAACTATGGCTGTTGATGACTGGAAACTAGTGGAGTAGGTTCCAAAGTTTAGATGTTAACATACAATATCAATAGTCTCCTTGCTTATGTAGAATTTTAGGTCTCTGTTCCTCCCCATCTTCCAAATAGTCATCTCAGTTATTTCTACATGTAGTCATCCCAGTCATTTTAATCCTTCCTTGTCATTTCAGTCGTCCCAGTCATCTCTAGTTATCTCACTTATTCTCAGTCATTCTCAGTCATATCATTCATCCTAGTCATCCTAATTATCCCATTCATTTCTAGTCATCCCAGTCATCTCTAGTTATCTCACTTATTCTCAGTCATTCTCAGTCATATCATTCATCCTAGTCATCCTAATTATCCCATTCATTTCTAGTCATCCCAATCATCCTATTATCTTCAGTTTCGGTCAAACTATTCTCTACTTCTTCACGAATCTTTTTCGAGCGAGCAAGTTTTCCTAATTCCTTAAACTCCACGTTTAAATGCGCTGCCAGCTCCACCAAACCATTCAGATCAAGGCTGCAAATCTTCGATTCAAGTTTAAGCTGGAGCTCTTCCACTTCGGATTGCGCGGCCATATAGTCTTCGATGTTCCTCTTCGCAAACTGGACAAAAAGATATCTCCTACTCCCTCCTGAATTCAGTAATTCCGCACAAAACTGAAACAACTCAGCGAAACCAACACGCATCAGAACAATACTTCCATCCCAAATGCAAAATCAGTTCTCACAAGAATGAATGGGTCATCCGCACAGTGTCGAGGCCACGAGCAAGCGATAGCTGCACATTCGAAGCTTTCATATTCTATTAACACAAGTAAACATCTTTTGCGAATGTATAAAGTCGAATAAATCCCCACATTGACATGTCCTGGCAGGGTTGCCAAAATGTAACACAATTAAAATGCAGGATTTGCATTAGTCCACTAGTTGGGTGATACTAAAAATGTTTATCCGTCTTTAAAGTGAAAATTCTAGGAAATAGTTACTTCTCCAAGCAGATAATTTACACAAAACACTGGGTCGTTGGGTGCCCCTGGTTTCACCTTATTTGACCTTATTTGGCTCTTCTAGAATTTAATTGATATTCCCAAAAGTTTTTTTAAAAGTCTCCTCAGTGTCGTTTATTTGTTGTGAAGTGAAACCCGGATAAAGCAGGCACCGTCATTTAGTCGGACAGGAGACGAGAGTAGATCGGGGAGAACCCACATTTTTATCTCGTGCCTCATATTTCCTACTCATATACTGTTGTAATGCCTTGTTGTTTTTCTTACAGGTCTGGATTTATGATCAGTACTGGAAACAAGGCATTTTTACATAATGATCAGTGTTGTGTGTTGTTCGGCAAGAGAACGATGTTTGTAATTAAAAATAAAGGCATTTTACTTGTGTCCGATACTCGCCGTTTGTTTCTTTTTTCAGCTCACTTCCCAAGCGTTGTTCCCTAAATGATTCCCAACATTAGTTAAGTTTTAAAGCTTTGTAAAAATCCAGTTGATGCAAAAAGTACTTTGATTAAACTGTTATAGCTTGTTTCGAAGCGTTTTTTCCTTTCCGATTATTAAGAGCGGCTGTCTGTAAGGGGGTGGGAAAAATAAAAATTTCGAAAACTCCAAAAAAAATTCAGTGGACTACCCTAGGTACCTTAGTAATGAAAATATAAATTTTACTTTCATCGGTTAAATATTTTTGCAATACAGCGAGTGGCCTCCGGGCCGCTTTTTCGGGACGCGCGACAGGGTAACGAAAAAAGCGCGATTTTAGTCTACTTCAAACATCATTCAATTCAAAATGCTTCTCATCGTATTAAAGGGATTTCAAAATACATTTTGAGGGGTAATATGCTTCTATTGATTGCAACCAGAATATTTACGGGATTTTAAGACACTTGAATAATTTTGAGGATTTCACCCGAGCAAAATTTTGTCGAAATTCGAAGGCCTAAAATTCAACCCGATACATCGTTTTAAGACGAAATAGATATCTGACATTGAAAAGCAATCTTTAAGCTTTTGAAATATGGGTTCAAAACTTTGGACAACATGTGAAATGAATTTTTGGGAAAGCGAAATTCAGGGAGCACTTGAGTGAAATTTGACCTCTCTGACTTGACAGTTATGAAGTTCGGCGCGACACGGTGAAGTCTAAAACAAATCGTTCAGCCCAGGTACGTTTAATTCAGGGGATTCCAAGTCCCACAGTGATACACACGTAATTGAAAAAAGTAAGATGGAAAATTGTACATCAATGTTTAGCCAAAAAGAAGGTCAAATCCCGGCTTTTTGTCGTAACCTGTAGCTTAACACTAATGTAAACATGAAGGTGAAGTACTCGTATCACGACACAGCAAAGTGTTCAAACTTTACACCAAATATCTATCCTTTCTAGTAAATATGAGGTCGGCAATATTTTTGTTTGTACCTTATGTCTTTGCTTGTCTTCATGACCGCAAAAACTTAGGCAAACTGCAGCGAAACCCCTGCGCACTCGAAGTGTGTCAAGGAATGCTGTCAGTTTTATACTTGAAGAAGATGAGTTTCGATTTCGGGCTGCTACCTCTTTCGAGATCAATAGGATTATACAGTCATTTCCTTCAAATAAAGCACCAGGGAAAGATAAATTACACATGGCAGTGGTGAAAGATGCTCTACCGGCTATTCTCCCAATTTTGATCGAGATCATAAACAGTTCACTTTTGACATCTGTATTTCCCTCATCATGGAAAGAATCTGAAATTGTTCCAATTCTAAAGGATGGCGGAGATCCGGAAGTAGCCAACGAGAATAGACCTGTCTCGTTGTTGCCTGCCCTATCGAAGATATGTGAACGAGTAGCCTTAAATCAATTCTCTGAATATGCAATAAGGAGAAACTGTCTCAGTGGACACCAGAGTGGGAATAAGATACGGCATTCGACAGAGACACTCAATATTTTGATGTCAGATCTAGCCCTGGAGGAAATGGATCGCAAGCAAGTCACTGCCTTGGTGTTATTAGACCTTTCCAAGGAATTTGACAGCATTGATCACATGTCCTTGTTAAAGAAGCTACGTGCAGTGGGTACCTCTAAAGAAGCAATGGAATGGTTTAGAAGCTACTTGACCGGAAGAAAACAGTCGGTGAGAATTGGTTGCGAAACATCTGAACCCCACCTAGTCTCGCATGGTGTACCACAAGGATCAATCTTGGGCTCGGCATTGTTTAATATCTACATCAACGATTTACCATCTGTACCTAAGGTAGGGTCGTTAGAGTGCTATGTTGATGACTCACAGTTACATCTCTCATTTCCTGTACGTGATGCCACCTTATCAGCTGACAGAAGATCTTTGGAACATAGCCGCATGGTGTTGCAAAAACAGTCTACTCATTAACCCGGACAAGACCAAACTTCTGGTTCTGGGGACTTCGCAGTTGCTGATGAAGATACCAGATGATCTAAGCATTACATTACTCAGCAAGGAGATTACATCATCTAAGTCTGCGAAAAACCTGAGGGTTTTAATGGACTGCAATCTAACGTACGACGAACATGTAACTCAATTAACGTCGAAATGTATACGTAGCCTTTGTCAAATAAATCGCGTAAAATATCTGTTTGACAGGCGTACGTTGATCACTATAATTAATTCTCTCGTATTCAGTAAATTATTTTAGTATAATTACATCGATGACTATCGAAAATAGAGTGCTGTGATTGGCTAGGAGCTTCGCACTATCCCGCTATAATCACCCCACGGTGATTATAGCATCGAAGACTAGTAGTTTTCAAAATGGCAGCCAGATTTTTTGATGTTTCGGTGTCGGAAATTGATCAATAATTTTATTTTCTCGAATAATCATCAATGTAATTATACTAAAACAATTAGTCGCCTCAGGCGATGTGAATATTGGCGAATAGTCACCTCAACTTCGTCTCGGTGACTATTCGCCGATATTCACGTCGCCTTCGGCGACTAATTGTTAAGTATTGTTCATCAGTATGGGCTAATACCACCAAGAAAAACATTGAGCTATTACAAACAGTGCAAAATTTTGCAGCCCGGATAGTTTCTGGAACGAGGAAATTTGATCAATGATGTTACACCTATTCTTATAAGCAGTTACAGTGGCTGCCAATTATTAAACAACTTACGGTTAAGGATGCTACCATGGTATTTAAATGCTTAAATGGACTTGCACCTCCATATCTTTGTCAGAAGTTTAAAACCAGATCGAAAGTGCACAACTGCAACACTAGGAATAGGGACCGCCTACATATACCACTCTGTAGGACGGCTGCAGGTCAGCGCATGTTTACCTTCAGAGGCCAAAAGCTGTGGAATAGTCTGCCAGACGAGCTAGTTTCAGTCTATTACTAAGTTAGATGTATTTAAAGTAAAAATAAAACATTTTTTAAGGGTATTTTTGGAAAATTAAGTCTTAGATATTTGACATTGTAAATTAAGCTGAAAAGCCTTCTTGAGGAGATTAATAAAGTTATTATTATTATTATTATTATTACGTGAGTCGAGAATGCGTTACATAACATGACAAACCAAGGGATTTTTTCTTTCGTCGTCACGCCATCTCTTATGAACACGTGATAACTAGCTTTACGATCGTAAACAAGTGAACCCTAACGTCATGAAACGTGTCAAACAGCATTTATTATGGTTATGTAAATACATGTTTTTTTTGTTTGTTTGCTTTAAGTCAAATGTTACTTTTCCATTCCCATATTAGTTCTAATTTATAACGATTGCGAAATATCCTAACGCGTTGTGTAGAAGTGGGTCACGGAGACCGCTTTCGCAATACCTTATTTTTAGTGAGAACGTCTCCCGGAGCCATCGATTTCTTGATAGCGCGGTTTTCGTTAAAAATAAAGTTTTCGGTAGCGAGAGCTCGGCTATAGCAGACGTCTATCTGATACTAGATGACCATTCTAATCAAGTACAATTTCCGATGCTCAATTTATAAGTTCCCTAAGTTTAATTTTCCACATTTTACAGCCGGCCAGGCTGGGCTATTTTTCGCAGAAAAATAAAACCTAACATTTTCGGATTCAAAAATGTGATGAAGGAGGGATCAGAAATATTATCACTTTTGTGATACGTTAAATTTCATCTAAAAATTTTTGGATTATACTAAATCCGGAGGCCTTGTAATTTCGAAAAAGATTCAATTTCCCCTAGGATAAATATTCTGTTAACTTCCCCATGCGTAAGGATTTTGAGGAAACAAACCTTATTTTTAAGGTGGGCGGTCGATTTCCAATGCTTCCAGTCTGTTCCAGTCAAAGTCGTGAAAGAAAGCATGATCTCTAATGCAAGGGTAATCGCCTCCTTTATATCCGAGACGGTCTTGCGGATATTTCTCTAATAACTGAAAACATCCAAAAAAATGTGATTTGTCTTGTAATATCGGTATTTACTCTCAACTCAGAGATCTTTGTTTATTAAAATGTTACGTTTTTATGTTACTTCGTAAAAGAAGTCAACGTTGACCTAGTTTTAGTCTAGTCATATTTGTTCTTTACTCGTTCAAACATAAAAGAGATTTCCCTACCCTTCAATATACCTGAAACCTAAAAAAGGTGACCCTTTCTGGCGGAGCCTCTCCGTATAATCCGTTATGAGGATTACCCCAGAGGGAAGGGATCGAGTCAATCTTTGGATTTTTTCACTAAGTGTTGCGTCTATTGTCATCGACTGACAATAAATAATTTTGGTGCATGTAAAAAATTAAGGGAATATAACCTTTCATCTGTGATTTATGTATCTGACACTTACGTGTAGGAACAATTCGGTGGCGTCAATGGATAGCTCAGACATTGTCTCTTTGTCCGGTTTCCGTGGGTATTCATATACAATAAAATCGAATAAGTCATCCTCTGATTCAGCATCAAATGGCATCTAAAATGTAAACACAAAGGATAACATTGTCAACTAAGTAGGTTACCATCATCATCGTCTATGTTGAGTTTCACCTTTTTCGTGTTGAGAACAAAATAACTGAAATCAAATAAGAAAAAAACATTTGAAATACAAACCATTCCAGTGAGCATGGTAAACACCATGACTCCAAGAGCCCACCAATCTACACTTGCGTCGTATGGGTCCTGTAAAATAATCTGCAACAAATAACACATTGCACTAAGCTAACATCAGCACGATAAGATGGTATTCCATGAAAACAAGCTGAGCCTCTCCCAAGCAGCTAAGGAAAAGCTCTTACTACGAGGTGTTTGATCTTTTAATGAGTGGATCATATCATGTATTGTTAGCTTTGTGGAAACTGAACATGCAGTTCCTCCTTCTTCCAGTGTAGCTAACATTGGTATATATGTTACAGGTCAAAATTATATTTTTAAGTAAAAATTATTTAACTTAACGTTGGTTGGTTCTCTATTTCCTTCGTTTCCTATCCCCTTATTATTCATGAATTAGGGCGGGATACAAAGAAAATTGAAATTTAACCAAGCTAGGTCAAATCAAAAATTAACCTGAGACCAAATTTGACCTGCAACATATGTATCTCGTACAAGAAATTAGACCATATTTCATAGCTTGTATAAAGAATTGTTTTAGCGTTAATTATCAGCACTGATTCATTGAGTAAAAAGCAGAAACTACCCTAACAGAATATGATTTGACTGTCCCTGTTATTATAAGAACCCTGTCAAATTTTCCTAGGGCTATTTTGGATGGTGGTTCTGAAATGGTTCCTAGATCTGGAATAAAATAGATATTGATCAAGCAGCTACACGATAATTAACAATTAATCCTCGAGCCCGAATGGGCTCTGAGTCAATAGCCCATGAGGCCGAAGGCCAACTGGGCTATTGACTCAGAGGCCATGAGGGCGAGAGGAATAATTGTTTTAGTAAAATCCAACTAGTTGGTCAAAATATTGAGAATAAAACAAGTTTAGCTAGTTAAAGCTAAGCTAGTCTTTGATCCTTTTTTGTCGCCAAAAAGCCCGCGCTTTTCGCTACTAGTGGGCTATAACATATAGCCTAGTAGTAGATCAACCAATCAGAATGCAGCATTGATAATAGACCACTTACTAAACTGATATAGACACTTGGTTCACTGGGCTTAATGGGGCATTAAGGTTGGTTTTTTGGGTAATGATGTTGATTTGGGAAGGAAATAAATTAGGGTAGAATAGGTATACACATAAATCAGTTACAATTAGTCTGCTGGTGTGATCAGAGGCACCTTGTTGTGGCGGTGGACTATATCTTAATTTTTAACAACACCTAAATCCAATATTTTCCCATTTTCCCAAAATTTTAAACATCTTCCCCCCTAAATTTTATACCTTAAAAAACATTCGAAAAATCATCCAAAATTCACAAATAAGGACTGTAACTTAATTGAGTCATTTTTAGATGGAATGAAATCTTGGCTAGATGTAACCGAGCTCGATAATTAGCTCACAAAGCATTTTCTTTTCGGTCTTATTTTTGCGGTTCCGTTTATCGTTTTCCCATGGTACGCGTTTCTCTAGTTCTGCTTTGTGGTTAGCCGTGTTTTATCTAGCTCTGTGATTTCTCCGCCGTTTACACCCATAAACAGGAAAGAAATTAATTGATTTTAGCTCGCTTTAATTTGCCGCCATTGCGTAGTTAACCGTGAAGTTCTCCATTTGTTTCCTCCTATTGTATTAACAGAACACGTATGTATTCTGCAGTAAAGTGATAATAGCGTTTTACAAACAGGCGTATTGCCAAAAGGAAGATTTCACTGTTTTGTGGCTTACCTAGCTATAGTTGTCCGATCGTATTGCTAATAACAGGATGCGAGCTGTTTGTGATCAGAGCGATATAAATACGCCTGCACGTAGCGTTTCTACGCATTAGTACAGTTCCAGTTGCCGCGTTCACTAGTCAAGCCGTAGGACATAGTTTTGTAGAGTTCTCCCCTCGCTGGAGTGGCGCTATTGCCCTTTTCGTTCCTTTCTTTCCCGTTTTGTTGCTTTATTCGTTTTCCTAGCCTTTGTTTTTATTGTATTTCTTTTCCACTAATTGGCCATTAAATTCTTGTTTGTTGTGTACGCATTTTGTCTTTCATTGGTTGTCATTCGCTACCTCCCCTACTCGTGCGGCTCGGTCACATAGATATTTAGGAAAAAGGGTGGAAATCAACGAAAAATAATGCTTTTAACCATACTTCCCCCTTAACTAACACTACACTTCCATGGTTTACCTCAGGAGCCATGTAAAGAGGTGTCCCGATAATGTCCCCGTTGTTTATCTTTTCCTTTTTAACTGGATCAATGATAGCGGATAATCCAAAATCGCTGATCTTGATGTGCCCTTTTTTGGTCACCAAAATGTTCTCAGGTTTTAAGTCCCTGTCATACCATAAATAAAAATTTACACAAATATCAAAGACATTGATTTTTAAGTAAACTGAGCCAAAAGTGGTGCGACATAATCTTCTAGGACAAGGGATAAATAGCCGCATAATTATAAAGTTAACTTTCTTCACCTATGCAAGGACTGTACAGAACGCTGAGCCCTGTTACTCTCTCCTAGCTCTGTGAAGTCTCCCGCTGGGTATCCCAATAAAAATAGCAATAGCCTGCAGAGCAGGCGTTTTTTTAACCCTAACCTCGGAGGTACATTGATAGTGGCCGCCATCTTGAAATAGCAATAATCGAAAAATGGAAAGCGCGCGAGGGACGATGGGAAGAGGGAAAAAGCAGGAGCGAGGCCTCGCTTCGGCCCTTTCTTCTCTCTTTCCCCTTCCCATCGTCCCCCGCGCTCTTTCTGTTTCCCTCTCTCCAGCCCTCCCAATCATAATATATAGATTTAGCCAGGGCTAAAAGCGAAGCTCCCATTAATAAATTTATTATTTAAATCAAACAATAAACTTGTAATCCACAAATCAGTTAACTTAAGGGGAAATTATTTTTGGAAAGGCTAAGTGATTTTAGAGTGAAACATCTTACATTGAGTTGGCCTATAACGTATATAACGTATATAATTAATCTGTCCATCAAGCAAAGAACTTTTCCTGATATTAATCTAAAAATCGCTAAAGTGATTCCTATCTTTAAACAGAGATCCCGTTCCATGACTGTGTGATAATTATAGACCAATATCAGTTCTTCTAGTATTAAGTAAAGTTTTTTGAAAAATGTATTTATAATCAACTTATATCTTATTTTTTGTCTGAAAATATGATAATACTCATACTCAATATGGATTTAAGCCAGGCAGTACCACTGTGGACTGTCTTGTTGATCTCATTGAAGAAATCTCTACGTACTGTCTAGATCAAGGAGATTATGCTGTATCAATATTTTTAGATTTGAGTAAAGCATTTGATACCGTCAATCATTCTATTTTATTATCAAAGCTATTGTCCTATGGCATTCAAAAACCTCATATCGACTGGTTCAAATCGTATCTTAATAAAAGAAAGCAGAGAGTTTTTGTAAATGGTAACATTTCTGACACCATGCCAATTACTTCTGGTGTACCCAAAGGATCAATTATAAACGACTTTACTCAATCTTCTGATTTTTTCTCTATGAGACTATTTGCAGACGATACCTCTTTAACAGCTTCAGCTAAAAATATAGATGAACTCTTATTTGAGATAAATAAAGAACTACCTAATATTTATGACTGGCTATGTGCAAATAAATTAACCTTAAATCTAAGAAAAACTAAATATCTTAACTTTCAACCTCGTCAGAAAGTAGATTATAATTTATTATTTCCGCTATCGATAGCTGGACAATTCTTAGAGCAAGTATCCAAAATTAAATACTTAGGTATCTATATTGACAGCCACCTATCCTGGCATGATCATATCGACTATGTGTGTGATAGAGTCAGCAAGAGTATTAATATTATGACAAAGATAAAAAGTTATCTAGGTAATCAATGCTTAACTAGTATCTACTATTCTCTTGTTTACCCATATCTCATATATGGTAGCTTATTGAGGGGAAATAATTATGATAATCCATTATCACAGCTCATACGTCTGCAAAATAAAGCAGTTAGAATTATGAATGACGTTCCTTTACGAGATCATATCACTCCTCATTATGTTCATCTAGGTCTATTAAAATTTCGTGATATTGTTAAATCTATGTACAATTGTTTGTTTTTATATGACTATGTCTCTGATAATAAGCCGTGTAATTTTCCATTATTACTTGTAATGTGCCCTTCTCCATTCTAATTTTCTTCTTTTATTATTATTATTATTATGTGCACGTAGGTTAAGCAACTATTGTATTATTGAATACAACTACTGTACTACTGTACAATTAATGTATTATTATTGTACAACTAATGTATTAAAGGATGGAGTAAAAAAATAAAAACAAAACATAGCAATCATCTTCGATCACATTCAAGAGCCGTAATGGTTCTTGATCACAGTGGATTATACCTGGAAAACAAATTCTTGGAAAACAAATCAGGCCGAATTTTTTGCTTTCGACAAGTTTACTTTATAAAATCTTGCCAACAAATCCGGGGATATGTAAACCAACCTTTTATACTTTTTACACATCACATCTGAGGTGAAACCGTACTATTTATCATACAGACCTCGAGCGCAGTGAACATTAAAAAAGTTATGCTTCAACATAAATAATTTAATGTTTTTTTTTTTTTTTATTTAAGGGTTTTATAACGATGTGTAATCTTGAAAAGCGTTTGATACGCGCGGCAAAAAGATAACTCCTGCAAGCGATGTTCATGAACGACTGAAAACAAACAGCACAGCGATTTAAATTGCAAGAGAGACTACTAACAATCACTAAAACAAATATAATTCGGTTAAACATTTACAGACACAACAATTTTCATTCACGAAGATAAGTATTAAAGCGTTTCGAAAAATCCTGAGTCTTAAAGCTTAATAACTTTATGTTTTAAGCCGGCCTCGCGGTGTTTGCTTTTCTCAAAGATGAACTCGAGGCAAGAAAATCGCTCAAAGTTTTCTTTCTACAGCCAAATTTATAACTAAACATTCTTCGGAACGTGTTCTTCTATTTGCGGTGAGAAAATATATCTAAAGGCTCTTTTAAGTCCTGTAAGCTTATATCAAACCTGATATTAGGTCGGTTCACTGTCTCAAATCTTACAAACGTCAGTGAAACGTGCATAAACTTGCCGCATAAATTGTGCTCGACTACATGAAATTAGATATTAAAAAAAACTTCAAATGCAATCATTACTCAGGCTTACCTTTCGAGATGCGGTTCCTAAAAGCTATCAAGTAACGCGAGAGTCGCTTGAGAATTTTGAATCCTCTTTATACGCATCAAGCAAGGTGAAAAACGAAAACGATGCCATCCGAAATCGGATTTCCGACTTTAACAAGCGACGCATCTCTCAAGCAAAAAACCAATGAACAAACTAGCCATGAATAACAGACTTGATAGCAGCTGTATTTCATTTTGTACATCCAGTGGAGAAAGACAGTTAAAAACATCACAAGTTTACACAAAACTCTGTCAGCTTCAGCTGTCAAAGTAAACAAAGTTTCAAGATGCTGCATAAATTTTCCGCATGAACTCACCTGTCAAATTGTGACCAATCAGAGCATAAAAAGTAGGCATAGAGCGTGACCAACGCGTGACCTTGGTGAGAAAAGGTCTTCCTAGCCTGTATTGTTACATAACTTGCTGAATTTTCGCGACCATGGTTAGTTTGAAATCAAACTCTTAATAGTGAGGGGTCATGATGATATAAACACGGCATATTTCATATAAATTTTAAAAAATAACAAACTTGAGCCTGCGATCATCTGAAAACCAGTAACTTGTCAGCGGATAACTTCAAAAAAGTACTTGACCTCGATGGGTCGAAACCTGAGCCCGCGATACGGTCAGGTGATACTGGTCAGCGGATACCTTGTTTTGACAGCTGTCAATTGATCACAATGTTGATGTGCAATCAGTTTCCTCCTGGGCTTCCTGGGCTCCCAAAGTAGTTAGAAAGTGTGAAAGTAAACATTGGTTTTCCTGTGGTGCGGACGGACGGCGGGCGGGCGGGCGGGCGGGTGGTCGGTGTACGGTCACGTGATTACCAAATTTTCTGGGATGGGTAGATTACATTAGCTATGGGGCTACGTCCACGCGCGCGCTTCGCGCGCGCGAGGAGCTCCGCTATAAACAGATGCACCTCAAGGATGTGGCCGCAATGACCGAGGCGAGCACAACGCAATCCAAATTGGTTTTCAATCCCACAAAGAGACAATTTAAATGGAACGGTGATTTAACTTCGTTGAAAGACTTTTGGATCACCAATCTTGAAGGAGGAAATATAAACAGCCTACTAACTGTGAGTTCCAACGGTTCTACCGAAGTGCTTAAATTTGAATCAGTAACCATCAACTTTTATGTCAGCACCAAGACACTCCAAATACAAGGGGCATCGAAAGACCACTACGTAAAAAAACTGAAGGATATCATAGAGAATGGCATCACACATAAAGAGCAGGATCAACACACTTTAAAGGAATTAACAGTCAACGCTGAAAATGTAGAAGATACAAGTGAAATAGGCGTAATGTCAGATCTAAAATCCCTACACGATGATCGTTATGAAGAATTTGAATTGTTTATGAAAACGCAACGCGACTTTAACCAGAAGATTGAGAGCCAGATTTCAACAAACTGTATCGAAATAAGCGAATGTACAATTGAGTTGAAAGATCTAGAACAAAGGACCAAGAACGGTATAAAAGAAGTGAAACTCTCTTGTGAAGAAAGCATCCAAGCAGTGAAGTTAGAAATCGGTACCGAGGTACAAAAATTGGCCAAACAAATGGCAAATCTAAGTTCAAAACTATCGTCCGAATTTAAGGCACTCAGGACTAAAACTTCATCGACAGAGGAGTCAATAAAACTTATCTTACAACAACTGGATGAGATTAAGAGTCAAGTCTGCATGACGGAACAATCGCTTCTCGCTCAGATGCAAGATAATGTTAGCTCATCTCCGATAGTAAATAACCCGCAAAATCCTCCATTAACAGCACAAGAAGATGCGGCAACCACAAATGAGCGGTATACGTTCTCTGTAGTAACATCAAATAGATACGAATCATTAGTTGAAGAAAACCACACGATCACTGAATCATCTCCTACCGGAACGCAAGAAATTATTTCCCAACCCGGTAATCAACCAACCACTATGTCAAGCTCTACTCCGTCCGAAATGCAGCCGCCCATCCTGCAATCTAATAATCAGCCGACATCAAATATAAATCAAAATCAAGATCAGCAGCGCATTTCTGTTTCAAAAGGCCCTGTCTTACTATTAGGCGACTCAATCCTTAGAGGAATTCAACAACGTAAATTTGCACCAAATCGTTATGTAAATAAACAAACAGTTGCTGGAGGAACAAAAGAGATGAAACAGTATATAAACAACATGGAGGAGAAAAACGATTATGATTACATTGTTATCCACACTGGCACAAATGACGTCGGAAATCTGAGCACAGATGAAATAGTAAAAAACATGGAAAATTGTTTAGGCAAAATAAATAAAAGGCAGTCTGTGACTGCATGTGGCTACTGGTCTAGTTTTGTAGAATATATTGCAGTTAAAAAAAAGGCGAAAAAGGTAGAGGGGGAAATGAATAGGTGTAGTGAATGCCAAAATCGAGAAAAAAGGATGGTTTGGTTTGAAATCTGTAGTTTGCGAAATGACAATCTGTAGTTTACGAAATGACAATTTACTTTCTCGCTGTGTCTACTCGGATATTCTAAACAGAAAATTACCCCCAAAAAAGCCGTTTCGCCCAGAAAATTCAGATTGCGCGAAATGCGTGACGTTTTCGTTGCCACGTATAAAAATTAAATTAAGCTAAAGGTTCTCAAGTTAAGCCCTGTCGGTCGGGGTTACGAACTGGATGGGTGACCAACCGCGAATATCGTGTTAAAGGTCCATACGTTGTTCTTTCTTTTTCTTCTTCTTTTTATGTGGTGTTATTGTTAACAGTGTATTGAAAAGCAGATTTAGCATTATTTCTGCGTCCGGATTTAGAAAAAGAAAAAAAAAAACAAAGAACAAATATGGCCCGGTGCAGTTCGCCTGAAAATTGTTTATATTCTTCGGGCCGTAATACAGAGTTGAATCTTTGCAGACTTTGATCTATATATCGGCGAGGAAACCAGCAAACTAAGAAATCTGGGTTTTCGACAGTGTAAAACGATCATAATACCTCTGATTCCAATCTCCTGTTCCTCTGTCTCTTGTTGTCGGCGTTGCCTACGCTGTGCGAAGCAAGCGATGTTCCTTCTGCTCCGCGGTTTCTTGTTGACGTCTTCTCCTTCGTTGTTCACACTGAATTAGAAGTCAGCGTTCTCCCTCCAGAGGATTTTCATTCGCAAACTACAGATTCTCATTTCGCAAACTACAGATTTTCACTTCGTTTCGCTCCATTTCGTTTCGCAAATTACAGTAAGCCCTAACCCACGCGCTTGTCACTGGTACGCGATCAAAGGCAGAGGCAGTCCGGCTGTGAGTGCATGTACTGGCTGCTGTTTTAATTTTGTAGAATATATTGCAGTAAAAAAAAAGAATGCATTAACCAACAGCGAAGGAAAAAAGACAGGTTTCCTAGCAGGAATCGAACCCAGCACAATCGGCTCCGTGCGACTTCTCCTCACCACTAGACCACTCAGAATGATTACGTATTCTCAAACTGTGTTATTAGACATTGATTTTCCTCTTATTTTAAAGCTGTTGGTCCAAATCGCTTACATTTTCTCTGCAAAATACTTCAGCCATCGAAATACATCGCCAAAAGCAATTTTTAAAAAAACAGCTTTTTCGCTAGGGCGGACACAATTTTAACCGGACAAAGATAGTGGGTGTCCTGTGCAAGTTTACGGACTTACAGGACCTACGCCACACCATGACATAGTGGCTACGCTCCCTAAAGGGAGACAGTAGCCACAAAAATAGATGGCCGGATGCACGAATAGGACTCTCAGGCTTAACCTATGTCCCACGGGAGGAAGCTAAAAATATACTAATTGATGAAATTAACTGTTTCTACGAAAGTATTTGTTCGAAGTTGGACCTGATTTACATTGACAACAAAAGAGTTACATGCGATGTGTATGGGAATTTAAATGATCAAGTGTTTTATGACGATGTCCATCTAAATAACAGAATCGGCACCAGAAAACTTGTAACGAATATCAAACATCACTTAGGACTGCGTGGCAGAAACTTTGAGAGCCGGCCGACATCCCTAGATGTAAGAAGAAATCGACGAGAGATTCGAGTCCAAGCCGGACCGCAAACTTTCAACCATGGAGCGAGTAATAGGATCAGTCAACCACTACAAGCACTTAACCTCCTTGCAGAATACTTAAGAGAAAGTGAACTGAGGTTAACCAGATAAGTAACTATTATTTAGTCATGATTTCCCTTCTGTATTCTTCCTTTCATGTCACGGCCTTTACGATTAGGTTTTTGGAACCTTAATGGGTACAACAGCAGAACATTAGGAAATAAGTTAAAAACAAAAGAGTTTTTAAACATTATCAACAAGCACGATATCTTTGCAGTAGTTGAAACGCATGCAAATTATGACTCAGAACTTGCCGTCAATAACTCCAAACATTTTGTCAAATGTAGAAACAAGTCAGGAAAACGCACTTTTGGGGGTTTATCTTTATACATAAACCAGAAACTCGCTAACGGAGTCTCGTACATTCCAACAGAAAACAAAAACACCATCTGGTGTAAACTTAATAGAAATTATTTTGGATTTGAAAACGATATATACTTAGGAACAGTATATTTAAGCCCGCCTAACTGCGAAAGAAATAATAATGATGATTTAATTTCGGAAATAGAAGCAGAAATGCTTTCTTTTTCGCAAAAGGGTGGCATTATCGTACAAGGTGATTATAATGCAAGAACAGGTGAAATCCAAGAAGTAGTAATGAATGACAATACTACTTTCTTGCCTGTCCCTGAAGATTACGAAATTGATTCCCAATTCTTCAGGCATTCGCAGGATTCCGGCACTGTAAACTCCAGGGGAAGAAACTTATTAGAAATATGTACCGCACTAAATTTGCGAATTTTCAACGGCAGGATTGTTGGTGATCTGGAAGGTAAAAAGACCTGCTTTCACTACAATGGCAGCAGTGTCGTGGATTATGTCATAGGCTCTAAAGCTATACTTCAAAATATGCGATACTTTATCGTCAACCCCCTAATGCCACATTTGTCGGATCATTGTCATGTGACTTATGCTATTAAAGCTACTCTCACTGGCAGTCCAGTTTCCTCTAGCTGCTCGAACGGATGCACCTTGTCTGAACATTATAGATTATTATGGGATAACAAATTGAAGAATAAGTTAAAAGAATGTCTGGAATCGCAAATAGTTCAGTCTAACCTACAAGCGGCCTTAAAAAACGATAATGTTGACACTGCGGCTGAACTATTTAGTGAAACTCTGGTTGAAGCATGCAAAAAAGCCGGCTTGAAAGTCCAACGTAACAAAACCAAAGCCATGTCACAAAATAACTGGTTCGATCTGGAATGCGAAACTGAAAAAGAAAACCTGAAATCCCTTGGGGAACAAATTTCTCAGGAGCCAAATAATTCCCAGCTGAGGCGCCTCTTACAAGATAACAAGAAAAAATTTAAACGGACATGCAGACGGAAAAAACGAGAGTTTATCAGTAAGAGTATAGGCGATATTGACCTCCGTAATCCTCAAGATGCCTGGAAACAGATAGGTAAAATCTTTAACATTAGAAAACGGCAACCACATGGAACCGAAACCGTAAGTGCCGGACAGTTTTACGAATACTTCAAACAACAAAACGCGGCTCCAACGAACGGCGAGCAGACAGATCTGGAAGATACTGGAGTTACTGAGGAAGAGGCAGGCCCCCTTGACTATGCAATATCGGTAGAAGAAATTGATTTCGCAATCAAAAAAGTTAAATTAAACAAAGCCCCAGGGTATGATAAAATATTAAACGAAGTGCTAAAAACAGGGAAAGATATCATAAAAGGTCATCTACTAGAGTTATTCAATCGTATTTTAAGTTCAGGTAAATATCCCACGCTCTGGAGTTTTGGCCTCATCGTCCCTATACATAAAAAGGATGATCGATCAAAAGCTGAAAACTACCGAGGTATCACGTTGCTATCTGCATTAGGTAAACTCTTCACATCTATCCTCAATGATCGTTTGTATGATTACATGACCAAAAAAGGAGTTCTAAAAGTAGAGCAAGGCGGGTTTAAAAAAAGGCACGGTACAGTAGATAGCATCTTCATCTTAAAAACACTCATAGATAAGTTTGTTAAATCTAAACCACAAAAACGTAGAAACTTGCTTTTCTCGTGTTTTGTAGATTTTAGAAAAGCTTTTGATCGCATACCCAGGCAAAAATTATTCGAAAAACTCAGAAAAGAAGGAATTAAAGGGCGTTTTCTAGAAATAGTAATGTCGATGTACTCAAAAGATAAATCAGCAGTCAAAATCAACAACAAAATGACCGAAGCTTTTCCGTGTTACACTGGAGTTAAGCAAGGCTGTATGTTATCACCCACACTTTTTAATCTCTATCTAAGTGATCTACCTGAATTTCTAAATTCATCAAACTCAACCGATATTCTGCTTGATGACTCTGAAAAACCTATAAACTGTTTATTATATGCGGATGACTTAGTGATCTTTTCGCGGTCAGCAAATGGCCTACAAACACTTCTCAACAAGTTGGAATCCTACTGTGATAAAACCGAACTAACTGTAAATTTAGACAAAACAAAAGTCATGATCTTTAATAATTGCGGCAAGTCCTTAAATAACTACTCGTTTAAGTATAGAGTAAATGTACTAAACAATGTTAAATCTTATAAATATCTGGGAATGACACTGAACCCGTATGGAAATTTTAGTTTAGCTAGAGAAGAGTTAAAAAAAGTTGGGCTTAAGGCACTTTATAAACTAAGAAGAGAGATGGGTGACAACTTTAGAGAAAATATTATGCTGACGATTAAGCTATTCGATGCTCTGATATCCCCCATACTTCTCTACGGAAGTGAAATTTGGGGTGTTGATTGTAGCGACCAAATAGAAAAGGATCCCGCGGAACTAGTTCAAATTAAATTCTTGAAATGGTTGCTAGGTGTAAATAAATACTGCAGCAACAATGCATGTAGGGCTGAAACAGGGAGATTCCCAATGAAAATCGAAGCACAATATAGGAATTTTAAGTTTTGGCTAACTTTAACCAAACACCCAAAACACAAATTATCACAGGTGGCTTATAATGATGTGAAGTCAAGAATGAACAAAGAATTATGGAGCCAAAAAATCAAACGCGTATTAGACCAAATAGGGCTAGGATATCTCTGGACAAAAGCACATGAAAATGGCATAGGAATGTTGAACATTATCAAACAAAGACTGAAAGACATCGAATTACAAAGATGGTTAAGTGAGGTGAACAATGACGTAAGAAAAGATGCCAACCAAAAGAATAAACTAAGAACCTTCCGAAAATTTAAAACAATAGAAACTTATAAATGTGAAGATTATCTCCGTCAGATCACCAACGTCCAACACCGAATAACTCTAACTAAACTCCGTTTAAGTAATCACAATTTGGCGATAGAGACAGGTCGGTATGTAAGACCTTACAAGAAACCGGAAGAGAGGATCTGTCCTATCTGTAAAAAAGACGTAGAAGATGAAAGACATTTTCTAACTCAGTGCCCTGCGTATCAAGAAAAAAGAAGTACTTTATTTGAATACCTAAACAGAAAATATAGAATATCAGTAGACAGAATGGCACCAGATTATGTCTTTCTGTTGTTAATAAACCCCCCGAGCAAGAACAAACCAGTGCAAAAGCTAATTGCAAAATATGTATTCGACTGCTATGAGAAGAGAAGATCATTAGCTGTTTAAGTTAACTTTGACTACAGTAAGTGTGCAATACAAAACATTGCTTGATGTTTGGAGTTGTTGCGCAAAGTTTGAAATCGGTCAAACTTCTAGCTGGGTGTAAACGGACACAACTGCTCCCAACAATGTTGGGAGTTGTTGCATCCGTTTGCACGTAACTTTAAGATACAAAACAAAAGCTTTGATTAAGCTATTCCGGAAGTCAGTTGTTACAGCAGGAAGTCATTTGTTACAGCAGGAAATCATTTGTTACAGCAGGTAAAGCGGATCTCTTTATGACCTGAATTTGCCGAGGAACAGACATGCGAATCGATAGAAAGTGAATACTATAAGGCGTAATTAATTATTAACTTATTGGCCTAAGCCATATACAGTTATAAATTTTTGTTGTGTGTAACTTTTATTAGTTATTTGGAATTAGTCAATGTACTATATATTGTATACGACTCCAAATAAATTTGTCTATGTCTATGTCTATAAAGAGGCCTCGGGCCGGGGGGGCGGGGGGGGGGCGGGGGAAAGGCCCTGTCATGACAGACAATGATCTAGCAAACGATTACCTACTCTTTACAGTCATGTGATTTACGGCTGACAATTTTTGTCTGCCCCGATGTAGCCGGGTAACTGGTGGCCGTTTGTGAGGCCGCAAAATAAAGGTCCGACGGTATCAATTCATTGTTTTTTATCTTTGCCATATTTTAAATACGCAAGTGATCGAAAACACCTATCAAGTGTTAATTTCTGCTACTTCTCATATTTCTACTCACCTGTGAATGACACCTTTTTGGTGTAAAAATTGCAATCCCGCAATAATCTCAGCCGTGTAAAACCTAAAATATATAAACGACGAGTAATAGGATGCTTTAAGTAATACACTATACGTCTCCCTAGCAATATTTTAGAAATGACTTCAACTGATTAGTAAAATCCAACTAGTGGTCTATCATCAATGCTGCGTTCTGATTGGTTGAGCTACTACTAGGCTATATGTTATAGCCTACTAGTAGCGAAAAGCGCGGGCTTTTTGGCGGCAAAAAAGGATTATAGTCTAGCTTTAACTAGCTAAAGTTTATTTTATTCTCGATATTTTTGACCAACTAGTTGGATTTTACTAAAACAATTATTCCTCTCGCCCTCATGGCCTCTGAGTCAATAGCCCATTCGGCCTTCGGCCTCATGGGCTATGACTCAGAGCTCATTCGGGCTCGAGGAATAATTGTTAATTATATTTGATAGTTCGATTCGTAACGAAACCGTCAACCTCGTTCCCAGGTTCTCTCTCCTACCCGTCGAGAGACCCTGGTTGGGTCTGGTCACGTGTCTCCCAGAATCTGGGAGATTACAAACAAACGACTTGGGGGAGGGGCGGATAAGTGTGAGATTTGTCTCTACAAAGCGTAGACGTCGAGATCAGTGGAAACTGCGTATCCGACCTTGTCTAAAGGGTCCTGTTTTTTTATAGTTCCCGGACTAGTCAAGACAAAACCCCGAATCCTTTGACAGCGAAAGCGTAACTTCCTGCAGAATATCTGGATGTTTATCGGATGTTGCAAAGGAAATCACGGATTCACCACTTGTGCAGTCAAAAATATTTTAGGCGGTTGTATTCATACCGAAACGCAGTAGGCTTAAATTGCCATTTCTATGTTATGGAGGCCACCTTTAAAAAGCAAACGTATGTATTTTCAAACTATGATTATGCAGTTCGAAGCGGGGCCATTAGAGCTAAAATACTATTTTGACCGTGAATGTAAAATGAATCCTCTGCTCTCAACGTAACTGCTTTGTTTTGTCACCGCTAATGGTTTAGGTTTTGCATGTACTGATTCGGGCCGATTACCAGCCGCTGTCACCGACAAACATTGATTCTTTCAATGCAAGTTCAACGAACAGGGATTTTCCCTTCAATACGGATAAACACGCGCTTGTGTCTTACTCAGGACTGTAGATTTTAGTATCTAATTGTTGTCATCGGTTTAAGTGCGATAACACGAGTTTTTTATTTCTCCGCTTGTAATTCGCTTGTTTATCTGGTGATAGCTCTGTTTAGGCAGAAATTTCCCGAATTTCAGTTATAGTTGGAGGCTTAGCAAATCTGTCTTGCCCTTTCGATCATTGCCTGAACGGTGAAAACGAACCAGACAGAAAAATTGAGAGACAAGGACTCCTCCCTCGGAATTAATTTTGTTCTGGGACCACGTGACCCGACCCAACCAGGGTCTCTCTCTCTCTTGCTCCGTAGCGACGGGTAGGAGAGAACCCTGGGAACGAGGTTGCGAAACCGTAACTTACGCTTTGTTGAATGACTCTGCGTATAAGGGACGTATACAAAACATGGACCCCCGGTCTATGGACCACCCTTTAATTTTTGACGATGAATCTTTATCAGCAGAGGTCTAAACGAAATTTAGGAACCTTAAATGGATGAAACTGTGTCAATTTTAACTGTATTATTAGGATTAAAGCTCCTCATATTATACACTTCGGCTCAAATTCATTCATGGGTTTGGTTTAGCCTGGGAGGAGAAGCAATTTTCTTCCTTAATCTCATACACAGCCGTTTTTGTTTCGATGTTCACACAACAGGAATACAAAACAAACTGCATGCCTAATTCTCCCCACTTCTGTTCCTTTAAAATATGATGACTCCTTCACCAGACTAAAACGAACCTTTTCAATGGTATCGAATTGAAAAAAAAAGTAAACAAGTGTAAAATTTGAGGAGCCCATATCACTGAATCGATAATAAAAAGTGACCACGTCTTCGTTCATTTGAGGTTCAAAACATTTGTTTAGACCTATGGTTAAAATAGGCGTGGTTCACAGGGGTAGTCCATGGAGCGGGTCCACGAAGCGGTCCATCGGCTTGGTCCATAGGGTGGTCTATAGACTCGGGGTACACTTTTTGTATATGTTGTGGTTCAATATTATCCTTGGTTTACATTTTATGTTCCTTTGTTTTGCGGTATGGTAATGTATGATAAGGAGTTTAAAACAAAGGAAAATAAAATTCAAACCAAGGAAAAAATTGAACCACAACATATACATCCGCGTATGTGGGGTGAAGGCGTGACGTTTCGATCACTTATTTCGACAGAATTATTTGTTTACTGGTTGTTGCACCCTCAGTGTAACTTTAAGGTTATTGAGTTGAACTCAATTGATAGAACCAGTCGTTGTTAAAAGATGAGTGGGTCAAGAATAAGTTACGATGATTTCGACCCAGTACTAATGGAACATGTCTCACTTAAGTGTTAGTAGGGATTCTGTTTCAAGGCAAAACATGATCAAATGTGTTAAATTCTGTCCTGTTTTCTTTCATTGTCACGTTATAGACTGTTTTCTTAACAATTGGTCGAAAACTTTGATATGGAGGTATGATTACCTAGTTCGATTTTCGCTGAACCATCCATTCTCATCCAACTCAGTGAAAAGGTCTCCTCCTTCAACGAACTCTAGTATAATGAAATGGCCAGGGTACTATAACATGAAAATACAAAGAAGCTATTAATTGGCCTATAACATACTATTTTCTTTTTGGGTTATTGTGGACAAAATTGAGAAAGATATAACGAGGCACAGAGAGAAACGCCCAGTGGAGCCGTTATAGGTAAATGGTAAAGGCGCACACGAGCCAAACACCCACACGGTCGGAGCTTGTATTGGTTTCCGTAGCATGAAGCATGCCTAGTATAGGAGTATTGCTACTCCCCCCGGACGGGATGCTAGTCCATCGCAGGGTTACCCGCCCAGCAGTTTGTTACCCGTACCCATTTATACACCTGCGGGGAGAAGGAAAAGAGGCAAAGTGGAGAAAGCTCCTTGTCTTGGGAAACAACGCTACTGGCGAGGCTTGAACCCGGACCTTCAGATCGAGAGTTTGAGGTGTTAAAAACGCTCAGTCACAAACGCCTCACTCAAGCCTTTTAACACAGCTATAATTTACAATCTTTCGGAATTAAGGTTTGTAGTCCCCTGTTTTCCTGCAAGTTCGTCAAAATGTCGGTATGCTTTAAATGTAATTGGTTGGCTATTTTTCCTATATGGGCGGACGAGCGGGCGTCGGTGTTTATAGCGAAAGTGGAAGGAGGAAAAATGTTTGTACAATTTTGAAAAGTATCATACCGGGTTCTCAACCTCTTTGCAAAGTCTTGTAATAAAAGGACTGGACGAGGCTAGGCTCAATACTGCCTCTTCCAAACCGCTTGCGTCCGGTTCAATGATCTGTTTTACGGCGTACTGCCTCTTGGTGCGGTCCTCACAAAGACGAACCTAATAATGATAGAAAAATTGACAGATATTTTGGAATTGAACACACTTTCAGATGGAGCGGTTGATAGGCGCGGACTTACCGGCCTTTTTAAGGTCAAACCCAGTGGGTTTCCAAAGAACTTCATGTTACTTCCTTATTCAAAAATAGCTCCAGATATCATCCACTTGTTGGAAAAAGAAGGAATTACACAGTGTGTATATCATATTCACCTTTGATCGCTTATTTGGTAATTAAAAGAGCGCACACTTAGCAAAAACGAAAGAAAACAAAGCCTTTCAACTTCTTTAACAGAGTTTTGAAATCAAGAAATAGGTAATTATTTATTTAATTAACTAATCAACTAATTGATGAATCGCTATTTTTTGACCATGAGATACTCGCTTCTGTAGCGCGGTGATCCGCCGAAAATTACTCTAAATTTTGTGTAAAATTAATGGGCGATTTTACCATTTACGAATCGTTTGTGATTATTGTTTGATCCTTATGACAGTCACTCACCTTGCCAAATGCTCCCTCGCCAATGATCTTGATAGGTTTAAGACTATACAGTGAGAATGTCCTTCTTTGTTTTTTGGCCTTAAGGTTGTCTAACTGCTCTTCTGATCTTCTACGTTTTACGGGGCACTTGTCAATCAAGATGAATGAAGTAAGTTATAAATCAGACTATGAAATTAGTCTTGAACACGACTTGGCGTTTCACTATATATAACTTGAAAGTGTGTAGTTTTGTAAATGAAACTTCAAAATGGGAGAGAATAGATTATAACTGATATCGACTGCTTTCATATTTTTTTAAATTTACTTTCTTGCGTTTTATTTGTTTACATGGACTGTCAAGTTCCAAAAACGTCATAAATATTGAAGAAAAAAAAAAATCAATATTTCTAAGCCTCATTGCAGACAGGCCCACACACAGTCAATAATCCAATAAGGGAGTTAATGAATGGCACAAAAACATGTTTGCAACAATAACTTAAAGTGGATTGTTCATAACAAGCGGTAAACATTAGCTTACTTTTTGACTTTCCTGTTCTATTTTCACTGGCGGTTTTTCCGTTAATTCTTGAATTTTACTTTCACCTGATGAAACTTCTCTGATAATAAAATAGACACAACACAATTAGCCACAGATCATACTTCATTAAAAAGAGCTTTAAGTTTCGAATGCAAAGTTTGATGCACTAGAAATGTCTTGTAATCTCACTGACTAGAAAATTTATTTCGGTTATCAGTTATTTGCTTGCGCGAGGCAGCACGCGCGCGCACCCCTGTTTCACTCCCCAGCGACCTCCCCAGCTAACCTCGTCCCTAGGTCAGTTCGCGCTACCCAAGTAAAACGAGGAGGCTTGGAACGGAGCGCGATCTTCTGACAAGACTGACAGATGACGTCACAAACGAAATTACCAAGGACGACTGGGAACGAGTCTGCGTCTCAGCTGCTGACCAAAGTGAAGGCGGGCTCTTACAATTACTGCGTTCCTTTAGGTCAGCACCAAGATTATTACAAACGGTTACCATGGACGATTTTTTTTGTTTTCAAAAACCGACCACTTACAGTAAACACCAAAAACTAAGTTACACGATCTTTTTGACATAAAAAAACAAGTTTCAAAATACTGTTTCCAGAATGATTCTCCTTCTTCTGTTTAAATGTTTTAGTAGCTTGTCCTCGTTGCATTATCCTTTTATTGAAACTGATCAACAAGCGTCTCATCTCAGTTTGCCCTGAAACTGCTGTTAACTCTAACCGCGAAAAAAATTCTTTGTCTTCAAAAAAAGCGAGAAGATACTTCCTTACCTTTTTTCACTACATTTTCCTGTAAAATACTGAAAAACGCTTTGTAACATATAAAAGGTAAAAACAAAGGGCCCTATAACTGGACCCTTCATCGCTGATCTGTACGTAGCATTCAACGAAAGATCTGCATACTGAAAGATCCAACTCTGTTCTTTGAGATGGCGTCATAATAGGCATTTACCGCGCGCGAGCAAAAGAACTTCTGTTCCAAAGCTAGTCTGTTCCAGGCTCTCAGATACTGGGAAAAGCGCATGAAAGAGTGGCGAACACACCAGAGTGTAGGGAGCGCGAAAATGGGGTGTTCGCGCTTTCTCACGCGGTCCCGACTATCTCGGAGCCTGGAACAGGCTATTCCAAAGCCGACGAACAGAAAATGTTTACTTCATTTTGTGAGAGTACATATTTCGTAAGGTCTTAATTTTTTTCCCAAAAACTCCCTTACCCTTTTCTTTTCTTACCTGTGTCTAGTATTCTCACTGACAAAGTTTACAGGTCTTATGTACAGCAGAGGGGAGGTGAGGTATAGTAGTCCCGATCAGGTAGGGCCAACTGTGAAAACGGTTATCGCTGCTGTAAAGTCAGTGCGTCTTATGTTTAGCAGCCTCTGAGCACCCTGCCGCTAGGGATGTTTCTTTATGGGCACGATCGCTTGCGGAACGTTCTTAGCAGCGGGGAGTGATGATCGAGAGGGCGCTGTTTCCGGTCACGCTTGCAAGTAACGGCTGTTTGCCTCTTACCTGTGAGAAGTTTTTGATTGAGTCATTTCTGATTAATAGTGATCTTCCTTGATAGCAGACGCTGTAGGGACCTCGATTAGCAAGAGTCATACATACATACATACATACATACATACATCATTTATTTGTTTACGCAGGTCGAAATAAGGCAGCATAAAGCTGATGTGGACCTGCGGTTAATTAAGTTTATAAATCTTAAACCTAATAAGCCTACTAAAATATGATTTTAAAAGAATACAATTTTAAATTCCTAAAAATATACATAATTTGTTAAATCCTTGTTGTAAATTATTGCCGATTGATTGAAAGAAATCTTGTCAATAAATGAAGAAAGATAACGAAGTTTGTTTTTAAAACTATTGTGGTCTTCTATGGATTTAACTGATTGTGGTAAAGAGTTCCAAGCCATTGCAGATCTGTGTTTGAACGACAGTTTTCCAACATTACAGTTCGGTCTGTCCAGAGTAAGTTTAAAGTTGTCTCTCATATTACGTAAATTTGGACTTTTCTTTATGATTGTTGCAACTTGTAATAGTGACGGGATTCATTTCAGTCAAATGTCTGGTCGGCTTGTTCAAAGCATGGTTAAGATAACCCAGGGTTAGTGCGAAATATGCCGGAATTGGTGACTGGATGCTCTAAAAGTAAAGGAAAAATTATCCAAGAAAATGCTTTTAAACAAAAGAGGGAGAAACTCGGGTCTGGGGTAAGGCTAATCGGCCTTCAAACAAATGGGCCCTGGGTTAAAATTTATCCATGGGCCATGGGTTAGCGCTAATCGGCTTTCCAACAACTGGGTCTTGTAATACATCTTTGCCTGTTAGCTGCTGTCCATATTATCGGGGTGTCCAAGAGCTCAAAGGGGTTTAAGGCCTGGGTTAAAGCCATGCTCTGAGGTTATGAATGATTGGCAATATCTCTCGCTAGGAGACCTGAAGGCTTTACTGTGCCTTAACGTTTAATCATGGTCACGTGACATGTCACTTGATCAGAAATTGAAAATGAAGGAAATTAGCGAATTGGTGGCGAATTTACTTTGTTTGGATGAACAAATTGGCATTTCTGAAAGAGGATGAACATACCTAACTTTCTACGTTTGGAATGAGTGTACGCCAAGTTTAAAATTAAAGTTTTAAATAAATCAAAATTAAATTTGGGCATTTAAAATGATGTTTTTCCTCATAATTTTTCATTGTAGTGCAATGGACGGTCATTCCAAATGTGAAGTGTTAGAAATATTTAATATGATTTAGAAAAATGTTATTGCTCGACATCTTTTTTAAACCGGCCACCAACTGGTCAATAATTTACAGTTTTTACCAAATTGCTCACGTGACATATCACGTGACTTATTAACACAATATTTATACTTTAAAATGTTAAGGACAATGAGTTCTTTATGTGTGCCAAGTTTCAATTCTGGGCAATTATCTATGCAGAAGGTATAGCCAATGAGAGGCCAGAGTTGGGGCTGCGACCAGATTTCAAAATCTTTGGACTTTGGTTTGGTCTCCCACAGGGCTCCATCATGTGTCCACTTTTTCAAAAGTTTACATGGTAGGTACTTGCCCGTGATGATTTGAAAGGAGTGCCAGCAAACAGGCTAGAGCAGATAAATGCACTTAAATGAACAAAGCATTTGCATAGGCAATGCAGGAGCTGCTCGTAAAGTCTCTCTAATTGGTTGCAGGAAACAATGCCATGTCATTCTTCCAGTTGTTGTAGTATTGATTAGGGGTCAGGCACCACTGGTGACTTCTCTTCCGAGCAGATGCTACATGTAGGCTTATTGGTATTATTAACTTCAGCAATTTAAGACTCACTTCGTTCTGTACAAGGCTCTGAATAAAACAATGAACGTTTGCAACCAATCCTTAAAAAGGGTTTATCAGGTGAAAAAATTTCTGCAGAATCTATGGTTACATCAACAAAGCGAAATCCATTAAAATAATCTTAACTC
>JBBMOI010000009.1:12965000-12995000 GCA_038088405.1 Porites divaricata
ACTCATTTTTTTTCAACGATTTTAGTCACAGTTGCATAATATCAAATACATGTCTGTACAACATATTAATTTTGAAACTTATCTCAGCAAATTTATCTTGAAACTTTGTCACTGAAACATGCAAACAACGTCCTGAAACTACCAGGCGTAGATAATGTTGCAAAAAACTGGGCACTAGCCATAATGTTAAAGGCTTTGGTATTGGTTTATTTCTGGAGTGTATTGATGTTGAAAGAGCAAAATAATGATGATCTCTGTTAGAAAAATGTTAAAAAATGCTGGTCTGATTGGTGCAAAACCAATCCATTTTCTAGCGAATTTTCCCCGAAAATAACCACAACATCGCCCGTTTTTCACCGATTGCTTTTTGGCGAAGTTTGCCCTGAAAATTCCTGTGAAATTGGCTGATTTTTCCACAAACTGTCCCCAAAAATCCTGCGACATTTGACTTTTTTCTGTGACCTATCAGAAGCCCCGCATGGTATGGTGTGATCCATCAGATTTGAATTAAACATCATGGATAGAAGTCGGTATAAATTTGGAGGTAAACCAGCTTAGTCTGTTTACGTGACTTGGCACATTTTTTTATAATGAAAGCAAAGCAAGATACATGTAATAACAAATGTTTGTTTTAACTTTACTCTTTTAATTTAAATCTAAAGCATAGAGAAATCTGGTCACCACTTTGGCGACTAAACCAAAATTTTTTGTCGCCAAGGAGAAAATGTTAGTCGCATTGGCGACCATATCAGTTGCAATTTGAAGCCCTGTTTGGGTGCTCCAGTTTTCCTCTCCCCTCAAATGCCAACATTCCAAATGGTAGACAAAGAACCACCGTGGGAGAAAAACAGCACTGTGCAAATATAGCAAGTAGGCAACACTGCAAGCAAGCAACTGCATATGAGGATTACAAAGAGCCCCTGCTAAACTAACCAAATGCTAACTAAAGCAATGGCAGAAGGGAAACCACTGGCTATCACTGACTGTCCATTATTCTTTTCAGTGGCAAAACAATGATAGAACAAGTATTCAAGGACATATTTTTCCTTAACAAAGAAAAAAAACTTGACAGTATACTGAAACCAGTCAGATCATTGCCAGATAGCACTTCCTTTACAGTCACTTCCTGTTCTTTCACAGGTAGCCTAAGCTCGAAATATGAGCATCGGTGAGCATTGGCATTGTTGCAAACATTCAAAATATAAGGATTTGTATGGGAAAAAAACCGACAGTTTCTGTAACCTACGAAAATGAAAGGATTTCAACCGTTTGGATAACGTGGAGCTCATCCCGAGCCTCAGTCGATGGCTTCAATCGGAAAGGTTTGTAGAGATTGGCAACCTTTGATTCGCTCTCAGTGCAAAGGTGCCTTGAAGCAAGGTAATGAATGGAAAGGAGAACTATCGTGTGTTACCTAGGCGGAATTTGGAGGGGATTGGAGCAGTTGGAGCGAATTTACGGCCGTTTTCCTTCGGTGGATCAGTCGAGCCGCTTCGCTGGAGTGCCCAACCTTGGTAACCCTTTATATAGAGAGAAAAACTTTTACATAAATACCCATAAAATGGCCACAAATTATTCGGCCCACACAGGAGAGACGTAACACACATTTTAAGTAAGGTAAGCTGTTTTTTATTGAAATCCTTTCATTTTCGTAGGTTACAGAAACTGTAGGTTTTTTCCCATACAAATCCTTATATTTTGAATGTTATGCAACAATGCCGATGCTCGCCGATGCTCATATTTCGAGCTTGGGCTACCTGTGGTTCTTTCCATAGCAAAATTGAATTAATGTCTTAAGCTAAAGCTGGTCTCATGGGTGTTGCTTGCTTCAGAATATTCATTTCAAGATTATTGCTTGTCATCAATTACTATCAATTCCTAACAGTTGCTATTGATTTTATTTGATTTTGATTTCTATCGATTTCCAAAATCAATTGTTATTAATCAGCAGCTTAAATTGATTAATATCAATTGATTTCTGATATCGACTTATGTTGATTAACTACATCTTGAGTTTCTTGTTTTTTAAAACTACTTTTTCATTATCTCAATTTCATTGTTGTCATGGTTTCTCAAGCTCGCTGATGGCACTGTCATCCAAAGCAATATTTTCAATACACAACCAAAATGATTTGATGGAAAATGTGCAATGAAAGTGATATCTGCAGGAATCATACAGAGTCTCAACTTTAAAACGGTCAAATGAAACCTTGCTGGGTTGACCTTTTGCATTTTTGACAGTCCTTTTCTAAGGATTTTACAGAGAGAGGTCTGTTCTTACAGTAAATAATTTTCTTTGGCAACTATTCAGACTGTTAGGTGTGAAAGGGACGAAGATTGATTGGTTAACTCCTTTCTTCGCTCATTAGTTTGGTAAGCTTACGTAACCACTGATGTGTACAAGCTAAATGCCTTCAAACAGCAATATTTTGCTGACAACAAAGATACAATTTAAGAATATTCAATCCCGAAAAAATATTTTAAATTAATACGGGTCAGTTCTTAAAAAAATATTATTTGAAAAGCTTAGCGAGAGCTATGATCAAAAACAGATCGACAAGCCACAAGAAAGATCATGAAAATATTAGCTGACGTTTGTTCAAAGAAGTCGTATATCGCGGCACATTTTTCATGGTTACACTGTAAATGATGTTACCTTAAAAGACTTGAACTTGTCTCTCCAATAAGGTGGCTCTGTTTATCAAAATATAGCAGCCATGTAGCCTATTTTCACCTCATACTTCTCGAGGATCCAGACTACTTGAAGCAAAAAAACAAGATGGCCGACTTAAGTGTAGATTCCAGTGTTTCGCGGCCACAACTTCCTCGATGTACGTGACATGGATGAACACATGGCTATGACGTAAAAATAAATAAATCTCTATCCAGTGGATACCCCCAAAAAGCAAAAAGCGAAAAAGAAAATGTGAGACTCTGAACCTAGAGCTGTGAAAAGTAGTGTGAAATGGGTAAAAAGTCGTGAGATATCCCAAATTTCCTAGTGGAGGGACTTGGAGGGGGATTATGGGTGCAGCCGTAAACATGTATAACGCTCAGTTATCATTTTAGATCTGTTTAGAAGTAAGAATGAAAAGTGCAGAAACATGGATGGGTCGAAAAACAACTTAGAGTTGCCAACTAAACCATAAACTGGCATATATAATATCTATTTATATATACACCTATTTCAATTAAGGTTGCTCCCGTGAACCATGTTTCATAGCCTGCAGTGCACTATGGTAAACCCTTTTGTAGCAGGAAGTTTTAATTAGTCTTGTTCACGTTCATTGAAGAGACTATTTGTGAAAAGGCAATAGAAGCATCAGCAGCGTTTGCTTTCTAGGTTTTTAGGCTTGTTGTGGGCACATAATTTACAATAATAATTCACCGCGGGCTATGAAACATGGATCATGCATCATTCTTCTATAGTTGTATACACCTATTTCAATTATCCATGTTTCATAGCCCGCGGTGCATTATTGTAGCAAGTCTAGTAAATTATGTGCCCGCAACGAGCCTAGAAACCTAAAAAGCAAATGTTGCTAACCCTTCTATGCTATGTCAGCAGAACGTTAAGACAATGTATTTCAAAACACAGTGATTTGAGGTTAGGTTTTTCGCTGTGGTAATATGCAAATGCTGCAAATTTTCAATGAGTTTGCTTGGCTTGCGCACGTGGGAATTTTGGATTGTTGAACATCAATAAATAACTTAACATTACATGTTTATCTATTTTTAAGGCAATTTTTTTAAAACTGAATAACCAGCATTCTGGCCTATGCGAAAACGCAGCGTAATCAGGCGGTAAAACCCTATTCATTAATGTTGTTGAAAGAAGAGGCTTCTAATTATTTACTATGAGATTTTTAAAATGAAATTTTTCAGCTCGCTCATGCTTAAGAATTTTAGCAGCCATTTGACTTGAAAGCTCTCTTGAACGCCTTTTCACAAAGGGTCTCCATTATTTCAATGAACTTGAACAAGAGTAAACTTCCCGCTACAAAAGGGTTTACCATAGTGCACTCCAGGCTATGAAACAAGGTTCACGGGAAACACGTGGATTGGATCAATCCATGTAACAGCTTTAATGCTAACCCCAACCACTGGCAGTGGTTGATCAGTGACACCTGACCTCTAAACAAGCATTTTCACGTCTTCTATGGAGAAACAAACAGTGAAGAAACATTAGCGTTATTTTCTTCATTTTCGATTTTTTGTTTACGTTTTTCATATCTACTACATAATATTATATTGAATTTTAATACGTAGATTTATTTGGAGGGTTTGATTAACAGGCCCCGGTTGTTCAAACGTCTACCGTGTGGCACGAGATTTTTGCGGGAGTTACTTTCGTTTTTATTGAGTACGTGCAATAGAAATACATATTTTCACACAATACTACGGTGTGCGTACCCTATGTCAAACCAGTATTTCATTGTACACCGCTTTGTTTCTGAACGAAAGAGGCAAGTTGTAATTGAACAGACACGATTTCTGAGTACTGTATTTTTGTATAGCGAATTTAAGTATTTACTCTGGAGTAAATTTTTTCGGGAAAAATATTTGGGGTATTTTTTATTTGCGGGAACTTATTTTTGCGGATAGCTGAAAAAATTGAAGAAATCGCAAAAATTAGAACCCGCAAAAAGTTCGTGCCACACGGTATCTAGTGGATAAATCACCATCCAGCGGATGGATATTAGGGAAATCAATTGCACTATCCTCTGGATAGAGATTTACCCAGTGGATAGCGTTATCCACCTTTCGGACAACTGGGGCCAGGTGTGCAGCAGTTTCGTCTCAATCCGAACATCTTCAGTTTAGCCCCGTACCTGCACCTGCTTATTACTAATAACAACCCAGACTTTTCTCAAAGTCAGGGAATTCTGCAAAATGAAGGGAAAGTCCTATCTTTTGCCAGGGTCAATAGAGAAAAGAAGTGATGACGTCACAAGAATAAAATTTTTCAAAGTATGGGATTGGTTGACATATCCAGAAAGAACAAGATAAAGCATGTTCACTCGTTAAAAATCAGCTTGTTGGCGCAAATAAGCAACATCATGTTCCGATGACTCTAAAATAGGCTGGGATCATTACCGTTACGATCCATACCAGGGGCCTGTTGTTGGGTAGTAGGCTCCTGTTCAAGCTTATTTTAGAAGGATTTGTATGGGGACATCAGAGAAAACCAGTGCTTATATCTCCTGACCAATTTGCACTAACAGGCTGATTTTTGGCAGGGGAGCTCTTTTCATCTTGTTCTTTCTGAGTATGCTAACAAATCCCATAATTTCACAATTAATCTGAATTTTTGTGACTTCACACTTCTCTTTCCTATGACAAGTCAGAGGTCCGCGTGCGCGCCACAAGAAAAAACACACAAGAGCGAGGAGAGAAAGGTCTTCGCGGCTTGCAATCGCTAGCGCGTTCCCACATGATGCAAGACTTTTTAAAACACTCACTGTTAGATGTTTTATTGCCATTTATTACAAAATTCTGCAAAAAAAACTACACTTGTTAGAGATTAACAAGTTGCATTTCTTAAAAGTTATGTGCTGTACGGAGTTTGTTGCATTATTTAAAAACCTTTTCATTCATAACAGTGGAAAGTGTTACATTTTACATCAGTCTGAACTGTCACACGTTTTCCATCCCCTATACCTAACCTGTGAAGGGCGCTGGGTAGAAAGACGCCTGAATTCCGAGCATTACAATGTTGTCTGGTGACGTCACCTTCTTTTACAAATATGGTAGGTATTTTCTGATTGGCTATTACCTTTCTGAAATAGAAAACCTTTTATTATTGGCTGAACGTACTAAGCAAAACATCCTGTTTGAAATGGTATTGATAGACCAAACGAGACGACTAATTAATGCTGTGTGAAAACTATGGTATAAGTCTTCATAAAGTGAAGACTTATACCATAGTAGCAACTGATGAGGAAGTTTTAATTCAGAAACTGCAGTCTCACTTTAGGCACTTGTAACAAAAAATGCATTGGAGGAACTGAACAGTAGGACATAGCACACCAGACCACAGAAAATAATTACTCAATATGCATGAGACAAAAGTAAGATTTGTTCAGTCAGCATTTAAAATACTCAGTGTACTGCATAACCTAAGTGAATGAAGAAGGGAACCTCTGTAGTTCAAGCTAACTCCAAGTCCTAGGTATCACGAGCTTTTAAGTTGTGTTTAGCTGTCATTTCAAACTAAAAAAGTTAAACAACCCCATACATTTATTTTGGAGGTTTTATCATCCAGCTTCACTGCAATAAAATCACAGAACACTTCATATAGACCAAACATGTATGCATGCTGCTGTTCACATTTCAGTGACTTACAGTGTATGGCTGCCAACTTGTTAAGAATTTAACAAAAATGCATAAATTTACTAGGTGATGTGACCGGACGGCATTACATTGTACATTGTTAGGAATTCATACATCTCTCTAGTCTGAAATGTCAAACGACTTCAAACTTATGTCTCTCTCCCCCGCACCTCACATGGCTTAGGGGGTGGAGACATGACATTTCAGACTAATTTTACATGCACATGAAAAAGGTATGTACAACATATTATTATCCTTGTATTTACACAGCCATTTTCATTTTAATTGTTGGATGTGGATCATATCCTATGATCTCAAAATCTTCAAATTTGAAGCTGTCAATGTCTTCAACATTCCTTTTTATCTTCAGAGTTGGAAATGGGCGTGGTTCTCTTGCAAGCTGTCAAAAGAATTCATAGTGATCAATTTCTCTGTTTTTGTTTGTTTGCTTTTTTTCACCCATCATATCCATATGAATAATAAAAATAAATAATTATTAGGGAGCTAGAGGAGCATCACCTGGATTATAACTAGCATACCTGCCAACTCTACCAGTTTTCCTGGGAGTCTCCAAAGGTTTTCCTTAAATCTCCTGGGAATACCTACTGAGGCCTTTTCCAATTTTTTTTTTCATCAATTTCATTATTTTTGAGAAGTTAAATAGGAAAACAAAACAAGAAGTGGATTTAGTGCTCTTATTTTGAGCTGTTCTTGATTGGAAAAAATAAAACAGAGCAATCAAATTGATATATATTTAACAAGTATCATAATTGGTCAGAATTCAACCAATCAAATCACAGAATACATGGTAGAAAAATGGCGCAGTTATTGATGTCGGGAACATTCAGAAGACCTTTGGGTGATTTTCGGAGAGTATTCAGACTTTGTCTAAAATGATATTCTTATAATGCAAAGATTTCTGGATGTCTCCAGATTTTTGTACTCCAGGGGTTGGCAGGTATGAACTAGTGTGATGATTCCAAAAAGAGAATAGTATAATTATGTATAGCAGGGTACAAAAAAGGTAATTTTACAACTTGCCGGAAAAGCTAGCATGTACTTGCCTAAAATTCATTTCAACTAGGCCCCCAAAGAGGTTTGATGAGCAGGATAAAAAATGATCACATGCAGTTTTTTTCGGTAATAACAAAATCTACTCGCCCAGAGCTGTCAGAGACTACTTTCTTTGAATGTTAATACGTTACAAATTGTGCGGACAAAAGTGGGAATTAACTTTATTCTGGACATAACACCTCTTAATTACCTGGATTTTCAAAGCATCAACGTGATTCAGATAGACATGTGCATCTCCAAGGGTGTGAACAAAGTCTCCAGGCTATTTCAAAGAGAAGAACAAAATTAATAAGCTTCATTTTCCCCTGACTAGGAATTGGACATGTAGTCACAAAGGATTTGAAAGGTTGTCTGCATTTTCTAGCATCATAATAATTACATGTACCATTCCCTCCTCCCCAAAGGAAAATTATCAGTTTGCATGAACTGATGCATAAACTGAACATAATAATTAATAATTATTATTAGCCAATGTACCATGATTGCTTAGCCAATCAAAACGGGTGTAGACAAAACGTGGACCCTCTCTTCTGGGGCCCCTTTTTGGACCCCCTCTTTTTTTAGCAGCATGCAAAGTTTTGCGGATACTGGCGATATATTCATTTGTCAGCCTTTATAGTACAAGCATAGAAATTTTATTTATATCTTGGAAGCACTTTATCTGGTCACCTTTCGAGCTTCATGGTAAAATGTGTAAGACGGAGTGATGGTAAGGGACTTTATTATTTGTTTGCTTGCATTTTTTAATATATTTATTTATTTTTTTTTATTTAAAAAAAGAGGGATCCAGAAAGGGGTCCAAAAGGGGGGTCCACGTTTTGTCTACACCCAATCAAAATTCTAGAATTGCAACAACCAATGATTCAGTTTTGAATTATAAGGAGGTATAATGCTGTAGGTAGAATCTGTTTGCAGGAGGATTTCTTTTGACTCCTATAAAATTAATATACCTAAGGCTGGAAAACCTTAACAAAGGGAATTTAGAATCAAATTAATGCTAATTAGGTTGAATACTGATTCAACAAACAGTTACAGTATTTTCATAACAAAGTTATGCATCCTACCTTGAGATCACAGACATGAGCAATCATGTGTGTTAAAAGGGAGTAGCTTGCAATGTTAAATGGTACCCCAAGGCCCTAACAAATTAATAACAATAATTATATTAAAAAATTAACATTTTATACATTACAAAATAATGTATGGTAAAAAAGTTAAAATGTGGAACAAAATAATTGGTTCCTTCAATATTTCAACTAATGACAAATGACTATACTGATCATTGCCAACCAATCAAACAATCAATTAGTGCTGATACTTTATCACTTTCAGTTATCAGATCCGAGGCAATCTTTCAGGAGCCAGTCAATCAAAGAATCAATCAGCTTGATGGTCATCAGCAATCAGTAAATCATTTAGTCTCTCAGACAGAAATCACTCAGAAGTTAGTCAGTCAGTCAGTCATTTCAACATTATTTTGTTACAGGTGTGGTTTAAGACAGCTAGTCAGACAGTTATCAGATGTCAATTAGACCACCGGTCTGCTGGCCAGTCAGACAGCCAGGCAGGTGTCTTGTGACAAGCCATAGCTTTGTCAGTCAGTCTGAAAGTCTGTCACAGTTGTAGCAGCTGGGCAGTCAAGAGTTATTCTGTTAGTTGGTCACTCAGCATTAAGTATGTCAACCTGCAGCCTGTAGCTATAGCCAGTCACTCAGTCAAGAAGGTTACCAGTTAGTCAGTTGCTCTGTAGTCAGTATTACTGGCCAGTCAGAGAGCCAGTAGCCTGTGAGTCATTCAATCAATCAATCAATCAATCAGTTACTTAGACAGTCCGTGAGTTGCTGATAGTGACCAGCATGATACTGTAGTCAGTCAGTACTCCATTAGCCTGGGAGCAAGCTCTCCAATTGGGGGAGTCGCCAGAAGTCACGCAAGAGCAGCACGCGAAAGATGACGCGAGTGCCAGGGGCAGGAAAAGAAAGGGAGAGCTTGCAATAATCTCTCACAAATTTTCACTTCCACCCCAAAAACTGCAGGAAACCACAAAGTGTGAAAACTGGCACTGGAAACAGGAAATTAATGTGTACGTCAGCCGTTTGTCAGTTACCTGCATCAAGCCCAGCAGAACACGCCAGATACGCTAGCGTTCCAGGAGCAATATATTACAATTTCACACAAAGACAAGACCACTAAGAGAAAACAATTTTGGTCTGGACCTTCTGGTCCGGATCGTAGCCATGCAATAAGCTGAGTCAGATCTACAGTGGATCAACACAAGTCGCTTCAATTGCAAAGCTGCTGCATTCTGTTCAAACTTCTGCATCATCAAAAATCGCATTTGATACTTTCAACTTTGTCAAAAAAAGAATGTTTACTCATCACTGCAGTGGTTTTTTTTTTTCTTAAGGAGATCTACATGTATCTGCTTGGAAATAAAATCAACTGACTTTGTTGTGGAGAAACACAACAGACTTTGTGAGATACATTTTTGTATAGTGTCGTAATGTTGTCCTGGTAACCCTTTCTCATCCTTCTGATTGGCTGGTTATAAGTTCCACAGGGTTGAAATCCATCCAAACTGAACGGTAAAAAATACAGCCTCACAGTCCTCAGAAATCATCCACCAATCACAGAAGGAGAGAGTGATAAGGAGTTATAATAATATTCCGGATTTCCATAAGCATCACCTAGCATTGTGGCAGATCAGCCACGAATGTCATCATGCAACCAAAATTAATTGTCGGTGCATCATTTTTCAGCCAATGGTATTTTGCTTTGTTTGGGCGAAGCAGAAATGAAAAAGCTCTCTTTTCCTCTGCTCCTCATGGTGAAGCTGGTCTCTCACATGTTCTCTTGCAACCTGCTTCACTTGCTAGCAGGCTAGTAGTCCATCTATTCATATGTCAGGTCAGACAGCTGGCCCCTGTTATTCAAATATTGAATACTGCTATCCAGCAGATAAGTATTAGGGAAACCAACCACATCCTCCTTACGATAGAAACTTAACCAGTGGACAGTGTTATCAACCTTGTGAATTAGGGGCCTGGTCCTGGTTATTCAATCAGTGGATAAATCACTATATCCACTGCAGGATAAATTAGTATCCAGTACAGTGGATAACTATTAGGGAAATGAATTATTGTGATATCCACTGGATAAATCTTTATCCAGCGGATATTACAATTATTCGTTTATCCACCTTTTGGAAATCTTTTAAAGAGCTTGGAACTTATATTATTAATTAAATTAATTCATGCAATAGAATAGCCCCCCTGGCCCTCCCCCCTAAAATAGCTCCTCTAAATTATACTACTACAAAAAAGCTATTGGTACACTACAAAATGCATGTTTGATTAAGCCACTTACCATATCACCAGACCTTTGAGACATCTGACAAGAGAGCTCTCCATTGCTGACATAAAACTGAACAAATGAGTGGCACGGTGGTAAGGCCATATAAGGCAAATCTATTGATAAGATAAAAGAGAAGTCTTGTGTATACAATGTCCTTTACAACCCATTCAACTGACAAAATCCCTTGATCTATGCTGTAACACTGTACAGTTTTATCTGAAAACATTGTGCAGTGCATACCGAGTTCTAGATACTTTGACGTTCTCATGTACTCTCTACAATAAAAATGGGGAGATCAAATATCAAGGATATTACTTGTATATGTACGTTTTGGGAGTCCAAAAGTTAAAGGAACCTTATTGAAGAAAATCCAGGGTACCTAGCGATGCATCATTTAGCAGGTTGCATGGGCCACTGCTAATTATTGCCCAAATAAAATTTTCATGGTTTGTACAATTATTTTAGACAAACAAATTTCAAGGACTTTTCAAGGATTTTTCAAGGACAAATAACAGTTTTCAAGGACTAAGATTTATTCAATAAATCAGCATTCTTAAACCCCCTTTTGAAGACCTTACTTGCAAAAACACTCAATGGAGTCACTAACAATTATTTTTTTCTTCATCCATGGTTGCAGATCACATTATTTTATACTACTTTTCACAACAACACTTTAGAAAATGACTGCGTATGACTTGCAATTGCACCTAAGGTACACAAAAAGCATTTGAAATAGAGAAACAGAAAAAAAATATTGTTCCCGCACAAAAATGTTTTTATGTTATGTGACAGGGTCAGTAGACCTATAATTAATTTCACTACTTTTAGTTACATCAAGAAATGCATTACTTTTTCATTATTTTGCTCCTAATATTTTTGCGCTTAGGAATTTCCCGGCTTGTGCATCATTTAGGAATGATTGTACGTGTGCCTGCAAACCCACATATTATTGCCTAAATGCTGTAGCGGATATTAGCTTTTCGTGGTTTTTCTTTTCGGTGGATTATTTTAATCAGTTAATTGTCCTTATCTTTTTAAGTTAGTGGGATTAACCTAAGGAAATCCTTGTGTTCTGTTTTACTGTGGTTTGGCAACACTGCTGTGTGCAAATTGTATAATACTCTTGTAATATTAAGTAGAGACACGTTTTAGCCGTAATTCAGTTGAGTTTGGACATCACTGAAGAAACAACAACAGTTGTAAAGTTAACGAGCAAACTTGCTTCTAGCAAGGTTAATCTTTTAGTATTTCCTGTTTATTTTTTTGGTTAGTTTTATTTTATTGTTGCTGTATTGCTGATGGATTTGAGTTACAAATAAATTGCTTTGGAAACCCTTGAATCCTTCTTGTTCCTGCTGCTGACCACCCTGTCCTGTTACAGTTACCTGTCATTTTATCAGGTTCTTACACAGAGGATGAGCCAAATTTTCCTCAGCGAGAAAATATTATCTTACAGGATTCAAATGGTGTCCTAAAAATCAAGACCATGAATTATACGAACCATGATCTTTTCCAGGGCATGAATAAAGATGATTGTTGTTGTTGTTGTTGTTGATCCTTACAACCTTTGAATGTCTATATGGTGGTATCAGAAGAAAAAAATTGATGCCAATCACGATTGAGACTTACCAACTGGGTTCCATGCTGACATTATAATCCGCCGGTCATCTGGGTTATTTTTAATCTTGTCAATTACGGTTGCTAACTGATCTACACCCTGGCCCTTATACTCTACATGCATGTTGATGTATTTAGCACCAAAGTGGCGCCACTGGAATCCATACACTGGACCAAGATCTCCTTCCTCTCGGTCATGTAAACCTACACAGAAGTTACACTGAGATGTCAATCATAAACAATGGGGGTGGGGTAGGGGTTCTCCCTTATTACACCTGACAAGTCAGATATATTTAAAAATAATCCACAAGCGCATGTTGGATATGAGTTGGCTATAATCACCTCATATCGAACAAGAACGAGTGGAATAATATTATTTTATCAAAAATGCCCACAAAATATCAAGAATTCTTCCCAACTTTATTTTGTAAGAACCATGCACCGATTTTCAGCTTGTTTTTAATTTTCAGCAGACAGGTACAGCTACCATATTATTTGGAGAGCATGGTATAATGACTCATAATTATACCATGATGGCTAAGCCAATCAGAGCTCTAGAATTACATTATTCAATGACTCAGTTTTTAATAAAGGAGCATATAACATAGGATTTAGTTTGGGACCTGCCCTTTTAGCCTACCATTTAGGGTATGACAATATTATTGTAGTGAAGTTAAAGAAATCGTGACACTTGTACAATGAATCGTGACTTGTTAATCTTAAGTGAATAATAGATCAATTACTAGCTTGATAGGAACCGGAAATATGATCCCTATTGTGTAGGCAAGCGTGTAAAAATGTGCACTGTGTAAAGTAGATAGCTAGATGTGCACCCTTTAAACTGGTAGGATTTTGTGTAGGATGAAATGACTATTCAAACCTAGCCGCTCAGGATTTATGTAAGTAATGTAGGAGTAATAGTGCTTTAAGCTATCAATTGAATTAGGATGTTTACTAGAAAGGAAACCACATGCATTCCCTACCATATTTTCCCACGTATGATTTAGCTACCAATATGTATAAAGTACCTCGATTTAGCAATAAACGATGAATGTGAATGTGATCAGGACTTGAGTGTGTACAAGTCTCTTATATAATTAGAGTACTGATAGCTCGAAACCGGCCAGGTCTAGAGATATTCAAGCAGTCGACGCTTATCTGTTGGCCACGAAATCAACTCCCGTTTACAACATTATTATTGAAATTGTAGCTGCATTTTTTATTTTTATTTTTATTGTGGCAGTGTTTACCACGACAGTGTTAGCTCAGTCAGTAGAGCATGTGACTGCAGAGCGGGAGGTCGCGGGTTCGATTCCCGGTGAAGTAACTGAGAAATGAAGGTACTCCCTTTGCACAGCAAGCGGTTAGACCTTCGCGTGGCTCAGATGACCATGTAAAATGGCGGTCCTGTCACCAGAAGGAGCATAAAAATAGTGTCCCCAATTAATACTTTCGTGCTAAATACATTGACACTCAAATAAAGTGCTTTTTTTTACATAGGGCAAGGTTGTATGCCCTCTAGAACCCTGATTCTGGAATTGGGTAGGGGGGTGTCTTTTTTCATTACTTGTTTCTGAGAAACAGTGGTTGAGGTCTAAAAAAGGGAAGGGTTTCAGGAAGCATGCTGCACAACCCCCCTTGAATTTTTCAGGGTCATTGCCAGGAAAACCAACATGAATGTCAGATTATAGGGAGGGTGAAATATAGCTGTTAGCCTCAGCAGGGCTTTCATTATTAACCCTTTAAGTCCCAATAGTGTCCAAGATCAATATTCTCCTTACAATTATCCATACACTGTAAAGAGATAACTTATGAGAATCAATAAAATGATCACCCAAGAGAAAATACTTTGATCTTTGAACAAATTCTCTCAACTACTTCTTTAAGGAAATGTATGGAGATCAGTTTGGAGAATTTGCATGTGGATACTGGGGCTTAAAGGGTTAAGAGCTTTAGCAACAATGACAGTGATGGCAATGAGAATGCCCAAAAAAAGAAATAGGTTTATCAAGCAAAAAACAACTATCACACTTTTTTCCATCACTGCAAGACTGCAATGTGAAAGTGCCTAATTTCACATTCTATGGAAAATGTACACAAGTGACAATGAATTTTTCTTTCCCTTTCTAAACTTTAATGTAAGAATTCAACTCCAAAGAAATTTGCCTACATTTGACATTTTCAGCAAATTGGATTATAAAATGCAATAAAGTTAAAAAAAATGCAAATTCATTTTAAAAGTGACATTTTCACTGCCATCATTGTTGTTGATGCTAAATTGATCCCTATGAATTTATAGAGGGGTAAAGGGTGACAAAGGGGGCCCTATGCACATTTCACAGACTTTAAAAAAATAAAAAATAATGTGCATCATGGTAATTAACACTCCTTGTTCATGTTTCATGGAAATTTCTGAGAAGTAAAAGGATGGTATTTCATGGATTTTAATTTCGTATTTTCACCATTCATGAAAAAAATTAAAAACACTTTATCCCATATCATGCAAAAACCCCTTTCACCCTTTCATTTCGGTACAATGCAAATTTATAATATTGTATGAACTTTATTATGGTACATGTACCTTGTTTATCAAGAAACTCCCTTGAGCCATTTGCATCCCAGATTTTAATTCCTTTCTTGCTTAACTCTTTTGCATTAGTGCATCCACTAACAAACCACAGCAGTTCTTCTGCAACTCCACGCCAGAACACACGCTTTGTTGTCAAGAGAGGAATAACATTATTACGTAGGCTAAACCTCATCTGGGTACCAAAGACAGAGATAGTACCTGTGCCTAAAAAAATTAAAAATACACATTTTCACACTGTTTCATAAAAGAAATTTGCAATTAATTTTTAGGAGATCAGGGAGCAGATAGTTGGGTTGGCAACTTTTTCATGGGCAAAAGTTAATGACAAGAACAGGCGTCCTCCCACAAACTGCAGGTTCTTTGTGAAAGGGTGCATGTAAGTACAGGAAAAATTATAGTTACTTTTTACCAAGAACAATTATTTTGAGACCACTATTCTATGAAAATTAACTGCCACCTCAAATGGCTTACTGTGGAAAGAGATGTACAGGTACTGGAAGAGAGAGTCCATTAGTATGATTCTTCTCAGGAGTGTCGGTTGATATGTTGACCGATATATTGACCAAGGAGTGCACAAATTACACAAGATCCCAAATCTAAATATTAGTGCAAGAATGAGTTGATCTATATCAGCTGAGCTTTTAAAGCTGTCCAAAAAACGAGCAGGAGAATATTATGTCATTTAGTAATTTTACAGCATATATATTATTTAAAACTGAGATTTGAATAGAAATTTTTTCTTGAGTTTGGATTTTGGCTGTATATTGCCCTGTAAAATGTAGAATGTACCTGTTCTATCCCCTTTCTCCATTCCATTATCAAGAATGTACTGAATCATATTCAGATACTGCAGTTCATCATGCTTTCTAGGTTTTACTTTTTCCTCTTTAATAGGCAATGTTGAGGATTCCAGAGCTGAACTTTCCAAACCATCTACTGCTAACATCTTCAGGAGGTGTAATTCCTACTGTCAACAGACAAAAGAGAGGAAAAAAAATACCCAACTGTAGAGTTATATTAATTTTATCTTCTTAATTACTGACAAACTGTAAAATACCACCAGGTCACATTCTACAGTTTAGAGAACATTTTAATAAAAAGGTGGTTAAATAAACAGACTGGGGCTTGACCTGTGGGATTCAGAGCCCAAAATAGCCAGCGGTCAGACTGGACAATGTCCAGCCAAGATGAACATTTGTCTGGATGGACTTTGGATTTGTGATCATTTTGACAGGACTTGTCGATAACCAACCAGAGAAAAATACATTTTCAAACCAGGAGGGAATTTAGGCATCTCTTTTTGCTTCATGTTTTTGCTTGTTAGGCTAGTACATTCAATTTACCATTTTTGCTATTTTTATTTATCATTTTGACCAGTCAGAAGGAAGACATGACAGAGCTAAAATTTCTTTGGCTAGTCAACATGACTGGCAACAGTCCCAAAATTATTTTGACCTCTGAGGATGTCACCTGTATAATTTAGACCTGGTGATCTTTCCATCAACTGTTTGTCAGAAACTTCCAAGAAATTATTGTTACAGTAATCCCTGCTCATGGATATGACACAGGTGCAATAGTTTTATTTCAGGTTAATTTGAGTTAACCTGGTGGAAACTTCGTTGATGCCCAATTTCCTTCCACTTCAGTCCCTGGGAGACCAAAAATAGGAAATCATTCTAGGCAAAAAAAAAAATAAACCTCAAATCAAATTTAATCTGTAACAGATAAATCTCAAATACCTGGAAATTTTGCCAAAAAACACATTTTGAAGCTTGTGGAGTGGTTTTCTGGTCACTGTTGCGCTATAAAGAGCTAAGACTTACCAAAAAGCCATTTGCAGGTTGTACACTTTGCGGCCTTCTGATCCAGAAGCAAAATATCAGCTTGCGAAGTTTGGGCATGCGCAGAAAGCAAAGTTTCAAGATGTCCCCCTCTTTTTTCGCTTTTCTTGCCTCATTTTTTTCTTTTGCATGGGCATTTAGTAGGCTTCATTTTGGTGGGAAAAGTTTTCAGGAAAGCTTTTAGGATCTTAGGATTAGGTGAAAGGAAAGGTAGGTGGGTAGTGAAACAAGATAATCATGGAAATTTTCAGGTCAATGTTACAAGGTTTTTTGCCTTTTTCTCTGGTGTCCTTGACTGAATTGTGTTCATTCCGGTATGGTTTGAAAGATCTGCTCACTCTGCACACATTAGCAGACAAAGTTGTCCTTGAACATTAAAACTGATGATGTCACAAGTGGTAAAAGGGTCGTGGATCTGCACAGGCAGTTACGGTGGCTCAGGGGTGAATGGGTTAGGGGGATCCAAGGAACCTCTGTATCTGTTATTTACCTGAATATTTTTTACACCATTTTTTGTTTCAGAATAATTAAATTGACACTTGATAGGGGTGAAAATGAATTAGTTTTAGCTGCATCCTTAAAAAAATTTGATGAGCATCCCTTTTTTAAGGAAGTACCCCCCTGGGTCTGCTGAAAGTGGTCACTTGCAAATCAAGTCCCCAACAGCATACAAACCTGAGCAGTTGACACTTTTTGGTCCCAAGCCTGTCCATATGTTAGGAAAGTTCAAAATGATGTAAGCTGATTATTTTTTGCACTTGACATAAGACTGACTCCCACAAGTAGTCACAGCCATGGGTTTCTCTTTTATCAATTTGGGCCTAGTCCCCACATGGTTGCTCCAAACTGATTTGCCTAACTTTTTGGCACATAGAAGGTTAATGCACCTATCAATGTTAAGCACCAGGGTGGGAGGGGGGAGGGGGGGGCGCGGGCTACCCACGGGAAATTGACTGAGCGTGCCTTCCCCAGGGTCGGGAATTTGACATGGCCGCCATCTTGGAAGACCAAGAGAAACTGGAAATGAGTGACCTGCCATCTTGGTAATACCCAGAAGTCACCAGAGGTAAATGACCTCTGCTTTTCTTGAAAGTAACAAGACAACATGAGCGAAAGAATGGTGAGGAAATCTGTTTTATTTTTCGGTATATATGAATCATCACTTCTTTCATTGTATGATCGAATGTTTATAAATAGAAGAATCTTCGTTCCTTCTGTTTCTGTTTCTATGTGAGGTTGTAAAAGACATATCCTTCCCAACCTGTCAATTATTAAGTCCTAACTCTGTTAGAAAAAGTTACCCCAGAGGTGGGAAATTGACATTTAGTAGGTGCCTGGGGGTGGGGAATTTGACTCTGGCTGCCATTAAATTGTCAAATTCCCCTGGGTCTGCCCGCCCCCCCTCCCCCCCCCCCCCCCCCCCCCCCCCCCCCCCCCCCCCCACCCTGGGGCTTGACATTGATAGGTGCATAAAATGAGTTAGGGAAACTGAATTCAATTACTGAGCACATCACCCCAAATGATTACAGGTATTTGTACAATTATAAGGACTTAATTACGAAATACAAATCCATAGATTTCTGAGATTTTGACGCGCGCTATGATCGATCGATCGATGTATTTCAAACAAATCCTTAGACTTTAATTACTTTTGAAAAATTTTATTGTATACTCTTACTACTTATCTAGTTTAGCTGATACTATTTATTTAGCTGCTATCGTCTTAATTATGTAGGATTAAGTATTACGTAGGATTTTATTAATTTATAATTTTAGATAGTGCAGGTCCACATCAGGACTTAGTGTCTTGCCTATTTTAATCTCCAACCTGCTTTACCAAATAAATTATGTATGTATGTATGTATTATCTATGATCGATGCAAGACTAGGAAACGTTAACAACGGTATAAGGACTGGAAATAGTCTTCAAAAACGTTTTTAAAATGTTATTCTAAGGTTACATAGGGCAAAATTAGCTTACCTCGATCGCTGAACTAAACAATCCAAGAGTGTCCTTGCAATATCTAAATTTGGCGGGAAAACAAGGCCTCGTCTTGAAACTGCATTCAGACACGGAGAGGGGCCTTGTATCGACAACGTTTCAAGATGGCGGATGGCTGGAGAAAAGGTCGGAAGCACCGCGATCATTTTCCAGAAATACCGGGAATGCCAAATAGAAGCGAGCTTATGAAGCCGTTAATTTTTCCAAACAACCAGCGAGCTTTCAAAATTTTCACTGTCATCGCTACTGTTGGTGAGTGAAAACGAAATTATCACGAGTCTTACGTCTGTGAAAAAACATGTCGAAAAATAGGGGTTCCCTGGCCTAAAATGTTGTAGTAATGGCGAGTTCATGTATTAATAACTGATTTGACTTGTCTCTTAAATTCCCTGGCCAAGTGTAATTGTGGTGATTTAACCGGCTATTATTCCTCTTATCTTATCCCGTGTGTGTGTGGGGGGGGGGGGGGGGGGGGGGGGGGGGGGTCACAATCTTCCGCCTCCCGTACGTTTTTGTCCCTTTGTTTCCCGATCCCGCCCTTTATTGTGTTTCTCCCGTTATCATGTAAATCACGCTGTTTGACTCCTTATTCAGATTCTAATAGGGAGTGCTTTGGCCTTGTCCAAAATAAAAAATTGTGTGGTAAATCGAACCACTCCACACTTTCCATCCCGATCATTGAAGCGGCATTCCTTCAACACAAGCAGGGCAGATAAATGTTGGGCGGTGAAACGGGCGCTCCGCTCTTCATTTAATGTGTGATGCAGAGTAGGACTGGCACGAGCGCTTTTTCCACACTTCCGGTGCGCTTGAAGGCCAGCAAAATTTTCCTTTTTGCAAACCGGAAATCCTATTTTCTTTCTGAAATTTCAGGCTGCAATGTTAAATTTTTACATATGTTAAAGGGGAATAAAGTTTGTATAACATAACAAAAAGTTAGATTGATATATTTTGATATAGTGGCGTTGTACTGCTTCAAACTTTGCTTCTAGGGTGCAACGCGCCATGGCAATTCACGCAATGCGTCGCAAATCTGGCAACCACATGTAAACAAAATTTATTGAGGTTAGTTTTAAGGTTATTTCTCCATTTTTCTCTCTAAAACAAAACAACAAGGTAAACAGTAAAAACTGAGGGGAAACTAATTTTGAAGTTTCGAAGAAACAGAAAGACGTATGAGATAATTATTTTTCAAAATAAAAAAGAAGGATGATGGTGATTGAAATTAGCATAATTTCACCTTACATGAGCTGCATGGATTTATAAAATACACATCATCTAGTTATGAAACACCATCTACTTTCTTTTAATTTTGCCATGGATGACATGGATGAGATTTTCCTTTGTGTTTTAGACCGTACTTAGTTTATTTTTGTTTTGGAATAACATCGACATTGGCGAGTAGTAGAAGTAAAATATAATTCAGTGGTAGAATGATGGAAGTAATAAGAGAAACCCTTTGAAGGAGATGTTTGTCTACTCCTGACTAAACCTCCCTCAAAAATAGCAACATTTGCCTCTCGAAGACAGCGTACCAGCACAAAAGAACGAGGAAGAAGAGCAAGAAAACAAATCAAGCCGCCATAATTCAGTGACAGCGGCAGTGTCTAATGGACAAGCCACATCGCAAGCCCTGACCGAAGACACAAACAAGCGAAAACAAGCGACATTTCTAAGCAGAGTCCCAGTCCACTGCATCACACCTTTTTGCTCGGATGCGCTCGTCTCACCACCCAACCTTTATCCGCCCTGACACAAGTTTACACCACGCGGCAAAATCTTCGTAACAGTGTTTTGTGAACTACAGTCGTAAGGAGCGACCTCCCAGGAAGGTCTTCCATGGACGGATTTTTCCCCACCAAACCGAAAAATACTAAGACCGATCTAAATGGTCTCTGACAACATTTGACCTGACTCGCTTTGTCGTTCTTATGTAGAATTTTGACAGCTAGCAAGACAGACGAGACACTGACACGACTGACACAGTCAACACACGTGTACATATGTCATACTATCTCATTCATGTCCTATGATGTATGAAGCGACTTGGAAAGGTTTCCAATTTGACAGGAAGTAATACCGTTTTTTTTACCCCGAGCACGAATTTTCGTTTTTTGAATTTTCTCGTGTATAAAATTTTGTTGTAAGCCTCGGAAAATGTTAAATGGAAGTCAAGAAACGTTGTTGGGTTCGTTTCTTTGACTGGAAGTAAGCAGTAACAAATAGCAAAAGCTTGCCTTTTTGAATTTCTCTCCCACTTCCCCCCATCATAGAGATCCCGCCTCCCACCCTTTCTTCTCCCGTCTCCTGTACCCCTCCCACCCCCTGTTCTCCCGGGCTCCCACCCCCCTGTCCCCCTCCACTTATCCCCTTTAACACAGTTTTGGTAAGCCCCCCCCCGCTCCTTGCACTGTTGAAGCCCCCATAACCGGTAACCATAGAGGATATAAAGAGTGGGAAGGTGGGTTGTTAGTTGTGTTTGTGCCTTCATTGTGAAAGAAGCCGCCTGTGTCTTCGTCATCATCACCATCACCATCATCATCATCATCATCATGATCATCATCATCATCATCACCATCATCATCATCATCACCATCATCATCATCATCATCACCATCATCATCATCATCATCATCATCACCATCATCATCATCATCATCATCAACATTCCCCAAAAGTAATGACAGCAACGTTTCAGGTTAAAACACGGTAGTTTTCAATTGCATTTTTGTCCTTAGTATTGTCAGGCCATTTTTTACATGAGGAAACTTTCAAAGTTTGATTTTAAGTGACGCGACACGACGAAACATTTCTTTTTCAAAAACGTAGTGTTCCGCGCGTTTTTGCTTTTTGTTCCTTTAATTGCTTTAGGAACAACCTAGGAACACACAATAAAGGAACTTTTTTTGCACAATAGGAACAAAGGTCGGCAAATTTCGGAACAATCTGGTCCGTTAGCAGCAAATTGGAACACAAAGTTCCTTTTCATTTTAGTGAAAAGGAACAACTGGTTCCTCTTTTATCCTTTCAGGAACAGAAGGTCCTCTTTTGACAGTTCCGATTTCCCTTCATGTTCCTTTCGAAGTAACTGGGGAACAAATGTTCCCAATCTAATTTCTCGCTCTACATAGTAAGGAACCAATTGTTCCTATTTACCGGCATATCCACTGCTGTTCGGAACGCCTTGTTCCCTTTCGGTTCAAATTGTTCCTATTCATGCCCACAGGAACAAAATTGTTCCTAATCGAGGTGGTTTTTGTTCCTCAAGATCAGTGTTATGTTCCGCGTATAAATGGGAACAGGTTCCGAATTTGTGACAAAGGAACTAGCGTTCCATTTTGCGCAAAGTGTAAAACGGAATAGGGAACAATAGTTCCTATTTATCGTAGGCTATCTGAAACTACTGTCCATCACCTCCGCTACAGAAATTTATCAAAACATATATCCTTCAACAATCAAGCAAAGTACCAGACTTGCCCGCTACATGCATAATCTCGTTCGGGCTGGCTCGCGCAAGTTCAGGTTGTGTCTTTGTTCCTTTTGATTAATTGTGTACCAAATACGGACAAGGAAACAATGGGGCAAGAGGCAAGAATGACCAAGTGTGGGCAGAAATAAGTGAACAAATATCTCATTGGCCAATAGGATGATCTCTTGGGGAACCTTTTGCTAGTATATATGTGTGAATTCTTTAGAAAGATATCGATTACAACCTTATGCTTAAGTTGAACAAACGAGGCAAGGATATGAACTGGTCAAAGTTAGCAAATGCATCGCCTAAACCAAAGAGACTTCACTTAGAAGAAGATGACTGTGATGGTCTTTTTCACTGCCCGGTGAAAATTTGTAACCACGATGGATTTACTTCGCAAAGAGGCTGTAGAAAACACGTAAAGAACAAACACAGTTGGTTCTATTACTTCGACGAGAAGCCAAACAGTGCTCAAATGGAATCGTTTCATAATCAATCCGAGAGATTTGAAGCCAATGATCGGACGATTCCACGTACAACAAGAGCAATTGCCTCTTTCGACTTGAAAAACAACATTGCTAAAGGTTTTTTCTCATGGCTGACTGGCAGCGGCGGGGGTTGTAAAAGCGATCGACAAGCACAGCAAATTGTCAGCAGGTGTTTAAAGTTTCTCAAATTCTGTTGCGAAGACGAAGAAGAACTCACATTTGGCATTGTTGATTTTAGCCTATGTTCACCGAATCTCCTATTTAAATTCGTTGATACGATGCAGGATGAATGGAAACTCGGACACGCGGGACGCATAGGTTACTTGGACGCCATTGCAGAATTAGCGGATTTCAGAAAAGTAAATGGCGCATCAGAAGCAGTATGGAGAGGCCTATCTACAGCAGAAATGTACTTAAAAAGGGCACGAAAAACCGTCTCGAAGATGATGAGGTTGCAGTGGACCAGCGAACTCGATATTGACGCTTTAGAGGCCAAGGGGCACTGGGCCACAATGGATGAGGTCTTAGAGACGGTGGGGCGTTACTTGCCGCGCTACGAGAGCGTGCTTAAAACATGCAGGGATAAACCAGATACTGTTTCGCCTCTGGAATTATCGTTTGCTACCAAATTTCTGGCCGTCTATTTGTTTATCAAGGTCAAAGGCTCACGCCCGATGACATACCAATATCTAACCGTAGAAATGGTCGACAAAGCTAAGATGAACGGCGGATTCATAGACCAAAAACTGTTCAAGACAGCTGGAAAGTATGGCTTTGATTCTCTTTTCCTGACAGACACCAGTATGCAAGTCCTAGAAGGCTACATCAACCACATTCGCCCACTTCTCAAACCTAACTGTGATTATGTTTTAGTCACGAGAAATGGTGGACAACATAACAAGCTAGGAGAAGTAATGAGTAAATTGGTGTTCGATGCAACAGGCAAGTATGTTCACCCAACTCGCTACCGCCAAATAGTGGAGACGGCAAGTTCTAGAACTCTTAGTAGCAGCGCCCAAGATGCGATCTCGGAGGACCAGAAACACAGCTCTGTTGTGGCAAGAGTTCACTATCAAAAACGGCGATCTCGCGAAGTCGCCAGCAAAGCACATGCATTTTTGGAAAGACTACAGGGCGAGAGGGGATCACAGCTAGAAATGGACGTACGCTCTAGGCTTTCTGAGAATTCAAGTTTTTCACAAGAACAAGATGTTGGCAAAACCGATACGTCTTCTAATGATGAAGAAGAAGACGTAATTACAGATACAACACGCGAGCCTTTGGTAGGAGTGCCAAAATTGAGACGAGAAAATGCGTTCAGAGTGACAGAAACAAGCGCGCGACGGAAGAGTTTAATGTTCACCCCCGAGGAAGACAGATTTCTTAAAGCTGGACTTAAGCGACACGGATTTGGGCAATGGAAAGCGATTCTAACAGACCCCGAATTTCAGTTCCAAAAGGAAAGAACGGCTAACTCTCTTCTGAGCCGAGCCGCTCGAAGATTTGGATCACATTCAAAATCGTGGCAGCGTTAATTGACAAGGTCCTACTTAATGAATGAACTCAAGCTGTAGCTATCTTAAATTCGTGGAGTCAAATAAGTAAATGATTGCAAAATGTAGCCCTACATTACATGCGAGAAACAACTATAGAAAGAAGTGACAATGTAAGCTAGATCCATAGCGTCAATATGACATATTTAATGACTGACTTTCTCGGCATGACCATGCCATCATGGGGCGTCGTGCAAAAAAAGCAAAAGTGACGTGATATTTGAAACTGACAATATAGCATTAATGATACAAGTGTTCTGTGGCGTAAAGGCCTTCAATTCAGTTTAACTTAGTATTTATTCTAAATTGCATGTAAGGGCACTTAAGTTGATCCTACTTTGTTACACGTTTCTGCGAACTAAAAAAGCTAGTCACCCGCTTCTGTCCCTTGATCGTTTGGCTTCTCGAGAGTCTTGCTCGCTTCGAGGGTCTGTTGTCAGGTGAGGGTACTCGCCTTAGTAACGGTGAAGAGCCTGTGAAAATGTTTTCATCAAATGAGGGCTCGTAACAAGGTGTCTTCGGTGTAATGAACTCGTCCTCGCTCTCCGATTCGACGACCTCCTGGCTCGTAGGTGGAGTGAACATCGTCTGGTGCGTGTTCTCAGGCGGGTCGTAAGATGGTGTCGAGGCAAGTGGCAGTCTCTCCGCTACACTCGTGACTAGGTGCTGTTGGCGCTGGTCCAGAAGGCCGAGAAGCGTGCACACCCTCTTCCGTTCCGCCACAGCCTCGGCAGTTCCAAAAGTCCCCAGAGATACGTGATGGTCCCTGAGTCTGCCTGTCAATTGCTTTATGTAGGCCTTCAACGTGGAACGCTCCGACGAGTCGTCACTAGCCTGGTACCGTTCGCAGCATCGCTTTAAATCCTTCTCGGTGGATCTCAACCAAGTTCCCTGAAACGCTTCTCTGGCAGCCTCTCGACGAGCCTGTTCTTCGGCCGCTACCCGTGCTTGGTCATACCGCTGGAGATCCCTCGCAATTGGACTAGGAGTGGGATCGTCGAGGTCGTCGGGTAACAGGCTCAAGTTCGCGTTTGACACGCCCCTGGAGCGAAGGAAGTCCTCCCTCTTTCTGCGTCGTTCCGCTCGTGACCTTTCTTCTTCCCTCTTTTTGTGCTCTTCCGTCCTCAGCATCTGCGCTAGGTGTCTGTGGCGCAGGCAACCCGGCACCACCTTTTCGAGCTCATGGCGAAGTTTGTCGATGTGTTTGTTACCTTCATTTTCATCGGAGCTCTCGCTTTCGGCTTCTCTCTCCTCTTCATTCGTGAGTGAGATTTCACCGCCTTCCGTGCTGCACTCGGGAGCGTGGTCGTCCAGTAGGGAAACGGACAAAATTCTCTGAATGTCTTCACTTTGTAAACCGTCCTCACGCTCTCCTAAAGTCCTTCCAGTTTGTGTGGTAGTGGAGTTTGTAGCAACCATCTTTTGGGCCCATACGATGCAATCCATTGCATGTTCTCGTAGCCACTGGTTGGCCTCCGGGTTAACTTGCGGCAAGCTTCTGAAGAAGTACTTGTGGAGTCTCCGGTTCATTGCGTCATTGTGTGCCTCGCCAAAGTCCATCTCCTGTTGACATGTAATGTACATACTTGCACGGCAGTGGAACCCCTGGGCCTTCTTCCATTTTACATCGTGGGATGTAAAACCGCCTTGACAAATTATCTTCCAGTCATCTATGTCGAGCAGGTTGTTGTATGCCTCGTCGAGAAAGATCACTTCTGTGGAGGTGTCAATCATCGACTTGTTAAAGCTCTTCTGTTTGGTGACGCGAGCGATTCTGTTTAACGGTACAATTTGAAACACTGGGCTGAACAGGCTCGTTTTGCCGCTGTCAGAAGCTCCGATGGCACATGGCACAGGTCGCTTATGTTCTTTATCTCTGAATAACGCGAGGAAATCAGCGCAAAACTGTTGTATTTGCCCTTCAGGTAGGCTATTGGTTAGAATTTGCTCGAAGTATTTAGGATCGGGCTCCTGGAGGCTGTCATAGGGGACATATGCTCTTGGTGATCTGATACCTCGCTGTAGAAAATAGAAAAAAAAAAGAATTGTTAAAACATACAAACATCTAATAAATAGGTAAAATAAGAAGTAGAAAGCTTCACCCGCCAACAAACAAAGAAAAGACAAAGAAAAGAAAATGGTGTGATTGGTCTTAAAGGATCTTGCAAAAATATAGAGTTGAATAAATAACTAGGACTAGGTAACTCGAAACTGAATAGCACTTGATTTGGCATATTTTAAGGTTAATTATGTTGTATAGTTATAGAAAAACGACTTTTCTATTGAACAGATACATTGTCATTTTAGCCAGCAGATAAATTGTAGCCAAGGAAATTGTGATAACGGAATTAAAACAACCTTTACTGATGAAAACGTACACTCTCACCTCTGATTCTGGGATCACTCCTTGTACAAAAGCTCCTACAGAGAAAGACCAAAACCAGCCATTCTGCACTTCAACCAAGTTTCGATCTATGTTAAGTTGGCCAATCAGGGAACTTTCTGGCTCGCTCAGAAGAGGTAGAACTCGTTGAAACTGTTGGACAAGCCTGTCTTTGAAGCACTCGTTCCCCATAAGATTTAACAGAAATGACTTCATGGAGCAAAGGAACTTGAAAGTAAACTGTGATTCTGCGACTTTCTTGTAGACATCTCCTCGGTAGACACTGAACTGAAGCTTTTTCATCGCGGCATGGATGTCATTACAGAGAACTGTTAGTGGGCAAGACAATGGCTTCTGTGGTGTACATGGTATTTCTACGCCCAGGGTACTGCTTTCGTTTCCATGGAGACCAAAACAATCGATTTTCAAACCAGCGTGGCGCAATTCTCGGGTAGATGTAGACATCATCGGTTTGAACTCTTCCCTAAGCACTCGCACACGAACCACATTTTCGGTCGACAACATTTCTTGAGACTGTTCGTCATCACTAATATCTATTTCGTCTTGAAGGGCGCTGTCAATAAAGAATGAAAAACAAAACAGAAAAGTTTACTATCTCAGAAAAAATTTTTGACTAGCGCGTCAAAGTTTGAATTAACGCTCTTTTTCGTGTTGAAAATCGAAGATGGTCTAAATCGCACTTCATTAGTCACTTGCACCCTTGCATATTGTTATGTCTCAAAATGACTTATTTTAGTCAAGACAGTTAATTAGAGACATTGCTTGTCTACGAGAAGATGGCAACAATAAGGGTGGACTCCTAGGTGTTGATTTCTTTGGTTAACTATGGCCTTTACTGTTAGTAACAGTTTTACCTTGAGTTTACTAACCTGAGACAATGCTGATAAGAAGCCTCCACAAAATTCATCAGGCAAGGATTCTTGTGATCTTTTAAAACTTGGCAGAGTTGGTTCAGGTCATGAGAATTTTTTTTCGTTGATGCCCTGGAAAGATAGAACTCGAGGCCGCATTTCCCAAGAGCACGTTGAATTTTCATCGGATTTACAGCTGAACCATTTGGAGTTTGGCAAGCCACCCAATACGAAATTGCTGGGAAAACTTGCTTTCCAGGCGTTGAAATTTGCGAAGGATTTATGGCAGATTCTTCATTCGACTCGTCGGTTTCTCGTCCTTCATCTGGTGTTCTTGACTTTTTCTTTTTGCTGTCAAGCTTTGAGGTGCTTATTGCCGAAAAGAAAAAGCAAACCTCGCTCAGTTTCGACAATTCCAAATCACATTCATCTCGCTTTTCGCAGATCCAATTCCAGGCTTGTTGAATTTCTTCGTCGCTTACTCTCCAAACACACTTAAATGCCACAACAGAACACGTTTTCTCAATTGCTGCTACTATGTGACACTCCACTTTATCCCTTATAACTTTGCTGTTTAGCTGCGAACAAGGCTTGCTCATCTTGACTGGCCAACGAAGTCGAGTGAAAAGAGATTTTTCAAGGCTTTTTAGCCATTTTATCTCTAGCACAATACTTACGGGAATAGAACAAGTCTGTGCCATTGGCTGGATTAGCTGACTGAAAGTGCGAGCATCAATTAACCTCAATCGGACTAAATTATTCAGTCCAAATACGCCTTACACGCTATAACCGGTATTCCCTTCACACACAAAAAACCATTAGCATACTACCTGTGGAACTAGACCTTACGGTGTGTAAAAAGAGATAAGCGTAAACCACGGGTATGATCTCAAGACAAATAACAAGGATCTTGAAATCAGTGTCAGATGTTAAAGTGTACAGCGATTTAAGCGTAAACTACGGATATGGTCTGAATATTGATATCAAGGATCTTGCAACTGCTTTTTAATGTTAAAGTGTACAGCGATTTAAGCGTGAACTACGGATATGGTCTGAATATTGATATCAAGGATCTTGAAACTGCTTTTTAATGTTAAAGTGTAAAGCGATTTAATCGTGAACTACGGATATGGTCTGAATATTAATAACAAGGATCTTGAAATTGATTTTTGAAGTTGAAGTGTTTAGCGAGTTAAGCGTAAACTACGGGTCTGGTCTGAATTTAATTAACCATAAAAACAAGAATAATATAAAATAATAATAAATAATAATATTTATTATTTTTATTATTTCTTTATTATTTATTTTTTTTAATTATTATTTTTTATTATTTATTTATTTTTTTATTTTTTTAATTTTTTTTTCATTTTCATTTTTTTAATTTAAGTTAATTAATTCAGTCCATACCCGTATATCACGCTTATCTCGCTGTACACTTTGACAGCAAAAAGCATTTTCAGGAACCTTGTTGTTAGTATTCAGACCATACCCGTAGTTTACGGTTAAATCGCTGTTCACTTCAACATCAGATACTGATTTCAAGATGCATGCTATTAGTATTCAGACCATATCCGTTGTTAACGCTTAAATCGCTTTTCACTGTAACATCAGTAAACAACTTCTTTACCTATCTCTTTGGTATTCAGGCTATTCCCGTGTTTTTCGCTTATCCTATAATACACTCTGGAAAAAGTCTTGAGTAACCCATGCTTGATAAATAGAAGTATTAGTCTAGTATAAGTAGTCTTAGTAATACTAGTAGTAGTTGTTGTTGTTGCTACTTTTAATTTCTAGCAAAATCATTGGAAAATTGAGAGAAATTGGTAGGGTAGGAATTTTTCTTGTTAGACCAAGTGAATACCGTGTTTAACGTGAACAGCGTGTTTGCTTTTCCTAGGCTTCTTTTACTTTAAGGACGGAAAGAGGAAAGGGAACTAAAATTTTGGGGAATGATCATCATCATCATCATCATCATCATCACCATCATCATCATCATCATCATCATCACCATCACCATCATCATCATCATCATCATCATCATCATCACCATCATCATCATCATCATCATCATCATCATCATCATCACCATCACCATCATCATCATCATCATCATCATCATCATCACCATCACCATCATCATCATCATCATCATCATCACCATCATCATCATCATCATCATCATCATCATCATCACCATCATCATCATCATCATCATCATCATCATCATCACCATCATCATCATCATCATCATCATCATCATCACCATCATCACCATCATCATCATCATCATCATCATCATCATCATCATCATCATCATCATCATCATCACCACCATCACCATCATCATCATCATCATCATCATCATCATCACCATCACCATCACCATCACCATCATCATCATCATCATCATCATCATCATCA
>JBBMOI010000009.1:13000000-13022500 GCA_038088405.1 Porites divaricata
GTTTTTATATTGGCTACTTTCGATATAGTTCTTGGCCGAAAAAAAATACTTGACGGAAGAGGTCTATTTGGTGGTAGCGTATTAAAAAATCTGGCAAGATATATATATATATATTTTATTGCCGGGACGTAACGATAGTCTGTTCACAGACCCAATTTCTCTTCAAAGTCCGTCGAGCGCGCGTGACAAAAAAAACGCGGGGGATTTATTGACCATCAAAAGGTAGGGATGGGGGAAGAAGAAAATAGACTTTTTTTTTTTTTTTTCTCGCTCTCCGCGCTTCTTCTCAAGTGCTCGCCGATGTTTTCGAAAAGAATGAAAAGAAAAATAAAACAACGTCTGTGTACAGGCTAACGTGACGAACAAGGAATCCAATAATTCAAATGCTACTCTCTTGAAAACGCACGCTACTGTCCAGTTACTTAGGCATGCGGCTCGCTCGCAGTTTGATCATATTACACTGTCCTCCTAAGACTGCATGGCTAGTGACAGCCAATCTAATAATAAACAAAATTCGAACAAATAGCGTGACCAAGCTGATACAAAAATTCAACATATGACGTCATGTAATTCATTTCTCGAAGGCATCCGTTTGGAAAGCGAGTTGCGTCGCGGTAAGTACAAGGCAGGAAATTGATCTTGTATTTTAAGGCACTTTCTTTTCTATTTAGAACTATTTAGTACTTAACGTTTTGTATATACCTAACAAAGACACATTCGAACGTTTGCTTAATTATTTTACGGGCTGTAGTTTCTGTTCGGTACAATGAAAGCAGAAAACGAAAGCGGAAGTATAGTTAACCGCCGGTCATAATGGCCGTTTTTAAACTAAGGACGCATTATCCGACTGGACGATCTTGGGCAAACATTTGTAGTTCGTCTGGTTATGCGTCTCTAGTATAAAGACGGGCACGAGACGCATTATGCGTCTGGACGAACCTTCCTTCGAAATACGTCTTGAACGACGCACTTCGAAAGGTAGTTCGTTTGGACGCATAATGCGTCTCGTGTCCGTCTTTATACTAATATTTGCTCAAGTTCGTTCAGACGGATCATGCGTCCTTAGTATAAAAACGGCCAAAGTATACATATATTGAAACACGCTGAACATTAATTAAAAGAGAAGAAAAGTGCAGTGTTTGATAGAAAGGTGTTCTTACATTGGATATAAATGTAGTAAACTTTTAATCAGCAATTCGCCTTATATTTGCAAATTAATTATGTTTATATAGTTGAAAACTATCAGATGATCGTAGCGAAACTCAGCAGCGATGGCCGTTGACAAAAAGCTGTAAAACTAGGACCGGGCTGGATAACCATGCAAGACGGAAAGGAGAAACTTACTGACTGCCAGGCGAAAATCCAGTTGTTTGATGTGATCTTTGGAACATAACGCAATATGTTTATCTTTAGTTTTGTTTGTTTAACACGGAAAGCATGGAAAGACTTTTAGACTGACATGAGTAAATTACAAACTCTTGGATATTTTCACCATTTCGTCGCTCAAGATAAAAAAAACGCCACATAGTTGCTTGAGCCTTGCTTGGCGGTGACTTGTACTCCACCCTTATTGGACTGAATGAGGGTTAGAGTGTGATGCTGCCGGCGTTAGAGCAGCACCAAAACAGTTAGTGTATGAATCCACCTGACCTCATATGCACCAACAAAAAATCATCTAATTGTTCAGTAAGGCCTTAAAAAACACATTCGAATGTAGGCTCGCTAGCTATAGCTGGCTATCATCAATATCATTTATTCGGGGCCTGCAGAGGAATAATCGAACCAGAAAAACGACTTTGTCATCAACGGGTAGTTTTTGCCTATAATCAAGGGCATTTAGACCCAAAGAATGGAATAATGACCTTTTGGGAGTGAGACAAAGAATAATGGAAATTTTTAAGCTGGATTAATTGACTGATGACCTTTTAAAAGGGGCCAGCAATAATGGAATAACCCTGCAACAGATTTTGACAGGGGATAGTGGAATAATAATAAGCACCCTAATATTCCTCTTTACCCCTCAAGGTTCGCCTTAGTACTCTACTCAGAACTGAGTCATACAATATCTCATTTGTAAGCAAATTCTTAAGTCCACGTAGCTAGTCCCTTGACAGTTAAAGCGGCTTATAATTCAGGCAGGTTTCATTATAGTTGTGGTTTTGCCTTTCAATTCTTTGAAAAGTACATATGCAATGTTTCGGTTAGATTTAACACTCGTTTAGAGCCAATCAGTTTATTACCTGTTCATCTGATGTTCTTTGTGTCCTTTCTAGAAAGGGTCGTCATGGATAATGCAGACGAGATTCTACTAGCTGTCCTTATAGGCATTGGAGTTGCCCATTACCTTCTCAACACCTATCGTGTTCAAAGAGCAATTGAATTATTCAAGGAATGTTTGGTTCTTCTACACAACAAGGCTGTAGAAAAGCAAAGGAATCTCGTCAAGTATAAAACGGATCTTTATTTTCAAATATTCAATGCTCATCTTCGTGACAGTGATGATGTAAGTGCCTTGGAGCGTGGTAGAGAGCTCCTGGTCTACCTTCGTGAAACTGGACAGAGAGAAATGGAAGGTACCTTGAACTTTAACCTGGCCGAATTGTTTGAACGCCAAAGTAAATACCAAGAAGCGAAAGACTTCTACGAAGAAGCACTCAACATCATGAAAGAAACTAATGATACTCAAGGAGAAGAAACTTGCTATGGATGCTTAGGAAGTCTTTTTGAAACTCAGGGGGATTATGCCAAAGCTGAAGAATATCTTCAAAAGGGACTCGCCATTGCAGAAGAACTCTCCGACAGAGAGGGAGAGGCTGCTTGTCTTGGAATGTTAGCAAATGTCTGTCAGTCTCTCGGTAAATTTCTAAAAGCTGAAAAACATCTTCAAAGAGCAATTAAGATTGAAAGAGAAATCGACGATAGAGAAGGAGAAGCCTGTTGTTTCGGACACCTGGGTTCTGTTTATGCATCACTCGGTGAATATGGTAAGGCTGAAGATTGCCACAATAAGTCACTTACCATTGCAATAGAAATGGGCGACAGAGACAGAGAAAGCTCTTGTTACAGAAACCTAGGAACCCTCTCTCAATCGGTCAGAAAATTTGACGAAGCTGAAAAGTATCTCCAGAGAGCGCTTGCGATCAGGAAAAATTTTGGCGAGAAAAAAGAAGTAGCAGCACTTTACGCAGACCTTGGAATTTTATTTATGTCGCGTTGTGAATATCTTAAAGCTAAGGAATATTTTCTGAAAACGCTTTTAATCAAGAAAGAAACGGGTGACAGAAAAGGAGAAGGCATGGTGTATGGAAATTGTGCATCCGTTTTTCAGTCTCTTGGTGAATACGCGAAGGCTGAAGAATATCTTCAGAATGCACTACAGATTATGCAAGAAATGGGCGACAAAAATGGAGAAGCATCGTGTTATGGAAACCTGGCAACCGTGTTTCACTCTATCGGCGAATATGCCAAGGCTGAAGATTATTCCCAGAAAGCTCTTGTGATCTGCAAAGATATTTGTAATGAAAAAGGAGAAGCGACAAACTATGGTAACTTGGGAGCCGTGTTTCAATCTCTTGGTGAGTTTGCCAAAGCCATTAAATACCACGAGAAGGCTCTTGCTTTAAGAAAGAAAATTGGTGACAAAAAGGGAGAAGCAGATGATTACGGAAATCTGGGAACGCTTTTCTACTCTACGGGAGACTATGCTAAGGCTCAGGGATATTACGAGCTCGCACTTTCGATCAGAAAAGAAATCAGCGATAAAGGAGGGGAAGCAACCGATCAAGGAAACCTGGGAAATGTGTTTCGAGATTTGGGGGAATATAGCAAGGCCTGCGAATATCACAATAAGGCTCTTTCAATTTGCAAAGAGATTAGGGACATCAGAGGAGAGTGCGAATGGCACTTTTATCTAGCATTAGACATTCTGGCTAAAGGAGACACACAAGAAGCCTTTTCTAATCTCTATGCTAGTATCCATGAAAACGAAAATCTACTGGGATTTCTTGGCAACAGTGACCAGTTCAAGATAGCCTTTCTTGAAGAGCACGCTCTTTCGTATCAACTACTCAGTAAACTGTTTTGCGATGCTGGGAAAGCTTCTGATGCTCTCCACGTTGTGGAGCTTGGACGAGCCAGAGCGCTGATAGACTTGATGTCAGCTCAGTACTCTGTAGAGAAGGAAGTACCAATCAGTCCACAGACACGTGTTGGTATTGAAAAGGTCATGGAAAGAGAAAGCTCCGTTTGTTTATACCTTTCATACTTTGGACAATTTCTATTTCTGTGGGTTCTTAAGGCATACAAACCCATTCTCTTCCGAAGAATAGATGTAAATGACTGCCTTCTCGACAAAGTAATGGAACGAAGTGTTGACGAAGTACTTACCAGTAAAACGTTAATCAGAATGTTTGAGGTATTGGATCAGCAAACTTGTGAAGACCGATCGTGGTTACCGGCCTCAAATGTCAGCCGCTGGACAAGCGAATCGCGCCAAGAAGAGGACCTGACAGACAAAATCCAAGATCTGGAAGTGAGTCTTGAGCTTTACTACAGAATGCTGGTTACTCCTGTGGTTAAATTCCTCAATGAACCCGAAATTCTCATTGTTCCTGATCGTTCCCTCAATGAAATTCCGTTTGCAGCTTTAAAGGATGAAAATGGAGAATATTTGTCCGAAAGATTCAGAATCCGCATTGTACCTTCGTTGATGACTCTTAAACTCATTCAAGACAGTCCTGCGGAGTATCACAGTCAGTCTGGAGCACTGATAGTGGGGGATCCCGATGTTGGTCGCGTGTTGTACAATGGAGCTGTTTGTAACCCGATCAGATTACCTAGCGCAGCAGAGGAAGCAGAGTTGATTGGACAACTGCTCGGAGCTGAGCCTTTGTTAGGGCAACAAGCAACAAAACAGGCGGTAGTTCAAAGGATAAATTCAGTAGGCCTGGTTCATTTCGCTGCCCATGGCAATGCTGAAAGAGGAGAAATTGTTTTGGCTCCTCCGCGCCCCACCACATGGACTCCGCAGGAGGAAGACTATTTGCTAACAATGAAGGACATTTCACAAATTCGACTACGAGCCAAACTGGTAGTCCTTAGCTGTTGTCACAGCGCACGTGGAAAGATAAAAGCTGAGGGAGTGGTTGGAATTGCTCGCGCCTTTTTAGGGTCCGGTGCTCGCTCAGTGTTGGTGGCATTGTGGGCCATAGACGACGAAGCGACGTTGCAGTTCATGAGTCGTTTCTACGAGCACCTTGTTCGTGGGGAAAGTGCCAGTGAATCTCTCCACAAGGCTATGAAGTGGATGAGGGAAAATGACTTCTCTGATGTGCGGCAATGGGCACCTTTTACGCTGATTGGTGATGATGTAACTATAGATTTTGAACAGTAAAGGTTAGTGTTAGTGTTTGATTCTATGTACCTGTTTTCATAAAAAAAAAACGATTTTTCTTTTGGAAAAATAAAAATATATGTATATCACTGGGATTGATAAGATAAAAATTTAAAGGCACAATTTGTAGTCTGTAAAAAAACATGAAACAACCGAGAAGAAGTACAGCATTCATGCAGTAACAGCGAACGATTCTGAAGATCTTGGAGTATGTGACCATTTTCCTGAAAACACGAAAGTTTTGCTTAAAAATCTCAAAGGAGCGAGGGAAAGCAGGAGCGGGTAGACTAGTCGGTACGTCATGAATTTACCCTTTCGCCGTTGAAGGATAAATTCGCGGACTTTTTTTCTGATTCATTTTTCCTCGAGATTAGGTCATCCGTCTTTGGCCTTGTCCAAATAGTTTATAAGAAAGTTGAAAAGGAATTTAATACATAGATGTCCTTGCATGGAATCGGTTAATTAAAATGAGATATCCTTATTTTACTTCTTCTGTTATTTTCTCACAACTGACCGAAATTTTCAAAGGAGAATTTTGTCGCGAATTCTCAGTAGTTAAATAACATAATAGTCCAGTTTCGAATTAAAAATTACCGCTGAATACAAACATTAAGGATACATGCATACAGGGTTAGCCTCGACGTAAAGTAAAATATTCAGAAACTCTGGCAAGTAAGGGTTTGAAATTTGAATGTACACAATAGACAGAGTAATAAACAGGTCTTTTTCTCGTTGGAATTTGTGAATATATTACTTCAGATGGAGGCTAAGGCTGTAAATGATGCGTCTTCGCTTCTTCATTTCAGCGGTCATAGCGAACTCGAAACTGGACTATTAAAGAGTCTTCTCCAAAGTTCTTACATGCGCTTTTCCATAAAACATTCCCCGCAATATTGGTGTTAGTGGTTCCAGAATACAACCAATAGAATGCAATCGTGAGTGGTGGTTATTTATCTTCTTCAGTTTCGTTGGTCATGGCAAATTTTAACGTAACACCCAAACCAAATTTAACTTATAATTTCTTGATACTCCTGTTGTATTAGCTTTTAGTTTTTTCCCTTTTATTTTTTTCCTAGAAACCAAAAACAAAATTCTTTCCTACCGCCCGAAGGTAAGGATCAAAACACAACTTGAATGTACTACTTATTCTGTTTGTAAATTCTTGTTTTAGCGAGAAAACATCCATTATGAAAATTGATGGCCAGCAAGTATGCAAATGTATTGGAACTAAAGTAAGCGTTTACCCTAGAAAAGACTTTAACCCACAAAGAATTGGTTTGGGACAACTACATTGCCTCCGTTTCATTGTTTTGGGAGGGTCTGAATGGGGTGTAGTGTTTGGTTTTAGTTGCCCATGAATTTGCAGTTAAATTGGCCAATTTTTTAATGATTTCTGTTTCTGGGAAAACAACTGTTAGTGTTTGGAGGGTTTTTCGTAAAAAAAAAAAAAAAAAAATAGAACATTGGCAATTCTTAGCTGCTCTAGGGAAATTAGGCAAATGTTTCGTTGTCTTTGGACATCTTCGGTAGCTTTCCGACACCGTCGGTAGTCTTCGGAAATCTTTTGAAATACTAGGGAATTGTTGGAAAATAGCCGAAAATACTAGACAAAATAATATTGGCTTTTCTGGAGCCGTTTTGTTTCTCTCTGGAAAAAAACTACTGTTACAGTGAATTTTTTACTGTTGGTGTTAAAATGCCTAAAATTTAACTTTTTTATGTTACGTATACAGAGCCAAAAAATTATTAATAAGTGTTTAGCGTTATCGAGGTACCCCCCATTCAGACCCTTAATTTTCTGGAACAGCAATATGTCTGTTACTCTGTCAGGATTGGTCGAAATGTGCTAAATGAGGTACCAGTGGAACGATCTATCCTCGCTGATTTTGCAAATTACCATCTTAATTATAGCTTCAATGAAAAGCTTAATTGGTCCAGAAAGAATAATATACAGTCTTTGATTTGACAAACTTAAAAATTTTAACGCACGTGAACGTATTTAGTCAAAAAAAAAAAAAACAAACAAACAAACCGCTAAGGAACTATCTAGACCTAAATGTTACATTTGAAAACATGAACGATTTATTTTTGTTACAATGTTATATCAGCATTTTTGGCACAAGAGGGACTGGAGTACTAAGGAAACCAGAAATAGCTTTTTCCAAGTTGTCCCCCTTAATTTTTGAAATAATTTAAAGCAAGTAAGTACAAGTCAGGTTTTTAGCAAAAGTCAATCCAAACTAATAGTAATGGGAAAAGACTTATAGTCATATTGTGTGTGTAATGGCCTAGCAAGCATTTCTCGTTTAAATTGCTATTTAATATATTCACGCCGCTGTACTGGTGATACAAATAGAGCTCTTTAGCCTGTAGGTTTTGTTTTCCCAATAGCTTACTTCGGAAAAGAGCGATAGCCTGGGACCCAAACTAGGCGCGCGCGCATTTATGGGATTATTTGGGGCGACGCGAATGTAAACAAACATGGCGGAAGGCGAAGTGGAATGTTTCAGCGGGGTTAAAACAGCTCAAAATAGCAAAACGGAAGGCAGAATTGAAAGAAAAAAACATGAAAATGGGAAGCTGAAGGCAGATGTGCCTGGGGCAATTTTACCTGAGAAAAAAAAAAGCACAATAATGCACCATTAAACAGCTTAAGAGATGGCTTCTTCGCAGTGGACCCAAAACAACCGAAAAGAAAACGCAGGTCGTGCAAAGGTAAGTAGGCGCGGACGGGAAAGTTCCTGAAGTTATTTGTGCACAAAAACTTTCATGTCTCTTCATAATTCAAGGTAGCTGCTCGACTTGTTCCCCCCAAACAATCCCATAAATGAGCGCGCGCTTAGTTTGGGTCCCAGGCTATCACTCGTTTCCAAAGTGCTGCTATAAAGGTCCCAGGGGAACTTGGCCCTTTATCTTCTTATAAATTATGCTTAAATATGCACGCGAATAAGACGAAATTTGAAAGAAACAGTTCTCTAGAGTATTCTCACCTGACCTGTATTGAAAAAGCAAAACATACAAGCTAAAGAGGTCTATTACTGCTGAGATGTGTAATAAAAGAAATTAATCAACGAGGAATTTAGCAATTTATTGGAAGATTATCAGGTCAGATAGAAATTTCCATGGATTTTGTTGAGAAGATCCCAAAGTTTTTTTCTGTAACATTTCCTGTGAAGATTGTTTGATTTCCTTGACAGATTATTTCATTAAAATAACAAAAAAATGTAAAATTTTAGCATGTTAAAACAATAAATTTTTGATGTAAGCTTCAATTAATTGTGTCATTTTGAGTTCGCTTGGCGAATTTTAATGCATTGAAAGTTAGGAGAATTAAAGAACTGTTAGGAGACTGCCATCCTTCACCCTTCGGCCCGGTTAGCTGGGCTGCCACTCTTTACCGGGCTGGTTCGGCTCATGCCTTGTTCCCTCTCAAAATTGTTGTTGTGTTTATATGAGAAGGCAGGCTGGCCCAGCTTGCCAATATCTCGCCTCGAGCAACCGGGGTTTCGGCAAGCGGGCCAGCCCGCCTTCTCATAAACATGCACAAGGCCAGCGCGGCTAACCGGACTGGCTCACTTCACATAAAAAGACCCAAAGACAGCAAGAAAATACATAACGTGTTAGAACCCGCAATCATCAGAATACCAGTTAGTTTCAATTAGTTGAGTCGCTTTAAATTTGCTTAAATGGTAACTCCTTGTTTATGGGGGCTCCTCACCAGTTTCCCCTTTGTTTGTACTAGTTTTTCGCTTGTTCACGTGCACAGAGTGTTGCCTAGTTCCGAAGCCTCATTATTCCGCGCGGCCAAAGCGTTTCTGGTCACGTGGTCCAAGCGAAGATGTGAGGTGAGGCCCAGAAAAAAAGTACTCAAAGGTGAGACAAAAGTGAGACATCTCATGCGGTGGTTTACAAGACCAGCGTTTCGCATTTCAAGATTAATACATAGATTTAGCCAGAAATTTTGATCCAGACATTTTGCTACCATGGTAACGTGCCGTCGCACTTCAGTCACGAGGCGGCCATTTTGTCTCAGGTGATTTAAAAAGCTTCGTTTATGAACGGCTAGCCTCTTTCTTACAAAGCTTTCTATTGTCTTGCTTCACAAGACCAGGTTGGGCCATGCGATTTTTCGCCAAAAAATCCATAGTTACATTTGGGTTGGCCTACCTGTCGATTGAGTTATTTTACATTGGTTGCCCTGTGGTGCAGACGGACGGGCGCTCGGGCGAAGGGACGTACGGTCACGTGACTACCAAAATTTCTTAGATGGATAGGTAAACAAATTTTCTCAGCTATGGGGCTCTGCTCTCGCGCGCGCGTTGAGCTCCGCCAGAAATACAACGCTAAAAGACAAGATGGGAAGGGAAAGTGGACTAAGGAATGCTTCTCTTTACAAAATTGCCCTTCAAGGAATTGCTGGTTTTCAGTGTCACGCCGTTCAAAACAGATCAAAATAAAAAACCAAAGCCGTTCAATAGATAAAGTCCAGAATCTGGGAAATGAAAGGAGGTACATATACAAAGACCCTCGCCAAGATTCAGGTCAGAGGAATATTTCGTATACGAGATATCCGAAGAAATGTTTTACCCAAACTTATAGAGATTTGTATGGAGACGCCATGCTGGTGCTCATCTGGATGAGCTCCAACATGGCGGACGAAAACCAACAGAAGCATCTGTTACCGAGTCTTGCTACAAAAGCGTGAATTTATTCTTCGAGAAACTCATAAACATTAAAGTGAAACTTTTTCTAATACATGAACTGTTTAGATAGCAAAATTTCCTGAAATAAGTCATTTTTTTAACCTACATGACAGCTCTCTTGACCGTCATGTAAATGCCGCGTCACGCAAAAGCTTAGAAATTCAAGCGTACTCTATCACAAAACCAAGAACCCTTTTGAAGCGAAAATTTGATGAAAATTAGTTTTCATCTGCTCTAATGCATCGTGTAAGTAAAATCTCGGTAGGATCGATAGTTTTTAGTTTGAATTTTAGTGACGTAATGTGAAAACGAACAATTCGAAACTCAAGAAAAAATTTTCTTCATCGGGCGGATCGGAGCGCTTGGCCTGTTTTGAAACGCAACCAAGCACCAAAGTTTTTGAAGAATTTTCTGGTACATTTTGTCCTCTATAGTCAAGAAACTTGATTAAGTTTTTAAAAGGAAGTTTATCATGTATTTGTAAATATTTCATCTTAAATGTTTTATGCATTTTGAGATCGGCTTGAGCGCCCTGATTTGAGATTTTTGATGAATAATTTTTGCCATGTCAGCCGATTTTACTTGCTCAAACGGACCACGAGCCAAGTTTGTGTTACGTGAATTAATTATCAATTTATTCATTATTAATTCACGGGTTTTTTAACAAAAATTTTCGACAAATTATTTCCCAGTCTGTTGTTGTGTTCTTTCATTGATAACATTAGTTCAAAACACGATCTTGAGACTACAGCATCCAAGTTGAATTTAATGCTTCTCACATTACACGCATCACTTCTGTAAATGTCGGCGAATTTTACAAGATTTTTATTTTTGGGTTCAGTTTTTGGGCGCTTTTCGATACGCAGCTAATGAATTTTATTTGAAAGTATGTGTATCTTATTATTCAAGATTTGCGCTTTACGTTTAATACTACACAGAGGATTACGAAAGTACTTTGAAAGTTCGCACGGTCGTTTAAATGGGATACTCAGATAGTTCAGTTGGAATGATGAGACTGAAGGAGCAGAAAGCAATCTTCACAGGACTATGAATAACATTCTGATGAATTTTCAAAGCCAAAAAACGTCTATCTCGCAAATTTCCACGAGGTTTTTTTTTCTAAAAAAGACATAATGACATAATGTTCCTTCTGGTTAAAAAACACCATGAATTTCAGAAAGCTACAAACGCATGCGCACACCGAAGTGAATTTACCGAGAGGGACTGGGAAAACGCTGTACACAGAGTGTTTACTGTACTTGGTTACTATTTCAATCAGTAGCAAGTCTACTACATTTTTTAAAATACCGGGAAAGCAAGCAAATACCGGTCAGAGCAACTGCCTTGGTAAGTACCTACGACAATTAAGATACATGCTCTCAAATTATTTAAGTCTATATTTTAAAGATACCCAGGCATTTCTCTCGGCGTTTACGTGCGATTACTGGGATACATGCTTGCCAAATTATAAAGTGGCCATTCTCAAACATGGCAGCGGCATCATTGTCTACCCGCTAGCCGAGCCATTTTATTTTCATTTTCGGGCTTCTGGAACAGCCCATTTGAGTTAAAGACTGCGGCAACAGGAAATTTTACCTGCCGGTGCGGCGGAACGGTGTATAGTTGCATTACATTTGGTTTCTCTGTTCAACATTAAATTGAGAGCTGTGGATCCATTTCCAAATCCTTATATAACTTTCACGGGGATCACAAACTGCCTATGGCCCAGAATTAGGATATGCAGAATAAATCAAATCGAACAACTCGAATTTTTCTGCCATATTAAAGTTTGAAGTTTGTAAACAAATTAAAATTAAGGCCTTTCTGGACGACTTATAAAATTTATTAAGTGTTTTAGTTGAGAAAGAACAACACTATGCAAAACTCAGTGCTGATGTAAAGTTACATCAGACTATTTCAGTGCCATGATAGTGTGAAAACTGAGTCAAGATAATAGGTATTTCATTCTATTAACTCGGGCCAAGATAATCTAGAAGCCCCTAGAAACTCCGACCAATTTGCATACCTCTATTACTTTGTTTCCGCTGAGTGACTTTGGTATTAAGTTTGTTTTCTTTGTGTTTAAAATATCCCCAAGACTCACACAGGACTCACTCAGTTTCTTCTCTCTCCATCTCATAAATAACTGCTTATATTTTGCGGAAATTCGATTTTATTTGCTGAGCTTTGTCATGGGCTCCTGGCTTTGCACATCCCGCAAAGCCTCAACTGCATTCATTTTAGGGTTAACAAAGTGATAGACTCATAATCTTAACATCTGTCATCGATCAGTAAACAGGAGTATAGCAACACAACAGTTTGACTGATTACCGCGCTATCAACTATTGCTGGTTTTCAGTGTCACGCCATTCAAAATGGATCAAAATAAATATCAAAACCGTCCAAAAGATAAAGTCCAGAATCTGGGAAATCAAAGGAGGTACATATACAAAGACCCTCGGCAAGATTCAGGTCAGAGGAATATTTCGTATACGAGATATCCGAAGAAATGTTTTACCCAAACCTATAGAGATTTGTATGGAGACGCCATGCTGGAGCTCATCTGACAGAAACATCTGTTACCGAGTTTTGCTACAAACGCGTGAATTTATTCTTCGAGAAACTCATAAACATTAAAGTAATACTTTTTCTAATACATGAACTGTTTAGATAGCAAAATTTCTTGAAATGTCATATTTTTAACCTACATGACAGCTCTCTTGGCCGTCATGTCACTGCCGCGTCACGCAAAAGCGTACTCAATCACAAAACCAAGAACCCTTTTGAAGCAAAAATTTGGGGTGATGTAGCAGCTGATCCTAAGAGAAGTCACCAATGGTGCGCAACCCTAACCCCAAACAATACTAAAACAATGGGAAGAATGACATGTCATTGTTTTCAGTGACCAATTAGGAGAGACCTTAGGATCAGCTGCTACACTACTGAAAATTTGTATGAAAATTAGTTTTCAGCTGCTCTAATGCATCGTGAAATTAAAACCTCGGTAGGATCGATAGTTTTTTAGTTTGAATTTTAGTAACGTCATGTGAAAACCAACAATAGTCACTACATTTAAACAATAACAATTTGTCTTCCGTTTTCGATGGAAATGTTGTATCAGATGCAACTTGAATAATCTGGACCTACTTTTCTGACATTTTCAAGTTCAATTCTTATTTTCTTGGGGAATTATTCCAAAATTATTGCGCTTTGGTTTTCCTTTTGGTTGAATCGCTGGATATTCTGAGCGAGGATATCAACCTTGTCTCCAAAATGTCCCCCACCGTGACACTGGCATCTTTATTTTCTGTCGCAAACTTTTATCAAACAGTGATAACAGACACTTTGCTTATTAGCTCTATACTGAACTTTGGCTTTTCATATTCTGGCCTGAAGACTAATGCTAAGAAAAGTTAGAAGAAAAATAAATTTGAACGGACACGACGACGTTGACGTCTAGACTTTCTACGCGATCAATCAGTTTTAGCAGTACCCTTAAGTTTCCTGCTTCCGTTGTATTTTGATTTTCTTTTGCCGAGCTTTTCTATTTTCAAACCTTAGGCCTTTTACGTGACTGAATCTCTCGAAAATACACCATTTTCCGTAACTGTACAACAAGTTAAAACCAGGTCTCTAGGCAAGCAACGGACTGCATTTCATGCCATCAAGGATTTTAACTCCCTTAGCCAGGCAATCAGACAATCCGTGAATCTGAAAAGTTTTAAACGTAATCTTTTTAAATTTGTAATTTAAATGAATTTGAGTTAATTTCTTGTACATTTTAATACTTTTTACATATTTTAGATTTTTAATGTCTTTGTTAATTGTGTGCATTTATTTTTTTTTTATTTATTATTTTTTAAATTTTATGAGATCCTTTTTGAAAACCATATTTTGTATGAAAAAGTCATCTCAATAAAAGATTATTATTATTATTATTATTATTATTAATAAATAACAGGGAAGTCTCCCGCGTGTTTTCACAATATCGAAGAAATTTCACTCAACACCTTGACATTTGTATTGGCTACGCCTTCCCTGAAGGGAAATAGTATCCGCAAAAAAGTTACGTTGTTTCCAAGAATGCCTATGCTGTTACTGCGGTTCAGAATTTTTGGGAGAAATATTAAACGTGGGTGAAGAAACTCGGATGTTCTGTGAACATAAAATTCAGGCAGACTTACTTGATCTTGTCGATAATCAGTGTGCACAGGATAGAATTTTCTGTCGACGCGAGTAAGGCCGTAAAATTCACAAGGAAACGCAACACCCAGCACGATTTTCAAAGTGGCAGACTGTGCAAGACCTTGTAACATCGCTCGTTGAGCGAATCTGATTGAGTTTTTTCGGATTCATATTTCATATTCGGAATTTCTTTTCCGAATGTGGCGTTCGTTGAACGAATCTGATCGAGTTTCTTCGGATTCATATTAGGTTCATTTCCGACTCTAGCGATCGTTAAACGCCGGAATCTTATATGATCATGCGTTGAACGATTTGAGACACTAAGTGTTCGTAAAACGAATCTGATTGAGTCAGTTTCTTTGGATTCAATGTTTTTGTCGGTTTTAGTTTCGCTGATGCCGTTTGTTCGGGGTCTCTGCATTTTCGGCTTTTTATTCATTTGAACGTAAAAGCTCCGTTGTCAAACGTGAACGACATTTCTTTGTAAATTTGAAATCTTCTTTTACCATGCTATTCTACCATTTTGGTTGGTTTCAGGTATAGTCTACTGCTTTTTCCACTCCAGTGACATGGTGTCAAGTTCCCCAACCGGTCCCAGGTACCCAAAGAAAGATGTGGAGCTAAAATTGTTGCGTTTGTTCAGCGATATGTTGAATCAGCTGTGTCCCCATACATTTAACGGGCACTAAATAGATATCTAAAAATATCCAGTCTATTAGCGTTTATTCCCTGCCCTGTCAATTGATCAGTTTACAACCTCTAAACAAGTTCAATTTGTGTTGACCGACAAACTCAGTCCTCCATTTGTCAAAATTTTGGCATTAACAAGAGCAGTTCATTTGCCCACGTTTTACAGCGCTGACTTTATACAACATTGCTTTTTCACACGACATTCCACTAAAATAAAGTAGTAAAACATATAATTTCGACGGTACATCCGTCATCACCGGTGTGGCATATTTCACTTAAAAAATTTAAATCATATTGCGCGCGATTGCTAAAGTGAATCAAGTGAATTGAATACATTTGCGTGTCTGGTTGGGTTTAAGTGATATTTGATGAACAGGAACAGCATCCGTCACTGCGCATGTGCCAAACTTTGATTTTCTGACGGGATGTCGCGAATTCCGGCAAAAGATGCGTGGAGAGTAAAAGAACCTTGAAAAATCCGTTGCATCTTGCATGGCCGAGTTCGACACTACGCGAAAACTACTCAGAATTACACTGATCAATGATAAATTGTCACCTTTAAGTTTCGATTTAAGGGAAATCCGGAGTTTTAGCCTTTCATTGCCTTAAGCTGGAAGACCAACAGAAGCGAAGTGCTTTGACGCCGGTTGAAGGCTTATTTCCCGCCAGCTTCCATACCAGCTCAGATAATCATGAAAATGTTACTGAGGAGATCTTGTGGAAGCTTCGTGAAGCAAGATGTGTTGCAACGGCGTGTCAATAAACTTTAAACAGGTACTCCATGTTTAGGGAAACGAGTGCAATGAAATCACTAGCAATGTTTAACCAACCTTTGCGGTGCTTCATCGCCTTGAGGTTGCATTTTTATTTGTCTCTTTCCAACACTTGAGGCTAGAAAGCGAGCAAACATTACCGGGCTTGCCAAAAAATTAACCTCTGACACGAGTTTCACAGCAGAAAACTAAGCTGTAAAGCTAGCGGAGCAAGCTTTTTAGGTCCTATATTCTCAATAAATTTGACGCCTCGAAAAAATCCATCTAATCTAAACTATCATATGTCGATTAAGAAAAGTCAAGCGATCCTGAAACACTTTATAGATCTCAAGTTTAGCGTTTGGTTTACGCTGTGCTCAGAAAACGAAGCCATGTTTATTTGTGACACTTAAAACTTTTTTCAGGTGGACTGAGGGTCAAAGATTGTCAAAACACTAAATGACCGGCATTCTACCCTGCTAGCAGAGTCGCTTTGATCTTTCCTAGATGAGTCGTGAAAGACCAAAGAAGAAAAGAGGAAAGAGGAAGGTGAAAAAAGTTCTAAGTGTTACAAAACATGGTTTCGTTTTCTGAGCACAGCGTAAACCAAACGCAAAATTTGAGATCTATAAAGCATTTCAGGATCGCTTGACTTTTCTTAATCGACATATGATAGTTTGGAATGGTTGGGATTCTTAGGTAAGTCAAGTTTATTGAAAATACCGGACTGCCGGTCATTTAGTGTTTTGAAAACCTTGACCGGTTACCGGCCATATAGCCACAGCGTAAAATATTACCTGAGAATGTAAACAACAAATCTCCGTAGGCGGTGCGGTGCCTAAGGAAATCTTGTCCCGTCAACAGGACAGTTCTTTTGTCTTTTTAGGAAAAAACAGATGACGTTCTCTCTCACTGTAGTATCGCCCTTGCTTGTTATCCAGTGGCTCGCCTCGTCCCGCGCTGACGTCTGTTTCGAGTGTTAGCCCTTCATCAGAACGAATCATTTCGGTATGTTTCGTAAGCGCTAGAAAAAAATGTCCTCAAACGGTGAGGAGCGCGGGCTCGTTTCCAGAACAGCAGATGATAATTGAGCCTAGGCGATGCTTCAGAGCGGCTTCTGAAAGAGACCATTGATCTTCTTTTAAGGTATCTCTATCCAACAAATCCCATGGTTGACAGTCACCAACGTCTTCTTGGCGCCATTTTGGCACAGTGTGCTTGAATGCAAAATATATTCTAAAGTATTAGATTTCTTCTTTTTTTTTTCCCACTAGGTCTTGCAGAAACGAGAGTCATGGATGATATAACCGATGTCGGCCTAGCACTCTGTATTGGTATATTGGTTGCCGCGTTCCTTCTTTCAACCAATCGCGTTCCAAAAGCCTTGCAGATACTTAAGGAGTGCTTGAAACTTCTCAACAACAAAACCTTTCGAAGTGAAAAAGATATCGTCAGATCAACGACCAGGGTCGTTTATGTTCAAATGTTTAAAGGGTACCGTCTCATCAGCGATCACAAAAGTGCGATAGAATTCGGAGAAAAACTTCTGGTGTTACTTCGCGAAAGTGGAGATAGGGAATCAGAAGGGAACGCCTCCCACGAACTGGCAAAACTGTATGATCGTCAAAGAAAATATAAGGAGGCCAAGGAGCTTTTTGAAAAATCACTTAATATTATGATAGAAACTGGAAACAAGCAAGGGGAAGGATCATGTTACGGAAACCTAGGACATGTGTCATGGTCTCTCGGTGAAAATGCTAAGGCTAGAGGGTATCTTGAGAAATCGATTGCGTTCAGAAAAGAAAATATAAATGGCGATAAAGAAGGAGAAGCAGCAGACTATTCAAACCTCGGAAATGTGTTTCAATCCATCGGTGAATATCGAAAGGCTAAAGAATACCACGAGAAAGCACTTGCCATGATGAAACTAACTGGCAATAGAAAAAAAGAAGCGTCTTGTTACGGGAACATGGGAATTGCGTTGCATTCTCTTGGCGAATACACAAAAGGAATAGAATATCTTGAAAAAGCGCTGCGGATAAGAAAAGAGACTGGCGACAAAGAAGGGGAAGCGTCAGATTACTCTAACCTGGGGAGAATGTTCCAGTCTTCCGGAGAATTTAACAAGGCAGCAAAATGTTACGAAAAAGCACTTCCACTTACAAAAGGTATTGGCGACAGTAAAAATGAGGCATCTTGTTACGGAAATTTGGCAGCATTATTTCAGTCCGTCGGTGACTCTATCAAGGCTAATGATTATCATGAAAAAGCAGTTGCGATCAGAAGAGAAATCGGAGACCGTAAGGGAGAAGCAGAAAGTTTGAGAACACTGGGAAGTGCCAGTCAGACTTGCGGTGAATATGTTAAGGCTACGGAGTATTTCGAAAACGCACTTGCAATCGAAAGAGAATTGGGCAACAAGAGCGGGGAAGCCACATGCTATGGTAACTTAGGAGCCGTGTCTCACTCTGTAGGTGAATATGCACAGGCTAGAGATTATTTCGAAAAGGCACTTGCAATCGTGGTGGAAGTTGTTGACAAGGAAAAAGAAGCTTCGTGTTACGGAAACCTAGGAATGGTTTTTTTAAGCCTTGACGAGCACGCCAAAGCTAAGGAATATCTGGAAAAGGCACTTGCTATAAGAGAACAAATTGGCGATATTAAAGGAGAAATAGCAGATTATGGAAACCTGGGTAATGTGTTTGAGTCTCTAGGGGAATTCAGGAAGTCCAGAGAATACCATGAAAAAGCCCTGGCGACCGCAAAAAAAGTTGGTGACAGGAAAAAAGAGGCCTCGTGTTATGCAAACTTAGGAAACGTAATTCAGTGTTTTGGTGAAATTACAAAGGCTAAAGAATATCTAGAAAAAGCGATTGTATTAAGCAAAGAGAATGGAGATGTTGAAACAGAGTTAGCAAGCCACACTAACCTATCGTATGGAGAGCTACTGGTAGGCAACGTATCTGGAGCTAAATCTCACCTTTTTGATAGCATTAAAAATTCTGAGGATATACAAAACTTTCTGAAAGACAATGATAAATTTAAGATATCGTTTTTCGAAAAACACTGTGACTCCTACCAGTTGCTCTGTGCCTGTTACCTGATTACCGGGAATCCTAATGAAGCTCTTTCGGTTGCAGAGCTTGGACGGGCTAGAGCTCTGGCTGACCTCATGTCAGCCCAGTACTCCGTGGAAAAACAAACATCGATCGATCCACAGACTTGGGTTGGTATTGAAAGAATCGCGAAAAATGATAAGAACTGTATCTGTCTATGTATTTCTTACACTTTTACCGCGGACGATTTGTTTTTGTGGATTCTTAAAGCAGATGAACAGACAGCTTTTCGTTATGTAGATGTCGATGACTGCTTTTATCAACAAGGAACAATAAGAAATGAGGATGAAATTTTTGGCGACCAAACAGAGTTAAGCAAGTTTCTTTTGTTGCCTCATGGACTTTGTGAAGATCGATCCTGGTCACGTGAATCTCCAGAAAACTGCGAGGCTCGTTTCCGAAAGCCAACTGAGAAAAAAGACCAAGGTCCAGAAGAGACTCTCGCTTTGTATTACAAAGTGATCATTTCTCCTGTGGCTGACTTACTTGACAAAAACGAAATAATCATAGTCCCTGATCGCTCCTTGTTCAAGGTCCCGTTTGCAGCGTTAAAGAATGACAGTGGGAAGTATTTGTCCGAGTCTTACAGAATCCGCATTGTTCCGTCTCTTACCACACTCAAGCTCATTCAAGATACTCCAGCAGACTACCACAGTCAGACTGGTGCACTGATAGTAGGCGATCCAGATGTTGGTGAGGTGCTTTTCAAGGGGGATGTGTGTAACCCACCGAGATTACCTTCTGCAGAAGAGGAAGCCACGATGATTGGGCGGCTTCTTGGAACAAAACCGTTGTTAGGACAGCAAGCAACCAAGCAGGCTGTTCTTCAAGTCATAGGTGCAGTGAGCCTCATCCATTTTGCTGCTCATGGAAATGCTGAAAGAGGGGAAATTGCCCTTGCTCCTGTACGCCCGAATGATGAGATTCCGGAAGAAGACGACTACTTATTGACAATGGCTGACATTGCACAAGTTCGACTTCGCGCCAAACTTGTAGTTCTTAGCTGCTGTCACAGCGCACATGGAGATATTAAAGCCGAGGGAGTGGTTGGAATTGCTCGAGCCTTCTTAGGGTCCGGTGCTCGCTCAGTGTTGGTGGCACTGTGGGCCATAGACGACGAAGCGACAATGCAGTTCATGAGTCGTTTCTACGAGCACCTTGTTCGTGGGGAAAGTGCCAGTGAATCTCTTCACCAGACCATGAAGTGGATGAGAGAAAACGGATTCAGTAAGGTGGAGCAGTGGGCCCCTTTTATGTTGATTGGAGATAACGTTAAAATGGATTTTCATTAACGAAGGTAAGAAAAATTGCTTGCTATCACTCAAGCAAAATACTCAGGCTTTTTACTGTTCTCGAGTTTAAAAGATGTCGCAGATAATAGATTCAGATCTCCCATAATACACCTTGCTCGCCCCCTAAAATTTTGCATTGACTTTTTATTTCACTTCTACTGGGAATTACAGTAGTTTCTCTGCAAAATGTTTGGAGCCAAACAAGGTGTATTATGAGAGATATGCAAATGGCGAATTGGCCTAAAAAATAATAATGATAATAATAATGATGATGATGATGCATGTATATCGATCCTGATTAAGTGCATTATTTTTCCTGTCACTAGACAAGAAAAAAGAATAAAACAAAAGAAATGTAATATTTATTGCTGAACCTCAAGATGTTTTCCTCTGTTTTATCCCCCCCCCCCCCCCCACCCAAACCTCGCATGCATGTATGAATTTTAATATATCGAAATTGGTCTATTTATTCGACAAACCAAAACCTGCCAATTACGTTTATGCATCAGTCATTTGAAAACCCGGCCCCCGCCTCCCGGGGCATAGAGGGGGGGGGGGGGGCGTTGACTTAACGCGGTCCATCCCGGGGGGCGGTGGAATTAACAAAATATCTGTTTGACCCAGGTCATGGGCGGGGATTTACGCATGCATTTTTGAAAGCGGGGATTTAACATGTGTGACTAAGGGAAAGGCCTCGTTTCCCAAGGTGGTGAAGATGGCGGCAGAAAAGAGATGATGCTACAGAAAATGACATTTAAAAAAATAGAAGAAACGGGGCAGGAAGGCACAAAACAGGTTGCCATAGTCTCAGACACACAAAGAAAGTGTATGGTACGTCCTACATTGGTGGACATAAAGGGAACTTAAGCAACAGCGTTTTTGAGCGACGGACGTCGACCGGAAGTGGACTTTTTGCATCATTGGGCAGTGGTTTGGTTAAAGCTCTCGGGTAAATCGAATTTAAAAGAGAAAAGAAAGTTAGCGATGAAAATTTGATAGCGTCAAGGCAGATAATAAGGAAGAAAGCCTCACTTCCGGTTGACGTTCGTCGCTCAAAAACGTCTTTGCTTAAGTTCCCTATTGCCTCACAAGGACTTCAAAATCTCATTTGTTCACCCCGAACGTAAACGGAGACAGATTAATCCCAAAAGTGCTTTCTAAACAATCCATTCTAGATTCCCCTCCCATAATCAAAAAATCAAAATATCACAAAATTTTTAAAAAAAGACAGCCTTATCGCTTAGGGTCCCTTTTTCGGCCGTGTTTGGGTCACAAGTAAATTGTTACCTTTGCCTAACCTTCCAGAGAAAATGTAACTGAAAATGAAGACGAAAAACTTTAGAACATAAGCAAAATAGAAAGCAATGATTTCAGTCCTAAAATAGACACGATGATCAAGCATCCGAAGACGGCACTTGATTCTAGTGGGTGTCTAGGATGCAAAACAAGGGGAGTGAGTACCCCACAACAGTTGCGACTATTTGTACCCCATGTGTATGATGTGGCAAATATGCACCTTGTTTTAAAGGTGGAAATGCTTTGCTATGTTAAATGTAGTACTTACAAGTATACCATACAGGTGTTAGGCGACAACCGCATTATCCTACACTGGCTCAAGAGGTCCTTTTTTCAGGAATTATAGGTAACAAAATAAATCTTCTGGCACCCAGCGTAACGTTTTTCATGAATTTGAAGGAATGCAGTCGAGAGTTTCTATTAACAGGTCCAATGGTTTGAATTTTAATAATTACAGAATATCAGACCGCAGAGAGCTGTTGATAATCGAGCCTACTAGCTGGCGCGTTGTTAAGAAACGAGGAGAATTTTTTGACAATCTAATAGTCCACGTTCGATAAATCAAAATTCTAACATGACTCCGGGGATTAGGGACAAGATTGCAAAATTTCCACGACTCCATTGTTTCGCAAATTCCCAAAAGAGACTTGACCGCAAAGAAAACCAAACCAAATATAAAAATATGACCAGAAAGCCTGGAGAGATGTGAGACTTCTAATATATCGAACCTGGGCTATTGTGTACGATATTCTGTTTCATGTTCATGTTTAAGCAGTAATTACCACTTTTATACTACTACACGAGAAATTTCTGCAATTTGATTGGCTTAGAGCAGTGGTATTTCAGCTTAATTTGAAATACCTACATGCGAAAATTACAAACCTTTTGCGGGTAGTAGTATAAACAAATAATAGCATGATTTGTACGTGATATTTGGCAAAAATACCACTCGTGATATTTCAAAATTGTCTCAAATTTCACTCGCCTAACGGCTCGTGAAATTACGTATAACAATTTTGAAATATCAGTCGTGGTATTTATGCCAAATATCACTACAAATCAGGTTAAGTGGAA
>JBBMOI010000009.1:13027500-13075000 GCA_038088405.1 Porites divaricata
TTTATTATTTCACCTTTCTGAAGTCTGCTCCAGTTCTTTTCCTGTAAATCAACGTTTTTTTCTTTTTCTTTTTCGCTCTCTTCTTATCCACATCATATTTAGGATCAGGACATGTACCTTCAAGTTTGTAATCGTTTTCTCCCAGTTGATCTTTACGTTTTCTTTTTTTACTATTCACTCCTTCCTCGTCCAGGTTATTTGTATAAAAACAAATATCACTTAACGCCTCATCGTTTGTACCGTGCACGTCTCCATTTTTTGTCCTCTTCTTCTTCTGATTTTTGGCCATGTCTCCGCAAAAATCACGTTCACCTTCGAGTTTGTATTCTTTACCCTTCTGCAAGTCTCTGCATTTCCTTTTCTTTTTTCCTTTCTTGACTTTCTCGTAATCGTCGCAAGAACTGTGTACTTCCAGTTTATGATCACCCTCTCCATTCATAACGATGTTCTTTACGTTTTTCTTTCGACTCTGAATTAAATCAGCTCTGTCATCAACTACTTCATCAAGTTTACGATTTTCCTCTTCAAGCATTTCTCTGTATTTCCTCTTTTTCATTTTCCCCTTTTTTGACTCTTTACTGTCCCTTTTCCCTTCCTTGCACCGCTGTTTTTCATCCCGCACCACAAAAGATTTGAGATCCAAGACGGACCTTTTGGCAGTGTCAGAGTCGCACCTAAAAACGCGATTATAAACAAACTGTTCTTGCTATAAAAGAATTTAAATGAAATGCTTTGAAGAGAAAGTTAGGCTAAGAGAACTCTTGGTTAGGCGAAGCTCTGCTGCGACCAACTACGCACATACACACCGATACTTTGTTGTAACTCTCACAACTGAGAGGGCTTTTCAGTTACAGGGCAACAAAACAAGATTTTAAAAAAGACAGAAAGAGAAAAGAGGAAAAAAAAGAAATGGATAAAACGTTGAATACAAATACAAAATGATATGCATAAACTATGTACAAACTCAGTAATAGGCTCTTTGCAGGTAGCCATTCACGTGGTACAAAACCGTCGTGCTGATGAGCAAAAGTCGCACTGGGACAAGACAAACAAAGGAAATTACAGTTTAAAATTATGTATGTTTTTTGTTTGTCTTGTCCCAGTGCGACTTTTGCTCATCAGCACGACGGTTTTGTACCACGTGAATGGCTACCTGCAAAGAGCCTATTGCCCAACTGAAAGAAGAAGCCTGAAAATTTCTCTTATCACTGAAGCCGTTCCAAACCTTTGCTTCTCAGGAGGAGGAGATGGCGAGACCCTCACCTATGCAACGCCAACCCCTTTTTTCTGGAAATATCCTTATCAAAAGTTTCCGTAAACAACCTTTTTACAATACCCAAACAAGCGTATTTCTTCTCTTTAAGTTACTTGTCAGCGACTGTCCTTTAGAAAAGCTTGTATCAGATAAATGACTGGGACGAATGTACGCGAATATTTGTAGTGCAGCTGGCTGTGTATAGTAGGAATCTGTAGGTAAACCGAGGGAGCTACACACATGATGCTTCTTAACAAACTATCTACCTAAGGGAGCAGCTCTAGTTCCAAACATTTTCAACGGCTCGGACCGTACTTGGCAGGGTGTGGTTTTCGTGATCTGTTCGCGTTCGTCAGAACGCATCCTAATCTGGTGTTCCTGTGGCACTAAGGCAGAAATGTTTGAGTTATCACGGGCGACTGCAAATTAATTAGCCGCCGCTATTAATGTTATCAGGGGCATCTCGGCCGGCCGGGAAAATGGACTCCTTTCCACTCAAGTGACGAACGTGGATCCGTAATCAACGATTCCCTACTAGACAAGAATACCTTTCTAATGCCTGGACGTTTAACAGAACAAAGCAGAAAGATTCCAGGAGATGAAGATATCATTTCCAATTTTCCCCGAGTTATTGTACGCGTGATAAACTTTAACGAGTGTGAAAACAAGAAATTATAAGAGCTGGAATGTTTTCATTCACTTGATGGCAGTCAAGCCACCGGCTTACAGTGAACCTAAAGATTTAATGCTTATAAGAGGTCACAAAGCGCAAGTGAGGCCCTGTTTGCGGTAAATTGCGACAAGCGACTTGGCCTTAAAACAGTGGCATAAGACAGACAACACAAGCACGAATACAGTACTACACTACTGAATTGTAAAAGACACGGCTTTCTCCTCAATACGCTAAACAATTTAAGGGCTTCAGACTAGAAGTACACTTACACTGTACCTGCTCCCTCCTCCACCCCTCCCCTGCCCTTTAACCCCCATCAGTCCCCCCAGAAGGGCCTCATTAATCCGTTGCCCCAAAAAGTGTTTGCGGTCCTGGACACGAGGTTCCTACTGTAAGGCCTTGACTTAGAAACTTTTGGAAATTTGCATAAGCAATCGATTACAAGAGGTTAACGCGCATGGAAGTTGGACTGTATTTTCCTTCTAAACCGTAAATGCTTGTCAAACGGACCGCAATCTGAGTTCTTTAAGCACTAGAGAAAGCAAAGGACCGGATATCACCGCACAAGCCTGCCTTTATTGTAAACGTATGATTTCTGAACAATGTACCTGATGTCTGAATTCCCTATTTTTTCCTGTTTTTCAACTCGTTGTAGTTTGCCATTCAAGAAGAGTCCATGACGAGCAGCCCTAGTATTTGAACAAAACAAAAAGAAGTAAGTCCTGCCCATCTAGCTTCCCAGGAAAAGTACAGCTTAGGAGGGTTGTCTGTCCAAAAGCCTGGGTGGGTACTTGGCTTAATTTTTGCTGAGTATGTACCGCTGGCCGCTCAGAGCCCCTACCCCGTTATATCTATTCTGTGGCCAATTATAGACCTCCCAAATGTAACTTTTTGCAATCCCAACTTGGTCACTTTCCATTCATGCATCTACCTTACCAATCCTTTAAATAGGTCATCGTAAAATGAATTGACCCATTTCTTAAACTGAATGAAGAACACTTTACTTTTCATCTACAGTACAAACGTTCTGGTACGTTTGCTAACCGTAAATGTGAAGAACTTTCTTACCCCAAAAATCCAATCCCATTCTAGTAATTCTATTGAACCTCAATTTAGTCAATCCAGTAGTCAAAATGCAGCCCCCTCCAGCAACACATCCCCATTAACCTCTTGTAACAAAGTGCCCCCCCCCCCCCGCTACCCCCGGGTCCAAAGGACAGGCATTTTTATGTTATGACTAACTCAGTCATTCCAGTATCTAAGTTTAAAATCTCCTATCGCATTGCAAATTCTTTGCTTTTTTAATGAATAATTTAGTTTAGTTTAGTGTAAAGCGCATTATTAACTTGGTACATTGGTAGACCATATTCATAAGTTTTTTGAGCTATATTTTTTAGTAACTAATAAATTATTATTTATATTATAAAAGTAATTTTCCAAGCCTCTTGTTGGTAACTCCACCTGATGCTGTTGATAACTCCACCGTAGTATTAAAAACTATGTTTTTGACTTACTTGTGAGCTGTTCTACCCCCACAAGCTTGAAAAAGCCTTTCATCTGGACATCTGAAATTGAAGAATAATAACAATATTTAATAACAAGAATATTATTAAAAACTGAATCATTGGATAATGCAATTCTAGAGCTCTGATTGGCTTAGCCATCATGGTATATGAGCTATTACACCATGCTCCCCAAATATGGTAACTGTACGTATCTGCTCAAAATTAAAAACAAGCTGAAGATTGGTTGTTTTTACAAATAAAGTCGGGAAGATTTCTTAATATTTTGAGGGCATTTCTAATAAAACAATTATTCCACTCCCCTTGTTGGATATGAGATGATTAATCTACCAACTCATATCCAACGTACACTCATGGAATAATAAAATTTATTATAATACTTGCCTAATAATAACACTAATTAAAACAACATTTATCATTTTATATTAATTATCAATATTATTGATAATTAATATAAAATGATAAATATTGTTATAATTAGTGTTGTTATTATTAGGCAAGTATTATTATTACTGCATTATTATTTTTCATACCTTCTACTTGGGCTACGGCTGCAAAAGTCTGTTTATGGCTGTCAAACTTAAGCACTAAGTCTTTTGTCCACAAGAAAATTGATCTCTAGAGATACAACTATACTAGCTGAGATGAAAACCTTGTATCAGTTCCGGATGTAGGTGGTGACATTACTTAAGCCGTTGGCCTTGCCTCCTTCATCCTCACCCATCATTTACAAAGGGGATTTAAAAGAACCCATGGGATTTTTCCAAAGGAGTAAAAGACATAGATCCTCATGTCCTGGTGTAAACAGACTTGTGCCATTTATAATAGAGGACCACTATGGGAGTACTTATATAGTAATTATTGGTATTACCCACTTTAATTTAAATATTAGGTACAGGCAAGTAAAAAGCGATGCAACTTAATCTTGAATTCAAGATTAAGTGGCATTGCTTTCCAAAACGGTCTCCCCTTTCAATGTGTATTTTGTTGAAAAGCGCTCCTCACCACCTTGCATGTAACTTTCATATTTGAGGAACAATTATTACTATAAATAATATTTGTCGTACATCTTTAATAGGGAAATTTAGAATGTATTATAAAACCCTAAAGAGTCACAAGTTCATTATTACTCTTTAGATACTCACAAATGTGAAAAATCTTTTTCTGATTCAGAGTCATCATCTGATTCTTGTGTTTTATTTTCCTGTGTCTGTGTCTTACAAGAAGCCTGAAACAGCAAAAGAAAAGATTTTTCAAATACACATAAAGCAATGATTTAAAAAAATTGACACACACTTTAAGTCAAGATGCTGTTGCAACAAATGATGATCCTTTTACCTTCACAAATCTTCCATACAGCCTTGGTTTGTTGGTGTTTTTGCTTGGTCTTTTGTTACTCACAGAACATGCTTCTTTGCTGGATTTCACTACCTTCACTCCTTCCTGTTCAGGAAAGGACAATTTTACAATTAATAAAAACAACTCAAGATTTTGAATTATCCACTGATTAAAAAGGAGGAATTTCAAGGAGCATAATAAAAGCTCTGCTGAAGAGGTTTTGTCTCTCAATGGTCACACTAGGATTTTACCCAGACTCAAAACTTAGATCTGTCTTATACAGAATAATAAACTGCAAGTGCCACAGGAAAGTACTTAACAGTAGCTTTTACGTGCAGACTCAAAAGTTACAAAAACACAACTTCAAAATCAAGACTTTATCTTTGACTATCTAGAAGACAAGGGCTGGACAGGAGACACATGTTCCTTCCAAAATGTACCTCACTTTCCTGGACCACAATGCTCTTTGCAGTTTTATTAAAGACATGATCCCACCAGTGAAAACTAAACTGGTCTCCAGCATCATAACCAACCTACAAACAAATGGAAAAAAAGTCAGTCTAAACAAAGCCTCACCTTTGAGGAGGAAGGGCTTAAAAAAGGCCCTGTCCAGTTGTATGGGACAAGGAGGAAGGGCTTAAAAAAGGTCCCGTCCAGTTGTGTGGGAGAAGGAGGAAGGGCTTAAAAAAGGTCCTGTCCAGTTAACTGGGGCAATTAGTTCCTGTTGGAATCTGTCCAGCTCTCAAGATCCCAAGCAAGTTGATTAATAAAAACATTGTCCACTTAACCGAGCATGTCAATGCCATGGTCAAGGCAAATGTGAGAGGGGCAATATTCAATTTTTTGCAAGCAACATAAGGGCTTTATGAACACTTCTGTAACTAAATGCAACATGTGCAATGATTTTCTTACCTCTGTCCTGCATCCCTGTCGTAGAATTAAAAATCCCAAAAAATGCAATGTAATTCATAGCATGAGTTGCGTAGGACGAAAAGATTGATCGAATGATCTGAATATGTCTATGTTTCCCGCCAAAAAGGGAAAAGGAAAAGCTGGGAGGAGGGAGGGAAACAGTTTCAAAACAACTGTAGCTTACCCCTGCCAAATCAGTTTTAACATTGACTTTAATGGCTTTTGAAATTCCACTTTCCTCTTTTCCAAGTCCTTTACCTGAAAATGAATTAAAATCTGAAATAAATGGCTTCATTAACTAAAAAGAAAAAGATAAACTTGAGCTTATCCTTCTATAAACTGAGTTCTGGCAAAGATAAGAGAGGTTTGTCAGATGATTTCCTTTCATCCCACATACATGTGCCTTGGACAAAAGGAATGAGAAATACATTAATCAGATGACTTTCACGTAATTGCCAAGCTGATTCCTTTGATTCAGTGGTTGAAAGTGTCCTCAGTTTAATGTGGCTAAATGTAATTTAGGCAAAGTTAACCTGACGAAGCAATGCTGGCCAGCAGTTTCCCCAGCTATACTAGGGGTGGCCCGATGCCTCTAGCAGGGGCGCCTCGTGACTTATACACAGTTGCTTGCTTGCAGTTCTTTGCAAAGTGTTGTTGCAATAGCTTGCATTTCTTGGCACAGGGTTTGGCACCTTCCACCCAGAAATCATACGCGTCAGGTCAACGCAAGTTCATCGAATTTTGCCGTCAAGCTGGAAAGCTCCACCCCAATGGCTCGCCTTGCCCTGCAGATGAGTGGACTTTACGTTTGTTTGTTTCTTTTCTTGCCAATTCAATTCAGCATTCGTCAATTAAAGTATACTTATCTGCAGTTCGCTCCTTGCACATTGAGCAAGGTTTTCCTGACCCTTTGCTTAATTGCCTGCAGCTTCAACGAGTGTTAAGAGGGGTCAAGCGTTCGCAAGGTACTCCGGCTGCCCGGCGCCTTCCGATTATGGACAACCTCCTCTTGGTTATTCATCGGGCGTTGGACCTCTCTAATTTCGATCACTGCGCTTTTTGGGCAGCCTGCATGCTGGGTTATTTTGGTTTTCTCCGTGCTGCAGAATTTACTGTCCCCAATTTAGCTAGCTTTTCGCCAGCTATTCATCTTTCAGTGGCAGACATCGCAGTGGATTCGCTCCAGTCGCCAGCCTGTCTCCGTGTTCGGATAAAAGCGTCAAAGACCGATCCGTTCCGCCAAGGCTGCCACATCCATATTGGTCTGGGAAGGGCACCCCTCTGTGCAGTTCAGACATTGCTGGCTTACCTCTCCATATGGGGAGATGTCCCTGGCCCGTTGTTCCTATTGACGAATGGTCAACCTCTGTCCCGCTCAACCCTGACTGATTGGCTGCGGCAAATTTTCTCCACCGCGGGGATTGAAGGCAATTTTTCCAGGCACAGCTTCCGCATTGGGGCAGCCACGGTAGCAGCTCGCAACAGTATTCCTGACACCTAATTCAGGCTCTTGGATGTCGGACTAGCAATGCTTACCAGCTTTATATCTGCACACCTTCCACAGCTCTTGCAGGCATCTCTAGTCAGCTGGCTTGATATCATGTGTCCTTGCCATTTGCTATCTACAGCTCTGTCAACATTACCGTCGAGTTACGTACCGAACTGCCCTGTCAGCTGCTTTCCTTTGGTAAGTGTGTTGTCTGTTTGATGCATCTGCTTCAGCTTGGTGCTTGGGGTTGTTGGAGTCGGAGGTTCCATTTCACCCCTGTTCGCTGGCCCCTCCTTTTCAAGCACCAGAGAGTTTCTGGTTGGGTGGGGGCCATTTGTAGGTGCCAACGCCCAAGCTCATCTATTGGTGATGAATTTAAATGTGGCTAAATGTAACTTAGGCAAAGTTAACCTCAAAGCAATGCTGGCCAGCAGTTTCCCCAGCTATACTAGGGGTGGCCTGATGCCTCTAGCAGGGGCACCTCGTGACTTATATGCAGTTGCTTGCTTGCAGTTCTTCGCAAAGTGTTGTTGCAATAGCTTGCTGTTTTGTTGTTTGTGTGCCTTTCTGTGCTTTGGTTTTTTCCCATCCCTCCCTCCCTTCCTCTTGAAGTATGGGCCAGGTAAGTATTGGTCGGTAAGTATTCCACTGAATTGTTCAAGATGACGGTGCCTGGTGGGGGCTGTTCGCAGGGTTGCCATGGATACCTCCTCCGCATGTTAGAGCATTGCCCGGCTCCACCAACTTTGTAGGCACCAACGCCCAAGCTCATCTATTGGTGATGAGTTTAACCGCAAAATGTAAGCTTATGTTAAGGAACGAAGTACCACGTGGGAAATAAACCGTTCTGTGTTTGGTTTCCTGAAAACCGTGAGGGAACAAACTTACTTGCTACCTCATTTACAGCCTTATTAGTACAAATTTCGTTCTCATTGCTCAAATATGCAATTTTACCTTCGCTCCAGCCGTGCTTTTCAAGTTGTTTTCTCGCGAATACAAGGCCGTCCGCCATGTTTGGTTGCGCAAGAGAAACAAGTCCCAGTCTTTCCCTCGGCGTGTGATTAACTTGGCCCCAGCCTCCAAAGGAGAAAATGCCCCCCTTGGGCCTTGGCCCGGTTCCTCGAAACATGGTCAAACGCGTTACACGACCTGCGCATGTTCGAGACTTGCAAAGTCCAAGCCAAATTTTAAGCAAGGTTTTCTTGTCCAAGAACATACAAATTAGGCTTATGAGGTTTTACTCCGAGGTACAATAATGATAACACAAAATGTTACTCTAAGCGATACAAAGGAATGTAAAATGCAAAAACGGAACAAAATTTTAATCCTGGACCAGCGCAGGAGCCCATAACTAGGAGGCCTATGTCACGGCGTTTTTCACGGACCAGTTTAGTTTTAGACACATTTTAGGGCACTTTTTCCAGCGCAAATAGAACTTCCACCATGTCTATGAGCGCATTCGAAGTATAAGATATCAAAAAGGAAAACTAAATGTTAAAAGGCAAAAATATCATTTTTAGGTCAGTAGGTTTTGCTGACTGGTTTGTGGAATGTAAAAGATATTCAAAATCCAAAACCGTTCTAAAAATAAAGTAGTTCGTGAAAACGCCGTGACAGGAGCGCATGGAACTCGCCCGCTCCAGGTTATGGGCTCCTTTTAGCGCTAACTGGCCTTTCAGGAACCGGACCCTGGTGTTAAGTGGCCGGTTGTCGGCCATTTTATTACCGCGGAGATGGTAGGTGTGCCAAAATTTGAGTTTAATTTGAAAGTGTTCAATACCTCCTCCTTCCACTAAAAGAAATATCACCTAATCTTCTTTCGCCGTTTCGTTTGGAAAAGCTTAACACTTCTTAACCTCAATTTTTACATATGTTAAAGGGGGATAAATTACAGTCGCCCAGAAGGGTTAAACATGCAAATTAAAAATGTTGCTGCAAATTAAAAATAGCACGTGCAAATTAAAAATTGTACATGCAAACTAAAAATATTACCTGCAAATTAAATATAGTACATGCAAAATATGAGTGATGAGGACCTGGTCCGAGCCGTGTGACCTGGCCGTCGGCCCATTCATGTTTCATGTTTGTAATATTTCTAGTTAATTTGCAGCAACATTTTTAATTTGCATGTGTGACCCTTCTGGGCCACCGTAATAAACTTTGTATAACATAATAAAAAATTAGATTGATATTTTTTGATATAGTGGCGTTGTACTGCTTCAAACTTTGCTTCTCGGGTGCAACGCGCCATGGCGATTCGCGCAATGCGTCGCAAATCCGGCAACCGCCTGTAAACAAAATTTATTGAGGTTAGTTTTAAGGTTTTTTCTCCGTATTTCTGTCTAAAACAAAACAAGGTAAACAGTAAAAACTAAGGGGAACTAATTTTGAAGTTTCGAAGAAACAGAAAGACATATGAGATGTTTTTTTCAAAATTAAAAAGAAGGATTATGGTGATTGAAATTAGTATAATTTCACCTTGCACGAGCTGCACGCATTTATAAAATACACGTCATCTAGTTACGAAACACGATCTGCTGTCTTTTAGTTTTGCCATGGATGACATGGATGAGATTTTCCTTCGTGTTTTAGACAGTACTTAGTTGTTTTTGTTTTGGAATAACATCGACATTGGCGAGTAGTAGAACGAAAATATAATTCAGTGGCAGAGCGGATGGAAGTAATAAGAGAAACCCTTTGAAAGAGATGTTTGTCTACTCCTGACTAAACGTCCCGCAAAAACAAGCAACATTTGCCTCTCGAAGACAGCGTACCAGCACAAAGGAACGAGGAAGAAGTGCAAGAAAACAAATCAAGCAGCCATAATTCAGTGACAGCGGCAGTGTCTAATGTACCCTGCTAGCAGAGGCTTTTCCCTTGTGTTTCTCAGCGTTGTACTGCCATTCTCTTCGCTGTTTTGGCTGCTCGCGTTTTGTTTTGGTTGTTTCTGTGCCGAGGAAAAGACCTCTGCAGACAGCCGTTTGGGATTCCTGTTGAGCATGCGCGAGATGAAAATGCGGTTACCATGGAATTTCTGGGTCACGTGTCGGTAATACGATGCCGCCGCCGGAGTTTGCTCATGTATTCATGAGACAATTTTCCCACGGGAAAGACTCGCACTCGCCATGTTGATATAGCGGGCTCACTTTTGCATAGCAAACTAGTACAAAAAAGATGCGCGAGTCGATAAAACCGGTTCCACAACCGGTTTAGTCATGTGACTACCTCCTAGATCTTGGAGGTATCTAATACGCATGCTCAACAGGAAACCCAAACGGCTGTCTGCAGGGGTCTTTTCCTTGGCACAGAAACAACCAAAACAAAACGCGAGCAGGCAAAACTGCGAAGAGAATGGCAGAACAACGCTGAGAAACACAAGGGAAAAGCCTCTGCTGTAGCAAGGTATTTCTAATGGACAAACCACATCGCAAGCCCTGACCGCAAGTCCCAGTCCACTGCATCACACCTTTTTGCTCGGACGCGCCCTTTTCACCGCCCAACCTTTATCCGCCCTGATACAAATCTTCTAATTTCCCACCATCTTTTCTTGATTACCCATGATGCAAATATGAGCGTGAACTTCTCTATTTATCATTAGGGGTCAATTTAATAAAACGTTTACCAGAGTAATTTACAAGAATAGTGTAGCCACCGTTTTAAAGTCTGAGAACAATAGTTACACTTGTAAATAACACTTGTACCCCAGGGGGCAAAATGAATTTGGTCATGCTACCGGTCGTGTTGACCAGCCACAGAAATTTAGGCTCGGTCACGTTTCTCCTCTGACTGGTCAATATGTCAAAAAATAACACGATGGCAACTTGAACGTACTAGCCTAAAAAGCAAAAACATATAGTGAAAAAGATGCTTCTCTTATTGAAACGTAGTGGTGTGAAAAAGTATTTTTTTCTGACCTCTTATTTACGTGTTTGGTGAAAATGACTAGCAAACCGAAAGTTTGTCCGGAGTGATTATCTTGGACGGACATTGTCAGTTGATCGGCCGTTTTTTTTAGTCCTATATCACTATACAGATACAAAATAACTAGACAACAAGACGTAATACTGTCACTTTGTAGTTTGGGAAATTTTTTATTCGACTTTTATTTAATACTTGGAATAAAGGACAGTGATTAAAAGAAAATAGTTAGTCCACAGATTCATAATTTACCAGCTAAGTTGTGACTCTTAAGTTTTAAAGAGATTTGAAAGCATTTTGTATCTAAAAGTAAAAATGAGAAAATACACTGAATAATGTACAACTGAGTTACAGCGGTTTTCCACTGAACAAAGCAGCAGCAGTAGTAGTGCTAGTTGTTTGTTGGTTTGTTTTTTTTCCCGTGTGTTTCGTTTACTGGTCTATTTGCGATATGATTGGTTAAATAGTCCACGCTATTTTTAGCCAATCAGAGCAAAGGTTAAATTACAACCAATCAGGAACACAGCTTAAGTTGATGATACCTCAACTTCAGGCTTTTCCAGCACTCTATGCTGTGTGCGTTGATTGAATATTTTGAGCTCGAGTTATTTTTGGTTTAATAGCTTACCAGTTATCAGAAAACCATCATGTAAATTACTTTAGATTCTAATCTTGACAATATGCTAAACCAGAATTTCCGGAATTCTGCCAGCAATTCTTAAGACTGAATTAGTTAAACATAAAAGACAGTTGTATTTTCAGAGAAATTAACTATTTGCGCTTGAAAATCTACAGTAAGCTTTGCAAACCGGACTCCAATTCACAATTAATTATACGCCTTATAAAGAAGGACGCAGATCTGTAAATTTTCGTTTTTGAAGAATGTACAACTTAGAAAACTTAAAGGAGTAATTAGAAAATAGTGCTTGTTCAAAATTGAAAGTCAGAAATGTTTAAATATCAATGGGTCAACAATAGAGTAAAGTGCAAGTAGGAGACGTTGGAAGTTAAACAAATGCAAAGCTAGAAATAAATAGAGCGTTTTCACACGACGTCACGGCGGCCATATTTGTGCTCCAAAACAATAAAACGGCGGCCATGTTGGTGTACCAAACAAATCCTGTGAGAGTTGAACTCATTTCTTCTGTAAACGCTTCCTTTTGTTTTCATAAATTTGGATAGATGCAGGTCACGTGAGTGAAAACGCTCTGTAAACAGCACTGTCGAAAAAAAAAAGAACAATAGAGCGTTTTCACTCACGTGGCCAGCATCTATGCTAATTTATTGGAACAAAAGAAAGCATTTACATGAGAAAAGAATTCAACTCCCAGGGGATTTTGTTGGTACACCAACATGGCCGCCGTTTCATTGTTTTGGAACACCAATATGGCCGCCGTGACGTCATGTGAAAACGCTCTATATACAAAGACCATGCAAAGGCGTGACCTATCGAAACATTTAAGGGTGCAATTAAAGGGGAAGCGATTGAATCTGTTTATCAAGATTTGTACTGAAACAGGCTAAAAGAAATCCATGAACAAAAATATTATTGACGAAAAGAAAACTACTTTGAAAATCCCTACATGGTAAATTCTTCAAATTGTTTTTTCAAATTTTGTTTTTGCATTTTTCCGTTTTTTCTTGTCCCTCACAACTGAGTTTGGTTGGTGGAAACTCATTCATTTAAGATTCTCTCGTGTTCAAAGAAGATGCTGGCTTGGTTACTCAGCTTCTGAGTCTGTTCCTTCTTCGTCAGCGGTTTCCAACCAAGTGAGCCATGAGTTTACCTGGGGATAAAAAGACAGGATTGCACATCAATGTCACTCGAGTTTCAGCCCTGCTTCGGATTAGAAACCTTCCGGGGAAGAACGCATGTGGAAGTACTCCATGCAGACACATTTTTAACCTGCAAGATACTGTAGCTCTCCTTTGAGACACCTCCTTGATAGACGAATCATTGTGGACTTCATCGTCTACATTTATACTCATTACGAAACGAGTTAACCCACAAAAAGTCCAAAACTGAAGGGCTGTAAAACGTGGGCAACTTGTGCAATTTTCAGCTCTTTGCAGGCAATATCTACGGAAATAACATCGACCAAAAGGTGTGAAATTACGGGGTGGCAAAAACGTTGATGGGACCGACATACATTCTTTGTAAAATTTCAAATTTTCAAAGAAGAATTTTTGCAAAACTATCCGGCCTTTCAAGCTCATGCTCTTTCAAAATAAGGAGATAATTGACAATTATTAAACTCGGTTATCGCAAAATATCATGATTTGTCAGTGGCGAGCAGGTCAATTATTTGCCTCAGTGTTCGCCTTCGGCAACTGATTGATCTGCTCGCCACTGACAAATGACGATATTTTGCGATAACCGAGTTTAAAAATTGTTTTAGAAAAAGTTGCATCGAATGATAATAAAATTTAAGAACTTGACCAGAGAATAATAAGCATATGATCATGAGGCAAAAATATAGGCCAAGATTCTTCTATAAGGACAGACAATTCTCCATCTTTCCTTCGCTCCCCTTTGGTACTAAAGGGTTAAACTTTATAGACCATTTATACAATCCCTGCCTCCTTATTTGACAACTCTACAATCTAAAGGTAGCTAAGCATCTACTTTTCATGCAGATTAGTCGTGTTTCCGGCGATAAATAACAATTCCATTTCACAGGGTAGCATCAAATGGACTATGCATTATGATGCCTGGTTAAGCTCTGGTCGCGTGCGCTCCCTGTAACTCGGGGGTTTTCATTATTTGTTAATTATCAATCTAGACTACGAGTAGTCCCTATTAGTATAGCGAACGAAACGCGACCGCGCGTGCTAATCACCGTGCCCCACGCGAGAAGGCGCCTTTCTCGCTCGGGGGTGATTTTCACGCGCGCTCGCATTTCGCTCGCACTACTACTATCCCCGAGAAAAAAAGGGGACTACTCGTAGTCTATTATCAATCAAGAACGTACGGAACTGCTCCGGCCGTACCTGGAAGAGAGCCTTTCCTTTGCCAGGGTGCTTTTCGCTCACATCTTCTTTCCACCTCAAAAATGCTTCTTCTTCCACCACTTCAGTGTCGTACAACAACACGAAAATGCGCAGCAGCATACCTATAATAAACACATCTAGCAGTTAGTTAACAGGATCATTTCAACATTAACGGCACTGACCAAAATCTGGAGACGGCAATCGGCTCCTGCCAAAATATTTTTTGCACTTCTGAGGCCTGTTTCTCAGAAACAGAATAAAGAATAAATGCGCGCTTCCTAGCTAAACGAACCAGTACATTTTGTTTTGTCAACTGATAGTTTTATTACGTTATTTGCGGAACGATTCACACCTTGATTTTGGACTCCAAACACCTTTTCGGGCCCCGAAATTACCAGGACTTTTTAGAAACGGTCCCTTGGACTCGATTACGAGACACACGATTAAGTTAAAGGCCTACGCAAAACAGATAGCGATCTGTTTTGTAGTCATAATGAGGATAATAATGTACCAAATCGTGCGATACACATGCAGAGTTGTTGTCTTGCTGGTTAAGCCTCTGGTTTGCCGTTTTCCCCTGTCGATTTTAGGGACCTTACGATCCGACAACGGCGACGTCCATGAAAACATCGTTGAAAAATAGACTTCGCATCCTTTAACTTTTTCGCGATTATACCAAGTCGCCCAGATACTGAAAAGAAGGGAATTTAAGTTGAAGCTGAAGAGAGGGCACCGCCCTCGAGTTCGGACAGGGATGCTAGAATTTATAGCTTTGCCGTTCCCGTTGTCAAGTGAACGTAAAATTTGGCCAATTCAAGTCGTAGTTGTGTTGGGATGGCAAAGAAATGTACAAAAAGGCGTGATGCACGTGCAATTTGCTCTTTTGCTCATTAAACCTATTTTTTTGACGTTCCCGTTGCCGTCGCAGTTTCGTAAGGTCCATTTTGTTGCCGTCGTCACCCCAGTTGCTTGAGCTCCCTAATTGAGATAAGACGACATCAACCCCTCAGTGTCAATAGAATAGCGTACTAAATGCAGCAGTACCTTTGGGAAAGTTATGACTATGGCAAAATACTTGCAGTGCATAGAGTACGCTGACCTGTAAACACAAGCACACCAGGAATTAGTACTAACAGAACTGACTACATAGTCGGAACAGCTATAAATAGGAAGCTTATCAAAGTAGATGGACGGAAAGTTAGAGGGGTGGAACGCGTAGCACATAGAAAAGCCAAGTTAACTAAAGCAGCAGGCTAGTAGCCGGGGGGGGGGGGGGGGAGGCGGCCTGACAAGTACGCGTATTGACAGCAAGTCGTCGACATCAGTGCCACGCACCTACTGAACAACTGAGCCCAGGCTCCAGTTGTTCAAAAGGTGGATAACGGTATCCACTGGAGAAATCTCTAACCACTGGATAACACAACTGATTTCCCTCATACTTATGCACTGGATAGTGACTGCATTATCCGGTGGATAGCGCTACGTAACGTTTGAGAACAACCATACCCTGATTCGCCACTTTGAGGTTGCGCGGGAGACAGGGTCGAGATGGTTGTCAAAGTGCATTGTGGGACTCTTTTAAGGCATGAATTTGCGCCATGTTGAAAACGCGTCCCCCAAAACAGTCCCATAATGCACTTTGACAGCCATCTCGACCCGGTCCGCGCAACCTCAAAGTGGCGAATGCAGGACAGCAAAAGCGGAAGGCAATGCGTGGATCGTAGCTTCCCTTTGGCTTCTCACGAAATCCTCTGTTACTTTCAAACAGAATCATTGCAAGAAAAGCAAAAAGGTCAACGGCGTAGCAGGCTATGCACAAAGCAGGACAACTCACTTGCAACGCAACTTTCTCGTGAACAAACTTCTCCACTAGAGGCAATAACTTCTTGAGCGCTGCTTTTTCTTTCTCTATGAGGTCTTTATCTGGAGCCTGTGAGGCATCTATACCATCAGCTAGGGTGCTGTCTTTGGTGGCAAACTTTAGTAGGCTGTATTGGAAAAGAACCACAGTTGATAGATTACCATAAATCCTCTATTTAACCCCCCACCCCCCTCCCCCCCGAGGGGGTTTATTTCTTAACTTTCTTCCCCTGCAAAGGGGGGGGGGGAGCTTATTTGAGAGGGGAGGGGGGAGGGGCTTAAAAGAGGATTTACGGTAAATGACAGTTTTTGAATGAGGAAGGGCCCCTCATCAAGAATACTTTATCAGCCCAGACCTATCCGATGGGGGTAGACATTATCAGGAATCCTGAGTTCCCTGCGAATTGCCTTCCCCTCCCTAGCCATTCCTGCAACCCACAACAGATATACACTAGGGGTTGTGACTGTTCGACATTATTACGTCCCATATAAACGTTGAACCGCGTAGCACAAATGACGGAACAAACAATTTTCTCCCGACTTAGTCTGCTCTGGCCTGGTAGCTCAGTCGGCAAAGCAACGGTGGGTCTAATTCGAAGGTAGCAGTTTATTGGTGTCGGGGACGGGTGCAATCACCATTACGTAACAGTTAACCCTTTAAGTCTTGTGAGTCACCAACATCAATTTTCTCCTAACCGTATTGTTACAAAATGAAAAGGAAAGGTAATGAGAATTATTGAAATGATAACCTAACGGAGAATTCTATGATCTTTTGTCAAATTCTCTCAACCACTTATTTTAGCATATGTATGGAAATCAGTTTGGAGAATTTGAATCTGGGCTTAAAGAGTTAAGATAGAAAGGACACTGAAAAATACCCACACCACAATAGGTTACTGGTCACAACACCAGGAAACACCATCGAAGGTAGAGAACAGAAGAAAAGGATCTTGTTTTGCAAAATACTTCAACTTACCAAGTGGTGAGCACGTTTACAAACTCAGGATTTGTGTGCCAGGAGCATTCTACATTATCCTACGAACAAAAAAAAAAAATTCTAAATAACGCACAACCGTACCAATGCACTGTTTCCCTCTGAGCCGGGAGGTTATCGATTTTGCGACGTTCCAACTTAAATAGATAATTCTGGCGGGAAAAACTGTCATCGTCAGATATCATGTGACCCGAAGTAGCCAATAATCGGGAGCTTAAGCAAAGACGTTTTGAGCAACACGCGTCAACCGGAAATGAGGCCTTTTTTTATTTCAATATGCCTTAACGCCACAAAATTCGTATTGCTAAAGGTCTTTACTCTTATAGGGCGATTTGCCCAAATTTTGGGCAAAACCGCTGCCCAAGAAGGCCAAAAAAAAAAAACACTTCCGGTTGACGTGCGTCACTAAAGAATGTCTGCTTCCAGCTGTATCCGGAAAGAAAAGACTGCGTACCTTAACCCACTTGTAGATGGCAGTAACAGTTGGATCCTCTTCGATCTTGGAATAAAGATCAGCTTGGATATGCAACAGGGGGTACAGGAACACCAGGTTCTGAGGAGAGGTTCGACAACTTGGTCAGACCGTTTTAAGACACTTTCCGCCGGGTAAGCTCATTTTCGACACGAGAAGGGCCGGTTTCATCCGATATCCAGACATCAAAAAGTCGGTTAAAGAATAAGGCGCAAGCGAGTTTTTTTTCAGGCCCATTCGAGGCGCCGGTACATCGAATGAAAACAATACTTTTTGAAGTGTTGGATATACATTTTTGACCAAATGACCAAATTGTTTTGAAAAAATTCAAAGATTTTAAAGAACGGCTTAAGCAACCACGTTCGTTATTGTTCGCGTTGGTTCGTTTGCTCGTTCATTCATCACCACAAACAAGACTAAACAAACTTACCTGCTTCTCTAAGATAGACATGAACTTTTCGCTTGTTCTGTCCTCCTCTGTAACAAATACAACAAAGCCCAGTTAATGGTCTGATAAAAAAAATTCCAGATAAAATTCCCGATGGAAAAAAAAGCTCAACTTTCATAAAGTGTACAATGTTTTTATCTTGGAAATTTTAATGTATATATCCATTTTCCTTGTTTGTAGCATTACACTGATCATCTTAGAGGAAATTGAAGTATTAACTAATCTGGTTAGGATAGAGGGTCACTAGTTTGTCAGTTCCACTGCCATGTGTCACCCTCTTGAAGCAAATTTGTTACTTAGGCCTGCTTCAAACGTCGTGCCACTTCCATGCTAAAGTCGAATTTAATTCGATCAATTGAGTTCGGCACGGCAGTAGCACGACGTTTGAAACGGTCCTTACTTACTAGTGTACTGGCATATTGGTTCATTTTTATGACATAAGAGCGTAAAAGATTAGAACGGTAACCACACGCACCTACTCCGTTTGGCTATTTGTTGTTTTTGTCCCCATTTTATGAATTGATGTGCACAAACTTTGTAATCATTGTACAAACCTGGTAAAGTTGACAGTAGATCCAGTTTACTGCCTGTAAATTCTTTCACCAGCCACTCCTATAGTATAAACAAAGCAAATTTAGGATTTGTTTGAATTTCGTTATTTAAAAAAGTTAAAGATTAAAGGTTTGTTTATAGTGGGAAGTACACTTAGCTAATCCAGCTAATTTACAAGCACTCCACTCAAATAATTCGAAAAAATTATTCATATAGAACATGGCAAGATTTAAAACCCATCACTTGGACTCTTCAATTATCACAACCAAGCTTTTGCATGCAAATGTAACTTAAGTACCAGGCCTTCGTAGGGGGTTAGCGGGGAGGATATTTAAAGAGACGCTCGGTTATTTCTTCCTTTCTTGCTAGAAAAACCCTGATAATCAAGAGACAACAGACTCTGCTATCAGATGAAATCTTCAATCATCAAAAAAAAAAACCCTGACACTCAAGCTACATTGTACTATTGAACTAACACACCTGTCCTTTGAGATTCTCCAATTCTTTTAAGCACAGCAGGAGGGCAGGGTAAAAATTTCCATTTTCACTAAGGGAGCTAACTTCATTTAGACTCAAAATTCCCTGTTGAATACCAAAAATCAAGTTACATAATAATTGGACACATGTTCTTCAAAAAATTGACAAAAGTATTTACAGGAAACTCCCATACGTATGCGTTACTGAATAAAGATTTACAAAATGCAAGACAACCCTTTACTTGTGGGACCCAAAAAGGAAAACTGCGAGTGTCGAGATAGGCCCATCCTTTTTTTTTGGGGGGGGGGGGGGGGGGGAAAGGGGTGGGAAGGGGGGGCGACTGAGAGAATCCATCATTCATAAATTTGGTTTGAAGAATAACAGGGGAGGGAAGGGGGGCTTAAGTTTTTTCCCCTGAAAAATGGGGGCTTATTTGAGAGGATGTACGGTACGTTCAGTAGGGGAAAATGGGGTTGATATAGCAAGACTGAAAACGGAGAGCTCATGCCACGGATTTTATCATGTGGTGAAAGATCTAGAGGCAGACTAGTCCTTTGCAAGTCAATTAGAAAGTGACAATGGCCTGCAAACCTTTCCGTAAGCGAATAAGGCCATTAAAGCTGTAATGGTTAGCCAATGAAAGGGTCAATAATAAGTCCTCTTTACCTGAGTTACAGTTTTTGCTGTAATCTGTGCCATCTGTTTCTTCACTTTGAGATTCTCATCAGAATCCTGATACTTTTCAAGCACCTCTGAAACTCCCTGTAAGTAAAATAAAAATCATACTATATGTTCATGTCAGTGACGTAGAAAATAACATCTGATTTGAAAGGTAGCCAATGAGAAAGATGGAATAATGACAATAGGGAGCTTAAAAGAACTCTGTTAGTACAGCTTCAGCTAGCTTCGCTCGTTTTGTTTTACAGTTTTGTGAATCGCACATTATTAAACTCAACGTTAGAGAAAGAACTAGCTCTTTAATTAATTGACAACATCACAAGTGAACAAGAAAAAACATATGGGGTGAATGTATTCCTTGTTATTTAAGCAAAGTATGAGAACCATTAACTCCTTGACTGAGTCATCTTGAATTGAAACGACTTGTATCGAAACACCTCTAAATCAAAACGACTTTGTATCAAAACGATTTTGTATCGAAGCGACTTTTTGTCGAAAAGATTTTGTATCGAAACAACTTTGAATGGAAATGACTATGTATCGAATTGACCAGTAAGACAGAAAACCCTACCTTGATAAAGACATCTGCTGTGAGAAGACTTGACTTGTGTAAGCTGACAAATAACTGACTGAACAATTCATCAACTTCTGCTGTAAGGTATGCGGTAAGTAGCTGGGTCATCAGTAGCGTCAGGTACCTGGTATGAGGAGTATAAATTTTATCAAGTAACGAAAAAAAAGAACATATCATGATACAAATCACAAAGAGAGTTCTAAACGGTAATAAAACCTCCCTCTGAAGATGTACACACACTTAATCTAGTTTCAAACTTTTGGCGTGATCATTCAATGAAAGCTATTGAGCATTATTTTCCTGTGGTCCTGTTTTAATATTTAGGTACAAGATGGTCCTAACTTTTGAATCTGTGAAGAAAATCTTAAATTGTGACCATTCAAGTGGAAGCTACTGGTACTTTCCTGTGGTACTGTTTTAATATTGTGGTGTACAAGTTAATTTTAACTTTTAAATCTGCCAATAAAGTGACCGTTCAAATGGAAGCTGATGCGCAGTACTTTCATCTGGTACAGTTTAGTATGCAGTAGAAGGGGGTTCTAGCTTTCGACTCCTTGAATGAAATCCCTAAGTGTGACCATTCAAATAAAAGCTATTGAACAGTACTCTTCTGTGGTGCTATCTCTCATGCTGTACAAGGTAGTTGTAACTTTTGAGTCCCTAAATAAAATCCTAAAGTGTGACCATTCAAATGAAAGCTACTGAGCAGTACTTTCCTGTCACTCTGTTTATAAGGGAGCTTTAGCATCGATGACACGACGGCAGCGAAAAAGTCACTTTTAATTGGGGATTTTTATGAACTTTGGCTTTTGATAATCAAAACATTAAAACGAAGAGACACTTACCTTGACCCTTTGATGTCTTTCACAGCTTTCACTGCTGCATCAGTGTCTTTAGAATCTAAATATTCTGTGACAATATTCTCCTGAGAAAAATAACAGAGGCAAGGTCTATTACCATCACGCACACCACACAACTAAAAGCTCAAGGCTCTTGCAGAGCATGGTGGCCTCTGGCACCTAACTTTTGCTTTTGGGCGACTAGAAAATCTCCTTTTTTCATACAAATCATATGCTGGGCTCCCTTCAATTTTCCTTAGAGCACAACCTTGAAGCTACAAGTCAAGCAAGCAAGAAGTTTCATACAGCATTGCTGAAAGGCGAGGTCACCCTGTTGCAATTGTTTAACTCTTTAATATTCTTCCCTTTGAAGGCTGCATTACTGTAAGTGGAAGTGTAGCAGCAAGAAAACTTTTATTCTCTTTGGACCAAATCGAGTGTGTAACTGATTTGACAAGAAACTTCAGTCTTCAGCCTACCTGTAAAAAGTATCATTTGACCCTGCTTTTGATCGTTTTGCCTTTCATTCTTTAAAAAAAAATTATTGCTCTTGAACAAAGAGCAAAAAATTGAGAATGCCAAATATAAATTTACGGTAAACTTTTGACGCGACATGTAAATACCAGTAACAAAAGGTTTCAGGAGATGAACCGCCCCCCCCCCCCCCCCCCGCGCCCCCCAACACCCTCGTCCACTTCTCCTGACAGTTAACTGCAAAGTCAAATTCGACCAACGTTCTAATTAGAAAGCAGATCTAGAGCCAAAAGTTCGTAAACAACAGTACGATTTTAGAAACTGCAGAAACGTTTTGGAGTGAAACTGTTTTCATATTATACTTCCTTAGTTTCAAGCCCGATGTGCTTCTGACAAACTAGAAACAGTCATTTTTCTTTGGAACCTTGCAAAGAGGTGACAGACTTGGCTCACCACTTGTTTGTTAAGATCAGCTGTCGAAGGAGCCTGCTGTTTATTTTGCTTCTTTGTTTTTTCAATAATGGGTGGAGCAGCAGTTCTGTTTAAAGGATCCTGAAAAATTAATTAAAGTAGTTTAAAAAGTGATCAGTGATAAGTGAACGATATAAAAGAATCATTATAATGAATGACTGGTCACATAAATGCATGTACTATATAATTAGGACTTTATTATAATAAAATTAGAATTGAGAACGAGAGGACTAAACCCTTTAGAGGCAACTTCACAGAGGCGAGCGTGTTTCAACTTTAAGCTTGATGGCAAAAACCTGTGATGAGACCATCCAAACGAAACCTCTTCACCACTTCTTTCACATGGTACTATGTGTATTTTCTTTAGCGACATAATCTCTAGTTTCATCACCCGAGCATTTTTATAAAGCATATCTTTTAAAAACTGGAAGAAACATGAGAGGCGAAAGCTGTATAAGGTATACTTTTAATTATTATTCATTCAAAATATTATGACATTTCTGACTGGCTTTAATCCCCTGCTCATTTTTCACAACCAGCTAACACTGACCAAATTTGGAAGATGCCAGCAATAAATATACCATTGATTAGATGGTATACTTGACTGGAAACGAGGTTGAAGGGTGGTATATTTGCCTGGAAATGAGGTTGAGGGGCGGTATATTTGACAGGAAACGAGGTTGAGGGGTGGTATATTTGCCTGGAAACGACGTTGAGGGGTGGCATATTTGACTGGAAATGAGGTTGAGGGATGGTATATTTGCCTGGAAACGAGGTTGAGGGGTGGTACATTTGACTGGAAACGAGGTTAAGGGGTGGTATATTTGCCTGGAAACAAGGTTGAGGGGTGGTACATTTGACTGGAAACGAGGTTGAGGGGTGGTATATTTGACTGGAAACGAGATTGAGGGGTGGTATATTTGACTGGAAACAAGGTTGAGGGGTGGTATATTTGCCTGGAGACTGCTGCTTGGGCAATAGTGAACAAAAGCAAATGGCATTCAAGGCTATTCAAAGATGAAATGGCTCAATTTCTGACTAAAACTGAATAGAAGAAATGAAAAAATACACAAAACATATCTCGATGGATGACATTTGCTTTTGAATTCGGCTTTCGTATGGTGTGAAGAATTATGCTGATCTGCATTTTCTTTACATCGTACTCAGCCTCATTCAATTATTGTTAAAAGTATCTTGAAATACATGTACTGTTCTTAGCAAAGTAAAACTGCAGCAATGCTCTACAAACAGGGTATGAACAAAGTCCAGCAATCCTATAAAGATTACAAGTGTGGGAAACAAACAGTTCCAACCAAATGAAGCTGTCTCTCCCACTCAAAAGACAAAGAGGAAAACATTCCTTACCAGCTTTTTTTGAACTGGTGGAGTTTGAGATCTGCCGGCAACTCCAGGTCTCTGAGCAGCCGCAATTGAGTCCCTTGCTGGCCTCAAACTTATCTAGAAAAAAAGAATCATGAAAATAAATTTATCATCCCCAACAGAGAAGAAACATGGCCGAGTGATCAGCATGTCTGACCTGCAGTCCCAGGTTTGATTCACTCCGACAATTACCTGGATTTGTTTCTTGGTGGTACACTAGAGTTCACATAATAGGTCATGTCCATAAATAGCCAACTGGTTGATTCCCACCAGTTGCAGTTTTTAATCTTGGTATGTTATACTTAGATTGCATGTTTCCAATTATCATTATTTGAGTGAAGTGTCTGTAAACAAGCTGGATAGTTAAGTACACTTCCACTAAAATATAAAAACCAAGGATTTGCCATATCAGAAACTATATGTATTATGGAAATGAAGCATACTAAGGTCCTTATTTAAAAACCACCCTCTACTGATCCCTCTGGCCCAGTGAGGTAGTTTTGGGGAAGGTGTCATCCATTAAAACACGCACTTTTTTTTTAACTATTCAAGGTGTTTCTGCTAAAAAGAAAACGATTCTTCATCCAACTAATTTGGAAAAAAAATAGCAAATGTATGTTTGGTCGTCCTCTGACTTGGAGAGAAAAGGACTACCTAAAAGATATCTCCCTCATTTGATTGAGTTGAGAAAGGTCTTTCAATAAGGCCTAACAATAAAAAGTCTTATGTGTACCTCTCCATCAGCATTTGGGTGGTTTTGCCTCGAAGAATATCTCCAACCACCTAGTTGTTAAAGAAGAACACATCATTAAATAGTAGTCCCAATAATGCATGTGATATTTATCACTCTTTTTTTAATAAAAAAATTGTTTTATCAACAGGTGCCTTCCTTATGGCTAAAATACTTCCCTTTAAAACAGTGAAAGGTTTGAACCCAGGAGTCATTTCAAAAGTAGGTTGAGTTTGATCATCCCTCAAAATTCCTAAAGTAAACTTTGTAGGGTCTCCAAGTGCTGCTGGTTTAAGTGAAAGGCAGGGCCACTTTTGATCTAATTTGTTGTTGTGTGCATAATTTTGTATTTTTCTCCTTATACTTTAAATGTTCTGAAGGATCCTGTAAACAACAAGCAGTACCATGTGAAAGTACAGGTACTGCTAAATGTAAAGTGGTTTCATTTGAATGATCACAGTTACGGATTTGGTCCACACACACAAAAGGTGCCAAACCACCTTACATGGCAAAACAAACAGCACCACAGGAAAGTACCACTCAGTAAACTTTCAATAATATTGATTGGACACACTACAGGATTTTGTCTGCAGACTCAAATGCTCTTCAGAGAATTATTAAATGCTTCCATACTGGAAACTAGCAGTTTAAAGACAATCATGGTAGTTCTGCAATTTGAAAACAGCTATTTACCTCCTACTGGTTTAGTCATTGAATTGACAGATGTGGAGCTTTGTTTTGTTGGCAAGTCGGCCCATGGATCTCGAGTAGTAAATCGATCATAGTCCTCATCATCATATCTTGAAGAACAAAAAGAATTCTTGGATCATGGCCAAACCCAAAGTAAGGGGGCTAAGCTTCTAAAAAAGTAACTGTATTTGTACATACAAAGTGTGGTGTACTTTTATTACGGGAACAAGTACAGTACAAAAGAACTAAGTTTAACATACTATAAATGCATGAAAACTGTGGTATGGATATGCATGTACTAGTAAGTAAACTGACCAACAAAAAGTGCAAGCTGAAGATTACTTCGCAAACCAGTGTAGTTTTCTTGCAGCAAACATAAAAAGTGTACAAGTACAACAATGAAGGATCAACTAACATGCTACACAACATACAAAAGAACAAAACTGACATGTACAAAAGTACCAACATTCTGGTAAGTACCTGAACCACAAAAAGCTGAAGAGTAAGTGTACTACAATGTATGGTACTATTTTTAAATGAAGTTAAGTAAAATATTTATTGGACACAGTTAACAACGAGTAGCACAGGCATGGTCAGCAGTCAGTTGTTTGGCTCAAGCGCCATCAACCTTGCTTGCATCATTTCCATGTGCTCAGTACAGTGTTCCCTGGTGGCCGTTCTCTTCGTTTAGCCTTTGGATCATTCTTTTACCCCCATCCCTCCCCCCCCTTTATTCTTTCAGTGATAAATCAGTGTGATAGGTGCCTGGTTCCATTGGCATGGGTGCTCACGGCTGGAGGTTGCAGGTTTGCCAGCCATGGGAACATAACTCTGTCTAGGGACTGGCTGTGCCAAAGGTGGAAGCCTCTGGACATCTCAGCCACCCACCTCCACTAAGGGACGCAGTTGTTTAAGCACCTATACAAAGTGTTCAAGTAAATACAGAAGTTAATTACCTCAAACCAAATGCTCTTCTGTCTGTTGGCATTGTACGAGTGCCAAACTCATTAAACCGGGGACCAGAGGGACGAAAACCATTGTCGGTAACAAAGACATCATTCATTCCACGACCCTGTGGAGGTTCTGTAGGTCTGCCACCTCCACCAGGGCGATTCATCCAGCCACTGTGAGTCAGAGGTGGGGCATTCCTGGACATGTGGCCATGAGGTGGCACGTGGAATCCAGGATGACCAACAAGGCCCTGTGGATGAAGCCACCAAGAATGATGCAGTAAGCTTATAAATTTGGGTCAACTCTGTGAGTTGACAAAAGGCAAAAAGTTACCTGCCAAGCTTCCTGGCGAATTTGCTGGATCATCTTTGGTCCTACCTCATAAGCAGATTTTCGTGGAATCCACTGTAAAAGAAAGCAATAGAGGATTTTGTCTGACAAATAACAGTTTAGAACTAAAAGGGCAACATTTTAACAATTCTTCAAAGACAGTCTCAGGATAGCATGATGATGTTTTTCTTCTCTGTGAACAGCGAATAAAACAGTTCTCAAGGAACAAGAAAAACACCACAAGTAATGTTGCATGAATTTTATGAACTATTGAGATAATAAGCTATTGTGTTGGTAATCAAATTCTCATTTTCAAGCTTTGGACATTCAACTTAGCAAATCTGATGCTGACCAGGAGCTTGTGCAAAAAAATTCCACATTCTATCTAAAACCTCTTATTGTGATTCAAGTAAGCTGGTTGATACATGGTTGTACATTATTTGTTTGTTATTTATGTTTTTGCCAACTCTTAAGAGCAATTCTCTGTAAGAATCAAGCAAAGTGGGAAATGAAAAATTTTGACCTCCCCTCAAATTTTGCATGCAATTAGATATTGTGGGGGGATGTCTAAAAATGCACTTTGTTTGGGTTGCTACTTTATTGTTGTCATGGTAACACCAATTGTTTGTTGGTGGCAAAATATCTAATATTTAACTCAGAAACTGTTGTAAAAAGTGCAAAATGTGTAGCTCTGTTTCTCAAGTCCATTAAAACGCTACAACCCAAGACTTTAAGCAGATATAATACCATCATTCTAGTTTACATTTGTGTATATTGCTCTTTATTATATCAAATTTGCGTGTCATAAACGGTTAATCAACTACATAGAGTTTCGGCCATTTGAGTTGATGGCTAAAATATGGTCATCCTTTCCCTGAATTTCTCCAAAAGTACGGCAGTTCCAGAGCTAAAACTAAGCAGGCAGTTTACACACATATCCTAGTTACTAAGTCTGTAAAAATCTCTGCGGGCCGGGCTCTTCTGTTTGCAAAGGCAATTAACGAACAAACGCCAAATTTCAGTTTTTGTATATTTCATCGCCGTTGACAATCTATCTACTAGCCAGCAAAATTTCTAAAACACTGAAACTACATTCAGTATCAAAGAGTATTATGTACTGAGTTGTTTGATGATCAAAAAATTATTACTGGCCTTCAGTTTTCTAAACAATATCGATCAAAATAAGGCTTACTTTATGGTTTTCTCTACTTCACCGCTTGAAGCGCAGCATTTAAATTCAACGAACACTCGGTTTCTCGAACTATTCTCATGTGTCTGGTTGTGCTGTTTCCCATTGTAAACCATTGTAAGTCTCCTCAGTAACTTACAGCAAGTTATTAAGTGATACAGAAGCCGATACAGAAGTCATACACAAGTCCTTGGCAAGCCAAACCACATCTTGTAAACACGCACGCTTCCACTTCGCATTTGCGGCGTATTTCTTCATTAGATGCCATCAGTCGCTTCAGAGAGAGTTAAACCTCATTAGGTTTTAGTCATTAAGCCAAGCATTGGAATTATCTACGTATTAAAATCCAAAATCTCGAGTCGAGAAGCTCAGAAAGCTGAGCTAGTGGTCACTCTTTGACATTCCCGTGAACATGCAACCTGTCCTGGTCAGCGGTGTTAATCGCGCTACATAAACAATTTCCGGGAATTTCCGGTCATTTCCGGTAATATTCTTCTCCCCTCACTTCCCGGAGATGATGGGGAAAAAGGATCGCCTGATCAAAGGTTGCATGCAGGGTCAGACGAAATTTTTCCTTCTCAGTGAATGTAATCGTAATTTTTCTACCTATTTGCAAACTTACGGGCTTAGCAAATTTCGAAAAGATATTACCAATGGAGTTGCATCCTGACTTCCTACCGTCTGCCGTGCAGGTAAGTTCATTTTATTTTCTGCACTCTTCTGTTAAATATTAGGGGGGACCCATCAAGTAACTCCTATGGCCGCTCACCATAGGATTTGAAACATGTTGTACCAACACAAATTCGTAACTTGTACTTTGAAATGCAGTAATTAGAAAATCTGGAACACCGGAATGTTGGGAACATGGACTTGAGATATTTAAATATATTTTAATATAGAAGAAATCTTTTTTTTACAGAAATCGGCTTTCGGATTCGTACATACATACACTTGCAAGCTAGTTTTCTGTGGAATTTTTTGTAGCTAAAAGCAAGGCAGGTCACTGTTTCCTGGCCCTTGAATATCATGATAACATGAGGAGCATATTGTTTTGTAAGGGCTTCCGTACCTTCTTTAGGAGTTTTCGATTTTACACTAGTTGTCGACGCAAGTAGCTTCAGAATTTCTTTTCTCCCTGTTGTTTCCTGACACGACTGACTGTCCCTGGGTTCTGGCTACAACAAAGTACTTTAAACGTATACCTGTACTTCAAGTCTCTAGCTTTCGTTATTCGGTATTAGGTGAATGATTTTATTACAACTGATGTTAAATTATCAATCTCAGTACACATTGCGCTGAAATTATATTGCTTTTATACATTCTCTTATACTCTTATTCTAGCTATATTTCGCATGCGTGGCCGGCGTAAAAGGGATTGAAGCGGGGGGAGGAATTTATGCAAGCGTGATCCAATAGAAACTCCGTGCAGGCTTAGCTACATATCCTAACTTCAGAGAAAGTAGAGGGGTCAGCATTCAAATCAAGGAAAACGAGGAAAAGGTGAGAATGTATCTGCAAAGTGTCCAAACAATATGTACCACAAGAAGACAAGCCGTCCAAGTAAAGTGTCATTTTGTAAAAGGCTTTGTGAACAATTTACAACCCAAATAGTGACTAAAAAGGAATAGCCATCTACTGGCAGTTGAAACCTCTAACGGAGAGTGGAGACAAAATTAGTGTTGCTAGCCATACACAAGCTGAGAAATTACAGTCTCTCAAATAACTTCCAGTCTATGTTCCCTAAATTTCCTTGTGGAAATTTTTGTTTTCCCACCTAGTACTTTAATTTACAGAAGAGTGAAGAAAATAAAACGAACTTTATTACCGGCACGTCAAAGGAAGTCAACTTCATCGGTAATACCTTTCCAACATTTGCTGAGCCCGTAAGTTTGCAGATAGGTACAAACATCACGATTACTTTCACTAAGAAAGCATAATTTGGTTTCACTCTCTGAGCAAGGTAGGGATGTAACCTTCGATCAGGCGGTCCTTTTTCCCATTATCTCCAGGAGGCGAAGGGAAAAGGATTTTATTTCTACCGGAAATTGTTCATGTTGCATTGATTAACACCGCTGACCAGGACAGGTTGCATGTTCACAGAGATGTCAACGAGTGTCTTTTTCAGCTTTCTAAGCTCGGTTTTCTACTTGAAGTTTCGGATTTTATCAAATACGTTTGCAATTCCTATTTTGGGCTTAATGACTAAACCCTAATGAGGTTTAACTCTCTCTGGAGCGACTGATGGCATCTAATGAAGAAATACGGCGTAAATGCAAAGTGGAAGCGTGCGTGTTTACAAGATGTGGTTTGGCTTGCCAAGGACTTGTGTATGACTTCTGTATCGGCTTCTGTATCACTTTACAACTTGCTGTAAGTGACTGAGGAGACTTACAATGGTTTACAATGGGAAACAGCACAACCGGACACATGAGAATGGTTCGAGAAACCGAGTGTTCGTTGAATGTAAATGCTACGCTTCAAGTGGTGAAGTAGAGAAAGCCATAAAGTAAGCCTTATTTTGATCGATATTGTTTAGAAAACTGAAGGCCAGTAATAATTTTTTGATCATCAAATGACTCAGTACATAATATTCTTTTATACTGAAGGTAGTTTCAGTGTTTTAGAAATTTTGTTGGCTAGTAGATAGATTGTCAACTGCGATGAAATATACAAAAACTGAAATTTGGCGTTTGTTCGTTAATTGCCTTTGCAAACAGAAGAGCCCGGCCCGCAGAGATTTTTACAGACTTAGTAACTAGGATATGTGTGTAAACTGCCTGCTTAGTTTTAGCTCTGGAACTGCCGTACTTTTGGAGAAATTCAGGGAAAGGATGACCATATTTTAGCCATCAACTCAAATGGCCGAAACTCTATGTAGTTGATTAACCGTTTATGACACGCAAATTTGATATAATAAAGAGCAATATACACAAATGTAAACTAGAATGATGGTATTATATCTGCTTAAAGTCTTGGGTTGTAGCGTTTTAATGGACTTGAGAAACAGAGCTACACATTTTGCACTTTTTACAACAGTTTCTGAGTTAAATATTAGATATTTTGCCACCAACAAACAATTGGTGTTACCATGACAACAATAAAGTAGCAACCCAAACAAAGTGCATTTTTAGACATCCCCCCACAATATCTAATTGCATGCAAAATTTGAGGGGAGGTCAAAATTTTTCATTTCCCACTTTGCTTGATTCTTACAGAGAATTGCTCTTAACACATTTTGCTTTTGCACCCAAGTTTTGAAAGTTGCCACCAAGAGGAAAACAAGTGCTCATGTATGCTTCTGATTTTACACATTGTGGTTTAATTTTATATTGCATACTTCAAAAGGATAAAAGTAAATATAAAAATATTTTTCCTTCAAATTCCTTGGTGTATCATACATGATAATTATTGTATGATGAGTAATGAAAAAATGAAACAAAATTGGATTTACAATCAAAATTGAGTTGATGCCCTTGGAAATCTACCTTGGCATTCCGAAGGTCAATGACATCTTCGATCATGAACCTAATACGGGCTGGGAAGTCGCTACGGCTTAAAAGCTGCTGAATTCGCTCAAAGTACTGATCCATCAAGGGCTGCAACAATCAGTTAAAAAAACTAATCAGTTCACTGTTGCAATCCTAAGAGCGGGGAAAGAGAAAATTAAAGAATAAAGAAAAACATCCCAACTCAGTGAAACCCCCACAAATCAAACCCTTATAGCAAAACCCCAGTTTAACAAAATAATTATGAAATTTTTCATGACAAATTATAGTAAAATGGGTGCTAGGAAAAGAAGCCCCATTGTACCCCAGTTGTAACAAATTATTTTTCCAGTCTTGGAACTTGTTTTATCAGGGATCCACTGTTATTAAAACAATACCCCAATGTTCTTTATAAAATAATGGAAATTGGATCCCTTGGTACTGTATTCAGGAACTTTCACTGTGGCCAGCCAGTACTTGTTTGAAAGATTAGAATACTACTCTTACAGCTAACAAATCCTTGAGGGCCCATGGGAGACACCCACCTATCACAGTAATTGAATCAGTGGATGAAAAACAAAAGGATTGGATGGGATAAAGGAACAGTGCAAAACTGTAAAAAGACTGCCGCAAACAACTGCTATTACATCACTTCAAAACAATGCTGTAAACGTGAAGACTGCCAGAGTATGTGAGTTAAACCAATATCCGGAGAACACTAATTATCAGTGGTACACTTTGCTAACGTCATCTAAGTACGGAAGGAAATATACCTTTGCCTTGGGAATATCCAGTTTAGGACCCACAGTCTTCATCAGGTAACAGAGGCACTCCATGGATTCTGACATGTCTGCCATTGTTGCTCTCTTCTTCTTGTCCAACAACTGTAGAATAGAAATTTCATCACTGTTTGTTACTAAGTGAGGATGAAATTCCAGGTAGTTTTCAAGAAATTTTCCATGATAAAAAAAAGAACATTCCAAGACCAAGAACTTGCACATTTTAGTGCCAATATATTATTCTTATAATCATATAAGGAATGAACAATAAATAGAGGATATTACACGGTGGCGCGAAGATATGAATTTTATTTTCGAGTGGCAAAACAATATTTTACGAACGAGCGCAGCGAGTGAGTAAAATATTGTTTTTGCCACGAGAAATTAAAATTCATATCTTCAAGCCGCCGTGTAATGTTCTTTTTATTATATAGACAAAAAGACATCGATAAAGTAATAGAGGGAAATGACCGAAATTACGTCATCGATAAACTCACTAGTGAGATTATGGAAAATAAACCACTCGGGTCCCGGATGTAGCGTTTATGAATTTTACGAGTGGTATGTTTCCCAGTAAAACACTCGTATCTATATAATAAAAATATTCATTGACCTGCTTGATGCATCTGTGTACAATGGCTTCATGTAGCATGTCATACTTCGCAAGTTCACCTGCAGGAGGAAAAAACAAGTTCAGACAAGACAAACAAACAGTCACTATACCTCATCTGATAATTTAATATTGTTCTTTGATACATCAGGGTCCAAACCAGTGCTAGTGGAACAATGCAAGGAGCTACATGTTGTGCACTGTTTTCATCACAAGATTTCCCTGCCAGCAAGCCAAATTTTGTATTTTTGTAGAGTGAATTTTTTCATCATTATTATTATTTTCAATATATTATATTTTTAGGATGAAAACTAGCTGAATACACCTCTTTAATAGCAACCAGTGATTGACAAAAATCCTAAACAGTGGTGTTTGAAACAAACATGTGAACAATGACTGTAGCAAACTCAACTGAGCATGAGTATAATAGACCGACCACTGACCAACAGCACTGACTTCAATCTTCGTTCTTAACTCCATTGAACTGAATTCAATGCATCAAGACTTTTAATTAAATTTTGTCTACAGGTTTTCAACTTCTTGCAATACAATGTAGGTACAGTCAAAACCACTAGGAAAAAGCCACTCTCTTGTCAGCGACCAGTTACTAGAGCCCTGTCAAACACAACTGCCAGTACAATCACAGCAAAAAAGTAGCCATTGAACAGTGTATAGTTAGCAGGCACTTGTCCAATCAACAAGGCTGGCCATATAACAGAGGTTGGACTGTACATGTGCCTAGTAAACACTTGTCAACCCCAATCACACTTCCTCCAGGTGTTAATCATACAAAAACAATTATCCACAAGCAGCTAGGTCAGCCAATTATTATTTTTTTTTGGAAAAGAAATGACTGTCTGATCAGGTCACCATTTTAGTCCAACGTACCAGAAAGGAACTTGTCAAACATATGTTTGTTATCTTCTAAACTATACAAATGTAGATTGAGCAAAGGCTGAAGGCAAAGCTCCCATTAATGAATTTATAATTTCCTTCAAACGATAAACTTGTAAGCATTGCAAAGAAAACCACTTAAAGTTGTGCCGGCGACTAGTAACTTGTCAGCAGAGAACTTCGAAAAAAGACATAATACGGTCAAGTGGTACTGGACAGCAGACACCCTGCAGTGACAGCTGTCAACTGACCACAACATGGATGTGCAATATCAGGTTGTAGGCTTCCACACTAGCTAGAAAATGTGACATTTCATGTTGGCTGCCCTGTTGTGAGGACAGACCACCAAAATTTCTTGGATGGATAAATAATCAAATTAATTTTCTTAGCTATGGGGCTATGCTATTACTGAACCATTCCTCAGCTAAAAAATGATAGTCTATGGTATTTGCTCTGTTTGGCATTCATGAGCAACTGCAAGTGGGATATTGTTGGACACAGGTAAATTTTAGATGGACATTGTGTGATGTCAGGCTGTTACTTGCTCCCACTTACCAATGAAGCGTATGTTGCCCAACACTTTGCGTTTGATAGTACACCTCTGCTCTTCCTCATCCGGTGTAAGTGGTCCATCTTTTTTATCAAAAGCTAAAACACACACAAGAATCAACAATAAAGTTAATACAAATTCCCAAAGGGGTGCTCAAAAGCTGCAAAAATAACTAAAAACTGATCTTCGGTGGCTTTGCATTATTCAGGCTATAAAATAATCATACAATGTTAGGCCCAAGTCACAATTTATTTGTGTAATGTTTGAAAGGAAAATGCACTTGTAATCTTGTCTGTTACTTATTGAAAATAAGATACAATTAAAATAAACAAAAACTAAAATAAACGTCAAACTTAATGTTTACCTTGACTAGCTTTAGTTCTGTTGTTGAATTCCTCCTCGCATTGTTTAAGCAGCAAACGTCTGAATGTCTAAAAATCAAATATTATAACAAAATAATAATCAATAATAATAATAATATAATAATTATATTATTATAATACATTTAAATACATCAATACATTTCAACAACTGGAACTTGATGTCAAATAATTATTTTCCACTTGTGAGATGCACTATTCAAAGCCCTTGGGGGTCCCCAGACCCCTCCAATGAAAGGGGAACAATTCCCCCTTCTGTAACTACTCCTTCACATGAGGGCCCTTGGATCCAGTGTGTTGAAACCAACTTACAATAAATACTAATAATTTTTGTCCACCAAGGCTGTGCTTGAAATTTTCTGGATAACCCTACTAGACTGTACTAGCCCTGGTTTTAGCCGGATACCAATTCACAAGAAAAGGATTTTCATTGTCCTTGCACTGTTGCTTCTGCTTCACAATTATTTTTTTAAAGTAAAGGGGTGCCTGAAAGATGCTTCACGTGACTTTCAGTTTTAACATTTCGATTCTCCTTTATATTGCCTTACATTTGCAGTTATTTTGTCACCTCTGCATCCTGCATCCCCGATGCATAAAAATCCCCAAAGATGCAAAATACACGTAATTCATGGCATGCATCATGTAGGCAGCAAAGAATGATCAATTGATTTGGAGATTTTTTGGTAGAATATCCTGATTGTGTGATTTCTGTAGCTGTTGTTTACAGATGCATATTCATTGTTACAGTAGTCTTTTTTGTGCTTTAAATGTATAGGAGGACTATAATATTTTAATAATTTCAGAGAGTAAGCTGTAATAAAGAGTTTTCACATCTGTTTCTAGATTAACTGTCTGGTTACATAAAGGCCAAAGTATTTCCAGTTTAGAACTCCTTGTTCTTTTTTAACTGGGACTCGTTGGTTATGGACAGGGACTCACTTTTATTCGCAAGAGGAGTCTTTTGACTCACCATATGTATTTGTTTGTTAAACAATGTGACAATATGACAAGAGATCAAGCTGCAAATTTGAGTGCTGTTTTAAAAAATGATTTTCTGAAAACTAGTTGGCAACAGAAAGGTAGCTGTTACAGGTGCAAATTTGATTCCAGGTTAAGATTTTTTTTCTTGCCTCCCCAGGTTAGGATAAAAAGGACAGACCTGTAAAATGACTAAGAGGTGGCAACAGACAAATTTCAATGGCTAAAAGAGTTTACCACTGGCTCAAATTGCACTGGAAAAAAAAAGGAAAGAGTAATTTTGAAGATGAGGTAAGACACAAGCTGGCTTAACTAATAAATAAGCCTGTCTGGCTACATGTATTCCTTAGCCAATGTAGCACACTGTCAGTACTTAGTGAAAATGCTCTCTTTTTTGGAAAGGTTTTTCATCAGGACATGAGGTAACTAAAACATGGTGAAAAACACTTGTGACATGGGAAATGGGATAATAAGCACTACAATGAATATTATACTTACTGAGTTGCCAGTTTTACCAGGATCATCAAAATTTGGTGCCTCTTCGCTGAGCCGCAGACACAGCTGGGCGTACATAGAACTGTACTTTGGTTCATCGAGAGCTTTTTCAAAAACCTTGAAGTTCAAAACACATATCAATACATTTTACTTTTACTTGGATAATGCATCAAGGGATGTGAGGACAGAGATACTGCTGTGAGACAAAGAAAGATTTGAGTTTTTGCAACTTTTGATTCCGAGGATGAAAGCCTAAAATAATTATTATGACCAGTCAAATGAAAGCTACTGAGCAAAACTTTTCTGTGACCCACTACTGTGTATTAAGCTGGACAAGGTAGGGGTGTAACGATTCATATTCCTTGCGATTCCATGCGATTTTGATTATTTCGATTTGATTATGTAAATGTTTCTTAATTCTTATGTCATAATACGCGATGTAAACACACAACCCCAAACCGTCAATTTGAGAATAGTAATGGGGACAGGAGGATTTACAGTCACTTGGTTGTTCTTCTCCATGTTTGAGAACCTGTCAGAAAAACAGTGTGTCACAAATGGTTTTCCTTATTTGGAAATTCTCAAGGGGTGGTTGAAGGACAGCATTTTTACCAGACAACACGAAATGGCGCACAAACTGCAATTACAGTGTTTGCTCTTCAATCAAAAATGCACATTTTAAAGAGATCTGTATTCCGATTTTACAATATAATAACACACTGAGGGCACCCTAAAGCAGGTATCAAACCAAAATCGAAATGTGGAAGCAAAGAATCATGAATAATTATTGAACTGAACGGGCATAATCATGATTAGTCGAGAATTCAAGTAATCATTACACTACTAGTACAAGATGGTTCTAACTATTGAGTCTGTGGGCGAATTAAAAATCCTGATGTGTGACCAGTCAAATGAAAGAGCTCTACTGAGCAGTACTTTTCTTCTTGTGCTACATGTATACAACATGGCTCTAACTTTTGAATCTGATGAAGAAATCCTAAAGTGGAAACATGTTTTAAAGAAAACCTCTTTGGCAGCACTTTTATACATGGTGACATTAATTTCTTTTCTAGGGAAGAAAGTGGCTGTCATATAGAGAGGAGGCCATAGACATGGTTCGTACCCATTTTGGAACAAAAAATTCAAGGACTTTTCAAGGGCTTTCAAGGACACATTTCCCATATTTCAAGGACTCTATTCAATTCAAAAAGAGCTTTAATTCTATGTCTTTTTTTAGTTCTTCCACAACATAGGTAATTTTATCTCGAAGGCCTTTCTGTGTTTGCTCCTTTTCCTTTGGAGTTCTACTTAAATTATAAAGTTAGCACCGAAATTCAAGGACTTTCCAGCACCGACTGCAATTTTCAAGGACTTTCAAGGCCTTGAGTTTTTATTTTAAAATTCAAGGATTTTTAAGGACTTTCAAGGTGTGTGCGAACCCTGCATAGAGTTCTAAAGTGATGATGTCATAAAAATGAAATTTCTGAAATGATGGGATTTGTTAGGATATTCTGAAAGAACAATGTCCAAGAGGCCTACTTGCCAAAAATGAGCATTTTGGGGCAAATTGTCTCTGAGATCGTAGCCCAGTTATACTCACAACACTCCATACAAACTCTTCCAATTTTTTTTTGGGGTCGACCCAAAAAAATTAGAAGGGTTTGTATGGAGTTTTCTAAGCATAACTGGGCTCCGACCTCAGAGACAATTTGCCCCGAAATGCTCATTTTTGACAAGTAGGCCTCTTGGACATTGTTCTTTCAGAATATCCTGACAAATCCCATAATTTCAGAAATTTCATTTTTATGACATCACACCTTAGTACTCTATTGTAGAGAGGCTTAAACAAGAGTCAATGTATGGACTCTCTGCCAAAACAAGTGGTCATGTAAAGAGGTGGCTGTTGTGGAGCGATGGCCATTAAGTGGAGGTTCAACTGTAAAATTTAATTTTTTTTGCCTTTAACTTACCAACAGAATCACTCCTTTGAGAATGTACTTGGTCTCAATACCCACTTCCAGCAGCTCATTACAAAGTTTATCAAATTTATCCGGAGTTAATTTATTGAGGATCCTACAAGCAAAACAAACGACTCCATTAACTAGACATTGCTGGAATCCATGCCTAAGCAAGATTTTAGTCATAAAATAGTGTCAAGGCAACAACTCATGTGTCCTGTGGGGGTCAGGTACCCCCCTACATTGACAGGGTTACTGTATCAAACTCATCCCAGGGCAGGGTGTTCATTAGGCATCAGAGATCGGACAATTTTCCATTAACTACGCAGAATTCTCCAGCAAATGCTTGGAGACCTACATTTGGTATATGACTAATTTTTATTCAAACGAGAGCCTCTTTCAAAATATTCTCCTGTAATGTTCAAAGTGCCTTAGCTACATACACATCCTTACTTTTGTTTCAGATTTTTACAGATCTGTCACTTGTATTGTTTGAATCAATACAGAATTGGTTAGCCCTTCAAGCCCTTAGAGTGATCTCCCTAAGTTATTGATGCTTACAAATAGGAGATGAGAAGGCAAGATCACATAAGATTCAAGATGAATCTGATTGATACTTTAATAACTTCTCCCACCTACCTCCATACCAATTGCATAGGAGCAACGAATTTTTGAGAATTTGAATTTTGATATTAGGGTAAACATGGTCAGTGTCATGTTTATGGTAACTGGAAAGTGACCTTTCGGAAAAATTTAAATACCGTGCTCAGGCCATCCAGTTTGAACTATTAAAAAGTCAGCCATGCCAGAAAGGCTAGAAAGACTTAACGTCAACAGACATATTACGATTCAACCTAAATACAACAAGAAATACAACAAGAAATAGCCGTAAACCAACAAGTAAAAAAAATATAGCAAAATTGTCTTCTCAACAAGCAGCTATGAATTAATTTTTTCCTTTTACAAAAATTCCTATATAAAATACATACAATGATATACATTTGCGATTTATCAAAACCAAAATGTACCCTTAATAAATCTTAATTCGACCGCTTGATTGCACTAAAAGCTCAAGCTGATACAGGTGAATTTCAGAATCCCAGTGTTACAGTTTAAGAAACTCTGAGTGGAAATTGGTTAAAATGTTAGGATAATTCGGGACCAGAGTCATTTAACTGTGGCAATCTAAAAAGGCTAAAGTATCATTACCCTCGGACCCGTCGAAAAACCGCTTCATCTTGGCAATATTGAAGCCGGTTTATTTGCGGAGGGACCCATCGTTGAAATTTTTGCTGCTGGTGAACTGTACTTGGCTCTTGCAAAGGCAGCGATGCGGGTACAACCTCCCTGACTCCGGAAAAATCCAAAGATTTTGCCCCGCGTCCGTCCACTTTCGTAGCTTTTCACAATTCTTCAAAAAAGCGTCGTTGAAGGAAAACCTGCACAGGGAAACAAAGACGATTATCACGCCATCTCTTTCGTGTTCGTTTCAACCGAATAGACAGGACTAAAGCGGCCTTTGGATTCGAAATTCAGAATATTGAAGACACAAGCAGAAATAGGAAGTGTAACTTACCGTAGAAAAAAAGAAAAGGGAAAATTATTGACGATCTTCACGCGCAATATTCTTGGTGATGTTCTTTCTTGTATCCTTCTTTATGCGACTTTCACAAGCTATCCCACCATGCAGAGCGGACAGGAAAGGATTCCCACCTGGCATAGGGAGCACAAGGTCGGTGTTCCAAAATTGGAACTGCTCGGATAAAAAGACGAACGGCTCCGACAAAATTTGGCGTGTAAACGGTACTTGACCGGTATGGCGTTCCATTTCCGCCAAAATTCAATGTTCCATTTTACATTGTACTTTACACAATCTATCCTACATTTTGTGTTTGCCTTTTGAGTTTGCACTCACGATTCAACTTTTTTGCATTCAACATCCAACTTTGATTCATGCAACATTCAAGTTTACGCTTTCGACATTCAACTTTTGATAAGCAACAGTCAAGTTTTAGAAATCGACCTTCAAGTTCAACGGAATGTACATTTCATTTTTTTGCATCCAACATTTAGCATTTGTCCTTTAAGTTTTCGCTTCCGACATCCGACTTTGGGCATTGTACTTGCAAGTTTCCGCATATCGACATTCAAGTTTTGGAATTGGACTTTTACCCGCTGGTGAGCGACCAATAGAGATCGTGGGCTCAATTGATCTGACCCACCCCCCGTCACATGGTGGTCGAGAGTCGATTGAGAGACCTCCCAGTGGAGTGGACTCGGGAGACCTTCTCCACTCCCGACATACCAGACGTCGACAGACGTGTTCACGACCGTGTGACAAAGATGCGCCACCATCGCCAAGATGCTGACTGCACAATCTGCTAGTTTAAGGGAGGTGAGAGCCACTCTCTTGAGGGTAGCGGACCGTCTGTCTTCTATGGAAGAAACACCATCTCCAAGTAAGTATAGGGCAACCTTTGTCAAGTATGAAGAAGTTAAGCGTTCGCGCCGACACAAGCTGCTCTACATGTAGCGCCAGCTTCATTTTGATCACTTCACGCGCGGTGTACTGGACGGCATCGATCGCAGAATGAAATATTTCCGAAAGCTTTTGCTTGCAATGCTCCTATTTTTGCGTATTTTACTCGTTTCTTTATTTTCTGAGAAGGAATGAGTTTTGATTTGTTGCCCACCTGCAATCAAAAATCGGTCTACATAAAACCCCACAGGCAGCCCAAGCTCTAGCCTCCCACGCAGACGTTAAGGGAGTATTAAGGGGATTCGTCACATTCGTCAAGCATTCCTGCCGTATCCCCCTTAGAATGTCTGCGTGGGAGGCTACCCAAGCTCTCGAGTGTAAGTGATTTCAGAAAAAAATATCCAACACTGAAAAAAATATCTGTTGTGGTATGTAATGCTGGAGAAAAATATGTAACACCGTTATATGCAAGGGAAGCATATTCTATCTCTACAGGTTTGGGAAAAATAAATTTCACTCAGAGTAAATCACCCATACCTCCCCTCAAAAGTCAAATGATCGACCCCTCAATTAGGGGTGATGGTAAATTATCATCAAAATTGCACAATCCTTGAAATGGCTGTGAACATAAAGGATTTGTTTGGGGAATTCAGGTAAAATATTTAACAGATTTCTCATGAAATACACCTTTCCTTATTTACCTTCCTTGTTCTTGCTGGGTGAGGGGTTATTCTCCCGAGTGCCCAGTTGCTCAAAAGATGGATTATTAGTGCTATCCACTGGATAGTGATTTGTCTGGTGGATAGCATGATCCAATGTTTAAAAAACTGGGGCCAGATCTGTTGCAATTTAAGGGATTTCCTTTAATCCCTGGGTTAGATTCTTAGGCCTTTTTCTCAGGATTCATTGTCATGGCTATTGGTTACCTTCCATCCTTGCTTGTTGCTGTCACAATCTTAAAGGTGCATATTTTCCAAAATGAGATAAATAGTTGTTGGATCTTTCTTTGGGAATCCTGAGCAATTCAAGTGATATAAGCAATAGATAATACAAAAAAGCTACAGTGCACGTACACTGTACATGCATGCATTTAATAACTATATCAGAGCTCTCTGAAGTCAATTTTTTTCAATTGGCTGTTCAGAAGGTTCTGCCTGAATTATCGTTTTTTTTTTTATATTTCAGACAGCCCCAGAAAGGTGCAACAGAATACAAATCCTTCTCCAGCTGCTTGTCTGTCTGCTTCTGTATGCTGACGTCCGAGCTTACTGTTCACATGTTAAAAATGTATTGTAAAGAGGGCACATCTGTTGTCCTCTCGTGAACGACTCTTCATTCATTAATTCATTTTGTTGCTGCCGAACAGCGCAGACTGTTTAGCCATGGAAACAATATTATTATTATTATTATTATTATTATTATTATTATTATTATTTAACATTTTAAAAATATTTTACAAGAACCAGCTATGATATTCTTCTATATTTCAATATTTTTTTACATGACAATACTTCACGGCACAGGGGTTGTTTACAGTCAGATGCCCAACTTCTGTGTGTTTTACTAATACTGCATGGGCTTCCATTCATGTAAAACTGCCATAATAATAACAATAACACTTTTCAGGCCTGAGGCTACCCTTGACATTGTAGCTTGTTCTCAGTCAAGTTATCCCCAGAAAGCACTGAATCTGTGAAGTGTGAAAGGTCAAAAACAATAAAGATAATGATGGTATAAGGATAATCTATCATTATGGGACTGGATCTCTAGGTACAAGTAAGTGGAAGTCAACATTTTAATTTGCAAATCTATGGTAATCACAACTGTTTGGTGCAACAACTACCTTAAAGCCTTCCCAGAAAGTGACATAAAAATATTATTATACGTAGGCAATACAGTATAGGTATTTGGAGGATCAACAATACTTTTTTATAGCCTTAATCAGTTTGTTATAAAAATTGTTATCAGTTTGTTATAAAAATTGTCCTTGTAGTAGTTTATCATCTCATTAAAATAAAAGATTAATGTTACTTTATACATGATACTGTACACTCAACCCAAATGTTGACATCCCCCTTTTAACCGTCCTGACACTCACCCGAAGAATTTTACTTATGTCACATACTTTGAAGCCTTGCTGAAGTAAAACATGAAGCTGTTCTTTGTTGATTTCATACAAAGGTCTCCCTCGTTTCCCTCTACTATTCAATGGAGCTTGATTTTCATAGTTAACATGGTTTCTTTGATCGATTTCTACCAACATCCTGTAAGCATGTCCAATCAATTTTGTGACTAGTTAATCCACGTCAAGGCTGACAGCTATTCTTTATGGTTGGAAATCTACTGATAGATCTCCAGACCCTGTAAATCTGTCTGTAGCATTGATTATATCCAAGACAGCTAAATTCAGATAGGCTTTGTCATCAGACATCTGCTGGATCAAATTTTGGCGTAATCTCAATAAGAAACAAATTGATTCAATTTGCAGCACTTATGGATGATAAAACAATTCCTGCAGGAAAATTTAAGCTTAAATTAAGCTGAAGAAATGCAAACAAGAAGTGCGATGCCTCCCTGTTTGTGTCACGTATACAGAGATGCCAACCTCTGGAGATCTAAAATCTGGAGATTCTCTCTTTTTCACTGCCCCCCTCCCCCCTCCGGAAATTCAATGAACCACCGCCCCCGGAAAATATGGGAATGACTAAGGACATTACATTAAGTCTTACATAACGTACAAACTATCAAAATTCGCGATCATCATTTTGATGCCAGAAATAATCTTTGTCAGTGACTAAATTGGTGCAAAAATGCCCCAGAAACCGTACTACGAATACGAAAAATTCATGTTTTTGAGCTAAAAGTGGGCTACATCTCAAACCGAGGCACAGAAAAGCTCAAAAGATGATTTAATCGGGAGATATAGTGACCCCTACGGGAGATCAGTTGGTGTCGTATCCGGGAGAGTTGGCCTGTATGCGTATAGCGCCCCACTAAAGAAGACAGTCGGTTGTACAGCACTCACCTCCTTCGAAGGCTGTGCATCCTCGCGGTCATGTTCTATCTATTATACGTCTAGTTTGTTGGGAGTGGAGAAGGTCTCCCGAGTCCACTCCACCGGGAGGTCTCTCGATCGACTCTCGACTACCATTTGAGCGGGGGTGGGTCAGGTCAATTGAGCCCACGATCTCTATCGGTCGCTGACCAGCGGGTAAAAGTCCAATTCCAAAACTTGAATGTCGAATGCGGAAACTTGCAAGTACAATGCCCAAAGTCGGATGTCGGAAGCGAAAACTTAAAGGACAAATGCTAAATGTTGGATGCAAAAAAATGAAATGTACATTCCGTTGAACTTAAAGGTCGATTTCTAAAACTTGACTGTTGCTTATCAAAAGTTGAATGTCGAAAGCGTAAACTTGAATGTTGCATGAATCAAAGTTGGATGTTGAATGCAAAAAAGTTGAATCGCGAGTGCAAACTGAAATGGCAAACACAAAATGTAGGATAGATTGTGTAAAGTACAATGTAAAATGGAACATTGAATTTTGGCGGAAATGGAACGCCATAGGACCCGTTCCAGTTTTATCCGTTCCGTTCCTAAAAAGGTCCATAGGCGGCTAAGGACCCTTTCGGAACCGAACCGATAAAAAACGGTTCCGTACCCACATTTTTGTTTTCTTTTCAACGTGTAAACGCTCGCTCTTTTTTCGGTACCGTTCTGTTACGTTTTTACTGAAAAAAACGCATCACAATACCCATGACGAGGCGAAGCAGCCATTCGACTGTGAAGTGCAATACAAGGGCTGTTGATAGGAGAACCGTTAGCCTTGGTTTTCTCCTAATTTGGTACATTATCTCAGAAGCACTTCTTTGAAGAATCGCACGCGCTGTCAAACGTGAATTTCGTGTTCTTTTCTTTAGGGACCGGTCATTATTTATCGAGAGGGGGGGGGGGGGGGGGGTCTCTCAAAACACAGGGCCATTCCATTATCCAAACCACCCTACAGAACACCCTTGGAAATACCTATGAAAGAGTAGTTTTTATGCTTTTAACCCCTCAGAAATTGCACACTAAAAAGTGCATACCCCTCTAAAAACGACACAACCACTATTATCATCATCAACATCATTTTAGCTTAATGGTTGTTGTCAACCTCATCATTGTCATCAATATCAATATCATCATTAACAGTGTCATCACTGTCATCATTTATATCATTGTCATCATTATCAATGTCATCACTGTCATCTTTAGCATCAGTATCTGTTTCTGAGAGATAACTTTCTTTTCTTGGGAAGTTTTCTATGTAATCACTAATCAAATGTGTAGCTACCTAGAGAATGTCTATGAGACTTATTTCTTAGTTAATGCATGTCCGATTTTTTATTTTTTTTCTTGCGGGGGGGGGGGGGGGGGGGTCTGGAAAGTCATGTTTAAGGAGAAGGGTGGGTCAGCAAAAATCAAGCAAGCCATATTTCATATTGCACCAGCCCCCCCCCCCCCCCCCCCTCTCGATAAATAATGACCGGTCCCTTAGAACAAACCAGAAAAGTGCTTGTAAACCTGCATCCATGATTGTCGGAGAAACGCACAGTCTACTGCATGTATGTGTAAGCGCATATGAACAACGAATCGAAGCAGTTTTATTTAATTATCGCGGGCTCTATCGCCCGGGGGGGGGGGTACTCCCTCGAATTTTGGATAGGGGTGTGCCGCGAGGGTTCGTGAACCCTAACCCTATTTAAGGACTAAGAAAGCGAAAACTGATACCCTTTTTAAGGCCCAAAGCCGAAAAATGACACCCTATTCAAGGAAAAAACAAAAAATGTGGCTTGAAGAGGCGTTACGTGTATTTACCCGCTTAACGGCTATTAAACCTCTGTTGCAAAATCACTTTGTCAATACTTAAACGGATACATCAAGTTTTAAAAAAACCGTTCGTTTAGGCGGCCGTTTTCACACTCCAGTATTAGATAAAACAATTAAGCTGCCCTATCTAAGGACCACATCAGGGACACAGAAACAAAAAGGTCAAAAAAGATACCCTATTTAAGGACCGAGAACCTCAAAAAACATACCCTATTCCGCGGCACGTACCTATATAGCCCATATATGGGAGTACCCCCCCCGGGCTCTATCGTTACCGGTCTCGAAGAAAACAACGTGTAAACAGTCTAGTACTCGTTCCAAGGGGCTCTCACGTACCGTGCCTTTTTCGGTCGGGAACATTACAGAATTTGTACGTGTAAACAGGAGATTTCGTCTGGAACCGGTACTTATTTCTAACCGAGCCGTGTAAACGGGTCTTACGAGTAGTCCTCCATTTTTCCTCAGGGATAGTGGAGCAAACGAAACGCGAGCGCGAGTGAAAGCCGAATCACCCCACGCGAGAAAAAACGACACGCTTGTTGCCTTCTCTCGCGTGGGGTGATTTTCACGCGCGCTCGCGTTTCACTCGCTCTACTATCCCATCTCGTTCACAGGGGCGTAGCTAGGGGCAGGGGGTCCTGGGGTGCCCGTGACTCCTCCCCCCCACCTTGTGAGTATAATTCAGGCGGCGAAAACGCGCGAATCCGAAGAATCGACGTACAATACCTTTTTCCAGTGCTAGAAAGTTCAATGCTCCCAGTTTGGACCGAACATTTGCAGTGAACCTGTTCGTAACCAACGCTGCTTGCAATTGTGCAATAGCATAAGGAATCCAGAACGGACAACAATAGCACTTAATAGAGGAACTTTTCGTTCCCAGAAATGTATAATGATCCAAATTTTCTTGACCTTCTAGACTTCCGTGCAGAAGGGGGGATGCGATTAATATTACTGCCGAAGCACCTACGAGAGTGCGCACGAAATGCTACTTACACGTCTGCTGCTATTCAGAATGACATAATAAAGATAACAATGGAGTATTTAAGGTCCCAGATTATTAGTGAAATCCCAGAGCCCCGGGGGGGGCACTTTTGTATTTTTTGGGTGGGTATGTGCCGCCCGGGACTCCAAATTGGCACCCCGTTCTAAAAAAAATTCCCCTAAAATTGATTTCCCGTTCTAGAAATGGGTCAATTTTTTATACTCCGTTCTAGAATTCGCCCTGAAACTATGACGCAAAATCTCTCACCACGCACAGAACCACGTTCGTAAGCTAACGATTTTCCTTCTCTTCCCCTGTCCCTTTCTTTTGAGCCCGTCTCCATCTCCCTCGGGTACATTATGGACTCGTTCCAGACTTCCGCGCGCCTATTTATCCAAGATGGCGGAGTCAGCGCTTCCGGCTCGCGCCAAAATACGCCCGCCCTGCACTCTAAAACACAGGGTGCAGCAAGAGTACAACAGTTTGCTTGTTAACGCATTGAATCGTATTTTTAAAAGCAATCTGTCCTTGAATAATTTCAAATGGCTGCTTACAAAACTGGAGCTTTCGTGCGTTCGAAATATTATACCCAGTTCTAGAAAACGCCTCTGAAATGGATACCCCGTTCCAAATCAGGAGCTTCAAAAAAACGACCCCGTTGGGCGGCACATACCCTTATAGATAATGTATGGGAGTACCCCCCCCCCCCCCCGGGGCCCAGAGCGTGCACCTTTCTTTACGATTCTTGCCCATGAAACAATTGACGTTTCGAATACCGAACAGCTTTGCATATCAATCCGATTTGTTGATCAAAACTGTGGCATACATGAATAATTTCTTGGATTTTTACCGTTGGGGCGGACGACAGGTGAAGCTGTGGCAACGTCCTCGAGGCGCTCCAATCGTGATCATTAGATGTAAAAAAAATTACAGAGCCCAAGGGTATATGATGGAGCATCTAGTGTGTCGTCGGTTATAAGAGGAACGCAAGCATTCATCAGATAGAAGAGTCCCACAGCAGTCTATACGCACTGCAATGCACACTGCCTGAATCTTGTTATAGTACACTCGTGTAAAATTCCAATGATAAGGAACATGATAGGAACACTTTTTCAATAGACTGCAAAACAGTCGGTTTTTTTGTCAAAATCAGTAAGGAAATCGGTAAAGCGTGGCGTAAGAGTCTTACACGCGAGCGTCTCTCCCCAAACTCACTCTCCGTTTTCAGCCTCGTTCCAGACCTTTCGTTTGACTGCTCGCGCTTACTTGAATACGCAAAAATACGGACTGTTTTGCAGTCTACTTTTTCAAGTTCTCCCCAAAAAGGAACGAGTTGTTAGCGGCAGTTATTAACAAGGTGTGCACTGAAACACGGCCAACGTCTCCGTTGTTGTTTTTATTTGTCTCATGTTAGTTTTACTGTTTCTTACATATCTTTTAAGCTCTGGGACCACTGTAATTGGCTCAACGCTGTTGTGGCACCCCTGCATGCCTATTGTTTCATTGTTGTCTATTGTTTCATTGTTCATCAAAAGGCGAAGCTAATAAAATAAAATAAATAAAATAAAATAAATAAATTAGTCTTTGTCGCACTCGCTGGGTGGAGAGGCATGAGGCGTTCGAGGTACTTCACAGCCTTCTTAAGGCAATTCAAGACAATAAAGGTAATGCTAAATGAGCGTTTTTACCTTGACGAGTACGGTTCTTGGAAATTGGACCAAGACACGCGCACGAAGGTGAACGGTTTTCGAGCAGTCATAACTCAGTTCCCGGCAATTCATAGTAACTATGATCATGGGGATGAAGTGATTGTCTGCACTGAAACCACTCAG
>JBBMOI010000009.1:13080000-13125000 GCA_038088405.1 Porites divaricata
CTTGAAACTGAATACGGATCTGATATGGCATCAACCCTGTCTTCCCCCCTTTATTACAAACAGGTTGAATTTGTTGATAAAAAAGGAAAGAAGAAAACAAAAAAAGATGAGTCAGCTGCTCCAGTTCTTTACGCAAAACTTATTTACTCTGAGAAGTCAAAGAAAATACTTTCTTTGTTTAAGACCAAGGGGAAGAAAGATTTGAATCCTTTTAAATATATTGATCAGTATTGCAATGTCAAAATGGCATTGATAGTTGAAGGAATATTCTTGAGCAAAACTGTAACATCTATTCAAATAAAAGTTCATGAGTGCTATGTAAAACCATTGAAACCTCGAGAATCTCTTTTGACAATAACCGAGGAAGAAGTTGATAGTGAAAGTGATGATGATGATGTGACTGTTGAGGTTGGAAATGTTGAAGATTTAATTATTTCCGACATTGAGGAATAGATGTGAGATTTTTAATACAAAATTTGTATTAAAAATTAACCAAGTCTTTGAAACTCACCCATGAGTTAAACTTATCAGGGTATCCACTCCATTTTACCAATGCCATCTTTTTCTTGTTATCTCTTCTGATAACTTTTTCTATTCTAAAAGTCTGCTGTTTTGCTTTCTGAAGTTCTTGTTCGTAAAAAGATCCCTTGATCGATTCCGACATCAGATCAACGATTGAATATGTAACAGGTTTTGTTGGAATAATCTGGTCAATCACAAATATTTCCTCTGTCCAGTTTGGTGTGTAACCTTTATCAAATACCTTTCTTTTGTACTTTGAAATTCTAACACGATCTCCAATCTTGAACTTTGGTTTCTCAGGTTTCAAGAAGATAGATTCGCCATACAAATTCGACCAAACTTTTTTTTCATTCTTCTTTTTACTCGCTTCAACAGGAGTCATCTTAATACTAGAATGTCTCGTATTATTGTAATCATTAACCAGTTTATCTATCTTATCCGCGAATACAGTGTTGTTATTCACAGAGAACATTTTCCACATCTTGTTTTTCATTGTTTTATTCCATCTCTCAACCACACTAGATTTCTCTTCATTTTCAGTGTGATATAGTTTGATATCTTTTTTCTTCAGAAAATCTTTGAAGTGTTTGCTGATAAACTCAGAACCTTTATCAGTCCACAACATCTTTGGTTGACGTCCATCTTCAAAAATAACATCAAATGCTTCACTGACAGTTTCAGTTTTTTTGTCTTTCAGACCTCTTATCCAACCATACTTGCTAAACACATCAATAACCATCAGCAAATATCTTATCCCCCTGTTCCACTTGCTGAACTTTTGCATTTCAACCAAATCAGCAGCCCAGATATCATCAATTCCATTTGAGATTACTGATCTCTTTTGAAAGTTTCTTGTGATTGGTTTGTGAAGTTCGTCGGCAAGTTGTTGAGACCAATCATTTCTCAACGCCGACGCGCGTTTTTTTGAAGTCCAAGTCCAAGTTTCTGTTTTGTATTAATCAAGAATCGAGCAGTTGTTCCCCATTTTGGCATTTCACCATAGGGAATCTGATTCAAAGATTCTACCATTTCTCTGTCGCAATCACCTTTGTTTTTTCCCATATCATAACAAATATCATGATAAGCTGCAATTTCATCAACTTTGTTAAAAGGTTTGATGTGCCACTCAGTTACTTCTCCGGTATTTGGATCGTAAGTTACTTGTTTTTCAAGAGGATTATAAGGGCCCATATACTTGTATTTTCCTGGAGTCCAACCTGCTTTTGGTTTTGGGAGTTTTCCTATCCATTTGTGAATGTCAACTCCACTTCCAAAACTTGTCAGAGGATTATTTTCCCAGAATCGATCGTCAACAACAATCTGATATTTGGTTCTCAGGATCTGAGGCCATGTATCGGGATTGGCAGAAATGATATTATTCATATCTGCCAGAGCTTCTGGATTGTTCTCAAAAAATCTTGACTTTTTCATTCTTCGTGAAGGTTTTTCAAATTTGAAAAATAATTCAGGATTGGATCCTTTGCGTATTATTCCCATCTTGGCTTCTTCAGCGGCTGTGGGTCGTCTCCAGAATTTACCAGATGTCACACCATGTTCCGATCCAAAAGCAGATTTCGTGATATCACCAGATTTATATCGATCAAAGACTGGTTTCAAAGATGGAATCAATTCTTGAGTTGTTTTCATAGCAATTTCTGGCGCTTTTTTTACAACGGTCATTGGATCAATTCCAGCTCCATCCAAATCGCGTCTGTTGGTTTTATATCTCTTTTTGGGTCTGACTTTGACAGAAAGTTGATCCATTGCTGTTCCAACAGAATCTTGAATAAAAGGAGTCAGTTTATTGATTCCGTAATTTACAGCCTTTTTTTGCAGTTTTTTATTTCTCATTGCTTCACTTGCTCCGTATCGCCCCATTTCGACTGCCTTTTTCCCCATCCAAGGCAAAGCATGTTCAACGAATGCATCTGCAGCTGTTCCAACAACAGTGTCAAATAAATCTCCTCCAGATTGCTTGCCCGCCTTCTCAGACGGGCTTATTAGTTTTTTGTCTTCTTCTTTGTTTTTCTTTTCTTTCCCCCAGCTCCAGTTTGAGTCATTTTAACATATCTCACCTTTTTAATTCCACAAACAGCGCAACGACAAAAGAATTGCTTTCTTCCTCTTTTATCAGTTTGGTAACCACTTGGCTCGGTGCAAGGTGTTACTGTTTTATCTTTGATGCAATATGATTCTTTCATTTAGTATAATGTTTAGATAAAATGTCACTGAGGGCTAATTTTGTAAAAAGTGAACTTGAGAAGATTTATAATAAGTTAAATGAGAGCTATGAATATGCCAGTTTTGCAAGATTGGAGAATGATAATCGATTCTTTAAAATATTTGAGTTGATTGCAGAGTTAAGTGAGAAATCAAATATTCTCAAACAAGTTGTAAGGGGGAGTTAGTATAAGCATAGATAAAATGGAAGCAAAATTCTTTTCAGAGATAGAAAAAAATATGGATGTTGAAACACTCAAAGATTTTGAGAAAGAAATAAGAAAAAAGATAATTGAAGAGTTTGAGATTCTTCGGGGAAAGAATGCTGATCTTTCACGAGTTTTAATGGCTGGTGAATGTGAGATGTGGGAAAAAATACGAAAAGGAGAGTATTCTTGGTTGAAAATCAAATCTGAGAAAAAGAAGAAACTTTTTAGATTGATTGATATTTACACAAAATTTGATTCTATTGTTGATACTGTAAAAGAATTGGAAAGAAAAGTTGAGAAGGTCAGAAAGATGAAGGATTCACCAGTGGATTCAGATTAAATATAAATTTTATATTTAATCTTGAAAAATATTATTCAAAGAATCTTTTTTTATATTTAAAATAAAATTTTCTTTTTATATTTTGTAATAATCTTTATCCTCCAAAGTATTCTTTTATAAAATCACTGTTGTCATTGTCAAAATGAGGATTATGAATAACATCAAGAATACTTTTTCCATTCTGTCTCTCAAACAAGTAGTAAAGGCACCAATAACCACAAAGAACAGTGTTTCGATTTTGTATTTCGTCTATCGAGTAAATAATTCGTTTTCTAGAAGACCTGAAATACTTCAAAGCCTCATTCGGCATAATCAGACCAAATGGATCAAAATACTCGACTACTGAATCCAAGTTTCTGTAACAAACCCAATGAGTGCCAGGTCCTTGCATATCATCAAGATTTATTATTCCAATTTCTTTTTTTATCTTTTGTGGAAGGTTGTCTCGACTAAAAATTCCTCTGAAGTGTTTCAGGCCAAGTTTTTTTACCCAATCCATCAAGTCAAAGTTTGAAAGGGGTTTAATCACAAAATGTCTCCTATGATGGGAATTGAGTTGAATGGGCTGTTTTTTCCAAGCAACAGACCTTTGCCTTTGGAGTTTTTTTTTGCCTTTTTTTTTACCCCCATTCCTATTGGATTTTCCCAAGTTCCATTAAAGGGGGGAGGATAGTAACCCTCTCCTTGTGTGGGTGGAACATAAACACTTCTTGTATTACTAGATGATCCCCTGTCAACCTGAAGACCTGATCCAAACAACTTTGGAAGCAGACTAATTGCTGCTGGTATTCCAATCGCTGCTAGTGTTCCCAATAATCCACCTTCTATTTGTTTTTGAGTCGGCTTGATAACCAATCTTCCTCCTGTCTTGAAAACTTTGTTAATTTGATCTATTTGTGCCTTGGTAAACTCACTTGCAAAAGGAGGAAGAAGTGGGAAAAACTTTTTTGGAATTGAAATACCTCGTCCAAACAGTTTTTTTAATCCTATTTCTCCAAGTGCATTTGCAGCTCCAGAGGCAAGTGCAGGAGCAACTTTTGAAACTCCTTTTACTGCAAGGGGAAGAAGTTTAGCACCAATTCTTGTCAGACTTGTGAAAAGGTTTCCCCCGCGCTTTACCAAACTTCTGATCTGTGTTTGACTTATTTTCAAGTCTGATCCTGTTCCATTTGCAAGTGATTTTTTTATCTTTGTTATTTGTCTTTGGGTCAACATTAATTCATCAGGCCCCCTGAGATGAGAATGTTTTAATCGAAGTGTCAAAGGTGTTCTTTTTTGAAACGCATTTAACAGTTTTGATTTTTGTCCGTCTGAAAGTTTTACGCCGTATTCAATATAAGATGACATTTTATATATTAGTTATATTATTTTTTTCTCAAGCTCTGAGGAGTAGTTTTCCACTTTGCTGTTCTATTTCTGCTTTTCTTTCATGCAAAACAAGAGCGTAAATATTATAATTTGCAGCAGTCGCTCCAGATAACTCATAATGAAAAGCAAGTTTAGTAACTCCGTCCTTCAAGTCTATTTTCTGCTTTGTCAAATCAAAATAAACAAATGGGAAAATATTCTCAAAATTCTGTCTATTAAGAAGAGTTCCACCTTGAAAATCATTGTTGGCAAAAACATAAGACATTACATCTCGGAAAACTCTTGAAGGATCTTCTGAAGGTTTGTAATGAATATCGGGGTATTCATTTCCATTTCCAACTTCAAGATAACATCTATTGAGAGTTCGCGGATCTGTGGAAACACTGAAAGTATTGTATAAAAATGGATTTGCTGTCTGTGATTCAATATTTGGAGTATTGATAAAGAAAACAAATACATGGCGAGGTTTTGAAATTCCGTTTGTAATTCTAAAATTACCAACAGCTTGGTTACTAGCCAGATTAGATTCAACAACTTCATTGAGATAGGTCCATTTTTGAGGTTGGAGATAATCTTTCATATAAATCTTATGTCCATCTTCATTGAATATTAATCGAGGCACAAACAGTTGAAGACGGGTAATGACTACTCGGCATCGATTTCCTCCGGTTCTCCATATAAGATTATCATCTTTTTCAATCTCAAAGTTTATTTCGATTTTAGTGTTTGGAAGTAATTTGTCTTCAAGTGCCTCAAAGAACGAATATCTGTTGAGAGAAATTTCACAGTGTACTGTGCTTGAAGTTCCAAGAAGAGCTTTTCGTTTTGCAAATCCTTCGTTATATGTTGCAGGAGTGTTATCTAACATAAGACCTGCTTGATCTCCACCAGGGTTAGCTCCATCTTGTCGATGAGTAACATTTCGTCTAATAAATCTATTTTTATTAGCACTTGTTGATGTATCAAGAAAATAAAATTCATTTGTTGCCACGCTATCAGCGTAAGATTTATTATATTCAAGCAAATTTTTTATATTTACACTATGATTGGCGTAATTACACTGATAAAGTTCCTTTCCATTTGCCAGCACAGATAATCTTGAAATAAAAGAATTAGCGCCATTTACTATTCCCATTTGGTCATTTTGGTAAGCAATAATTTGCGCTAATCTATTAGCAGTAAGACTATCATCATTTACATTAGCACCAATAACAAAATCAGTTCCATCGTGTTGCTCAACTTTAAAGTCCATTGCTATTCTAGCATTATACCAATCAAATGGAGTGGCTTCACCTGAATTGTCAGCAATGAATTTAAGATTATTTCTAACTTGAACGGTGTTATTTGCTGGGGCAATATTAAGAGGTTGTTCAAGATCAAAAACAACATCTTCATATCTTTCAAGATATTTTGAGTTTCTAATAGACTTCATTTTAATAAATAGATTATATTATTTTTTTCTTCCAGATCCAGACATAATTTTTAGCACATTATTATTGATTTCTTGCTGTGTCATTTTTCGATTATTTGTTTTACGAGATGGAGGATTTTTTCCAGAAAGCATTTTTACTATTTTGTCACCAGCCTTTTTATTTGAACTGGCAGGGATTGGTTTGGGAGGTGGAGCAAATGTTACCTTTTTTCTGGTTGGTTTCCTTCCAATAAAGGATTTTACCGAATCCATTATTCCTTCTCCATAAATATGTTTTCTTAAAAACTTTCCTTTGTCAGGATCGTATTTTTTTTTAAACTCTGATTGTCGCATCATTTTATTTATATAATTATACAACATTGCTATCTTCTGTATGGCGAAGTAACAGTGTCATAAACCAATCAATTCCATTCAAGTCAATAGGTTGACTGAGTGAATCATTCACTGTTATATGCATTTCTGAAATAGTATTAGAACTGACGGGACAATAAAGAGGTCTAAATGGTTCAAATGTGAAAGGATACGACCTTGTAAGATTGTCGGTAGGAATAACAGCAATTGTGTTTGTATTAACACCATTTACAACGGAGTCTTTTATAGCACTCACATTAATGTTAAGAGAGTCAATTGATTTTGTAATATTTGGAAGCTTGGTTCCATATTCAGTTTTGGTCACAAGTTTTTTCTCAAATCCAATGAGTTCTCCGAAATCTGTTCCTCTCAGATCGAGTTGAAAACTTCCCTCAAGTGTTACCAGGACTCGATAAGTGGAGAGAATGAAAGACAGATTTATTGAGTAATTCTTCACACCCTTTGCGTCTGTTGTGTGATGATTCTTTTGTTCCATGTACTGATGAATGTAGTCATTAATGTCAGAATAGGAATACATTCCGTCTGTGAAGGTGATAGTCTGCCAAGTAGATCCGTTGTGGGTGTATTTAATTGTGTTGTTTTTGTAACTACTCCGGATGTTATACCAAGAGTAAGTCATCGATAACCTGTCCAAGGCAAGAAAATGTCTGAATTGTGGGTCAAGTTTCAAAGGAGGATTAAATTTGACCAAGAAATCGTGAGATTTATTTACTCCTATTTTTTCTCTTTTTACAGATGAAATATGAATAGCACTTTCATTCATTTATAGTATGTTTGGATAACTTTTCTGAGAAGTTTGTTAAGTTGCTTATTAGTCAGGATCCCAAGATCTCGGAGTCGATGGGCTATTTGAATGAATTCAGGCAGCACACCATTGTTTCCTGCGGCAAGAGATCCATTGAGTAATTCAAATCTATGAAGTAGTTCTTGGGGGGAGAAGAAGAGGCCTTGGCCTACTTTATATTCAAGCGATCTTAAGTAAAAATCAAGAATTTCTTTATATTTTTTTTGTGTTTCCTGTTGCATATTGTATAATTCAAGTTCTCCTTCTTGTTCCTCAGTTTTATTTTTTGTTCTTTTCAAAGCTCCAATTTGATAGCCCATTTCTTTTACATCATTCTTTACCATTTTATAAATTTCGTTTATTTCATTAGGATCTTTATCTAAAAGTTCATTTGGTTGCGGATAATCAAGTAAGTCTAAAACCTGTTTATCTTCTTCATCTAAATTTTTTTCAAGGTTATATTTTAAGATTTCTTTTTGTCTAACTGGATTTAAATCTGGATCTATTTCATTTTCATTTTCTACCTGAGGCAACTCTTTCATATCAGCCAATCTCTCAAACTGATTAAATCCGTCTGTAATGGCTTTTTGATTGGCTCTGATACCTTCTGTAAGAGCCAATTGATTTTGTAACATTTTTTGGTTTTGAGTAAATATATTTTGTGCTTTTGGGTCATCAGGTTTTTCAAACTGAGAAATCAGAGGTTTGAATGTTTCACTAAATCCTTCTCTCAGATTCTGTTTTTCCCAAATGGTTTCTTTTATTTTTTGTCTCACCTGTTTAATAAGATTATCTGCTTCAATCTTATTTTGTGAATATTTTTTCATTTCTTCAATATCCATTTATATATTTATTATATAAAATGGAGATACCAAATTATGACAGCAAGGACAACAGCGATAAAAAATTCAAGCAGTTGTTTCCTTTCATGCCATCGGATACATTTCGAATGCTGATTTGTGGAAATAGTGGAAGTGGTAAAACTAATTTGCTCTTCCATATGCTAATGAAACCTCTGTTGTATTACGATGAGATTTATCTTTACGCTCGAAATTTGGAGCAAGATAAATACAAGAGACTGATGCAAAAAATGAGAGACATGTCACATAAACTCGGTTATGAAATACTTTCTGTGAGTAATGATGAAATAACTCCTGTAACAGAAATGGATTTTGAAGACAATCAAAAACTTGTGATATTTGATGATTATGTCTGTGATAAAAATCAGAGACAAATCGTTGATTATTTTATTCAAGGTCGACATAAGAATTGTTCGGTGATTTATCTGAGTCAATCATTTTACAAAACACCAAAAGATATTCGATTGAATTGTTCTCATTATTGTTTGTACGAATTTCCATCTTCCAGAGAAGCAAACAGAATATCGTCTGAATTGGGAGTTGATAAAGATATGTATAAAGAGGCGACACGAAAACCATTCTCATTTCTTTACGTTAACAAACCAAAGAAAACCGTATCAAAAAACTTTACTGCGATTATCTAAATATTAAATAAGATGGGAATATTTAACGAACACTCTTCTAATCACTTTCAATTTGCAAAAGGAGTTCAAGGAGCTCCAGGTGTTGGGTTTAATCTCACCGCAGATGGAAATTATGACATGGTTGGAAAAAAATTGTCAAATGTTGGATCACCAACATCAGACACAGATTCAGCAACCAAGAAATATGTTGATACCAATTCTGGCGGTGGAAAAACATCACTTTTGACAGTGGATTCAAATATTGATATGAAAAGTCAATTCTCAATCAAAAATCTCAAAACACCGTCAAACAATGATGATGCTGCAAATAAAAAATATGTTGACGATTCCAAAGTCGATGGCAGTGTATTTTTGAAACTTGACGGAACAAGACAAATGACTGGAAATTTGGATATGAATAACAAAAGAATATTCAATCTTCCAAATCCAACTGGTAGCAAACAACCAATACCATTGGCTTACGGTGATCTTGCTTATCTTCACGTTAATGGATCAAATACAATGACTAATCATTTGAACATGAATAATAAAAAAATAATTAATCTTGTTACACCAACAAATAACTCAGATGCCGTTCCCAAAAAATACGTTGATGATAGCCTTTCTAACCAAGATTTCAGTTCTTTCTTTAAAAAAGATGGGAGCACGGTCATGACTTCAGATCTTAATATCGGTGGACATAAAATAATTAATCTTGAAGATCCAACTTCAGATTCGGATGCAACCACCAAAAAGTACGTTGACGTTCATCTACACCAAACTCATGTTCAACCAAGTCATTATAAGGATGAGTTTGCTTTTCTGATGACAAGTCCAACTCAATGGACAGATGAAATAGATAATAGAACCAGTTTTATTCCAAAAAAGATAACTTTCCTTCCAACTCTTAAAGGAAACTTTCACGAATACAATACAAAAGTTCTTTATACAACAATACTAAAGAATTTTCAAGGTGGCTATAAGTACAAGATGGGACTTAATTTTTTCAGACTGGTTGGAGGAGCTGATTATACTCTTTGTCTTGAAATACTTAACATTGATTATCAACTTTGGCATAAAACTCAGATAAGTGTTGATGGCAACACGTCACAAGGCCTCAAACTTGGAAATGTCAGTGTAAAAAAACTTCAACACAGATTCACCGATTCAAAAAACCAAACACAATTTATGTATTACCACAGAGTCATTATTAATTTCAAGAAGTTGACAACTGGAAACAGATTCTTTATTCACATTTTAGTCAGTATTCCAAATAATGGAAACGATCTGGCTGTGTATCCACTTCAGTTTTCTGGTGTTTACATGATTGCTTATGGTATTATGAGTAAAGTTAGCAATATCGACCCGGATAAAGTTTATGACTATCATAAATCATTTGAAGTTTATAGAACACAAGTAAAGTTTAATGTTGATATTAACGCAAATAATTTACATATAATGAATCTTGCTCTCAATAGAAATCTGAATAGTAGTGCTGCAACAGTTGGGATGGTAAAAGAGTTGATTCCTTTTACGGTAAACCATGTTTATAGTCGATTTTTTGATCAAATTTATGATTTTACAGATGCAAATAATTACGAATTAAAAACAGGTGCATCTGGTATTGTAATTAGTGGCCTGAATGACTTTCATAGTTTAAATGGTATTACCATCCCAGATAAAGACTTGAGTAATATCAAAAAGGAAGGATTAAATATTAATAATTACACCATTACTTTAAATCCCTCTGATAATTTCAGAAATTACACCCTGTGCCTGGTTTTTTATCACTGGGACAACAGAGATTTTGCTTTGGTTAAGAAAAATAAACAAAATAACCAAAATTTAATGAGTTTAACTTATACTAAAGCTGCTGGTTATTTAACTTTACTTACCTCTAGTAAAAGACAATTTTTTAGTTTACCAAATGGTTTTGGTGGAAAAAAAATTGTTTTATGGTTGGCGCATAGTGTTGATACAATTGTTACAAAAGTTAACTTGAGTAACCTCAGTTCAACATTAACTATTGATAGCGCTAATTACGTACCCGATCAAGATTTTGACTTTACAACTGAAGATGGAGTTTTGAATAAAATTATGTTTTCTCCCAATTTTTACGACTTTGACTCCGAAGCATTTAAGAGGATAATGATTCAAGAGAAAATAAATGGAAGTTATATACTTTAGTAATAAATGAAAGACTTGTTTGAATTTAATCACATTGATAACACACTAACAGAAACAAACATCAAAACTCTCAAAGACTTTTACAAACATTATCACAAGAAATTTTGGTGTTTCAAGAAATCTTTCAAAAGATATAAAATTCTTGATGAAACACTTACTCTATCCGGAGGAGGACTGGTTGTAGTGGGAACTATTGCCGGAGGAATAACACTCAATCCAATAATCCTGGGTGTTATCAATGGTCTTGGAGTCTTGGTGAGCTCAGTTTCAAAAATGAAGAATTACAAGAAAAAGATTGAAATGTCACAAATAGCATTTACAACTTATGAGAAGGTATTGGTAGAACTGAGATCAGCTTTGAGAGGTGATGAGTTTAACAAACAAGAATTCGTTGATCGAATGAAACTGATAGATGAAATGATTATCGATCAATCTCCAGTTGCAGACAAATTCTCAAAAAAACATAATAAAAAATATTTGTAAAAGATTATTACATAATATAAATAAAAGATTTTATTTTTATATTAAAAATAAAATTGAATTAATATAAATTGTAATAATATTTTTCATCATGGCAAAGTATTACCACCCATCATATTCAAATTTCTTCACAACTGATAACGGAGGTGTTTATAATTCAAGAACAGGAAGAGAACTTGGAAATAAACCAAATAAAAACGGCTTTGTTAGAATCTCAATTCGACCTCGAGGTTCAAACCCAATCAGCTTGTTGAAACATGAATTTGTCTGGGAAGCCTTCAATAACGAGGAAACAAATAAATACTTCAGGATAATTCACATTGACGGAGATAAGCTAAATAACAGGCCAGATAATTTAAAACGTGTCTTAAACGAATCCTCTAATCCAGAAGGAGAATCCAGAAAAATTGTGGCAACTAATCTGTCAACAAATGAAAAAAGATTTTTTAACTCAATATACCAAGCTTCTAAAACACTTCAGATTAACACTGGATCTATTAAACTAATCGCAGATGGAAAGAGGAAAACAGCAACGTCTAAATTAAATGGTAATAAGTACTCTTTCAAATACTCCAATCCAAACGACTTGAATAATGTAAAAATAATCAAAAATAAAATAAAAAATAATATTGAAAAAGGTTTGTACAAAATATAAAAAGAAAAATTTATTTTTAATATAAAAAAAGAATTTAATTTATTTATTATGTAATAATATTTTTCATTTATATCTAAATATAGATATAAATGATAGACTCAATAGTGGCATATGTGAATTTCTATTTTCCTTCTCACAAAACAAAATTCTACGATGATAACTTTATTAAAGCCTGTTTGGTTTACCAATATTTACATATAAAGTATTTCACTCAAAGATTAAACTTTAATCAAGTCCTTTACAAACTATCTGACTTTAGACACAGTTGCGGATCAAACTCTTCAATACTATCTAATCATCTCATATTCAATCTCGCTTTTCGCGAATTTCGGAAACATTTCAATCTCGGTCGAGGCTGTGTTTACACTTTCAATTCACCATTCAAATCTGAATTACTTGGTTATTTAACAGGGATTATTTACTGGATTTTTCACAGAGGTATTGAGTGATTTGTAACTGTGCCACCAGTTTTGGTAATTTTCCAGAGTTTGATCTCCGATATTAAGTTCAACAAGTTTGTGTTTGGGATTATTCATTTCTTCAAGAATTTTTTTTATAAGGAATATGATGTTAATGCTTCTTTTTCGATTAAATTGTTCGTTTAATTTTTTCATAATTTTATTGTCTATTTCCAAAAGTTTTGAATACAAACTGTATTTCTCATCTTCGGAGAGATTTAATCTTTTGGAGACTTGTTTGACTTTCTTTTCATAATGATATTTCCTCTGGTAAATGCTTTTCTTTCTAAATAACAACCGATCTTGGTCTCTTTTATCAAATGAATCAAAATAACGCCCGTTTTGACTGCCACAATTCACACAAAATACAAATCCTGCAACCAAATCAAAATCAGTTTCTTGGCAACTTGAGCAAGAGATCTTTCGATCTGTTTTCTCTGGAGATTTGGTGTAACTACGAAGAATATCCAAATATTTTTTTATTTCATTCTCAGTGAAAGACATTTTATTTATAATTTAAATAAATAAATTTATAAATAAAAGAACTGATATTTTTTCCCATCTTTTTTGGATTTGCTACTTTTTCTTATTTTTTGGCAAATCGCAGAAATATTAGATGAAAAAATACCATAAAATTCAGCAGCTTCTTTCAAAGATTCAAAAATTATTTCTTCTTTAGTTTCTTTGTTTAAAGAAATCACCTTTTTCTTAAAATGACTTTTTCTTGTATTTTCTGAAGGAGTTAGAAGTTGAAGATTGGATATTGAATTATTTTCTTTGTGATTATCGATGTGATCAACCTGTTTATCAACTGGAATAGTACCTTTGAAACATTCATAAATAAAACGATGTAAAAAATAATGTCTTCCTTTATTATTTTCGTAAATATGAAAATCTAAATATCCATATTTTGTTGTATGTAATTTCAAAATCCTTTTCTTATTCCATTTCAAGCTCAAAATTTTTCCGTTTTTGCTAGCTAAATAATCCTCAATAAAAGGATGTCTATAAAATTTAATTCCTTGATATTTGATATATTCTCGTTTGGTCATGATTTTATATTTTTAATATAAAATCTTTAATCCATTTTATCTAATTGCTTTCGTATTAACTTTATCTTTGCATAAAATCCTTTTATCATCATCTCCGCTCAAGGCTAACTTATTAACTTCCTTACTATAAATATCATGTTTCTCGCTTCTAATGATATTCATACTACGCATCTGTTTTTCACCCGTAAACAAACACCGAACATAATCATCAAACTCTATCTGTTTTTTAACAACTGCCTTTTTAACTCCTTTGCATTTTTTACTTGTATTAGATTCTTCGATTTTGAAAGAATACAGTTTAGCTCTAAGTCCGACAAAATGAGTTATCTGCCGACCAGCAACTTCATCCTTAAACTTTCCAATCACTTTCTTATTAACTCCTGTTAGTATCCCAGATTTGTGGTCTGGTAAATAGTCTGAAGTATCAAACCTGATTTTTATATCGTCTTTTATGTCTTTATAAAAATCCTCAGTGTTTAACTCATACATAAGGGAATCTGTATCCGTGAACAGTAACTTAGCTTTTTTGTAAGAATATTTATTTTGGATGTAATTATAATTAAAGTCGAACATTAACAGTTTTGACAAATCCAAAATAGCCTGCCCGACATACACAGGTTTATTGAAATATACCTCAGTTTTCTTCAAGTGAATCGCAACTAAATTCCGATCGAAAATTGTTGCTCTTTCAAAATTTGGCCGACTCGTTAATTTAATAGCTTTTGCACGATTATCAACCAAAAACACATTTTGTCTCTTCCGAATATTCTCTATAGTCTTTCCAAACACAGAATTATTTAGTAACTTAAAAAAATCTTTCTCAAAACTGTTTGCCGCTGTTTTGCGAAGTTCTGTGTTTTTCCTGATATAGGGCTCCATCCAAGAACTTTGATTGAAAGAAATTCCTCGGTGTACAGCTTTGATTTTCAAACCCAGTTCAAGACACTGCCTCAAATTACGATAATGGATAACATATTTTTTATGAGGTTTAAAGTGTGAAATAAGTTTCTCCACTCCACCTACTTTCATCTTCTCTGGAGCAAGAGGGTAATCATTGTGTGACTTCCACAATTCCTTTGGATACTCCAAATCAACCTCGAATATGTAACCAGTCTTTCCCATGTCATTCATGCTGCTACTTGATTTCTCAAGAATATCCAACACTTTTTCTTTTGAGAGATTACTCATCCATCGGAACCCTCCCGTAGGAAGTGATTGACTCATGGCCCAACCATAGAGATTGTTTGCATCAAGGTATTGAATGAATTTTGAAGGTTTGTTTGGATCAAAATTCTTCATATATTTGTTATTTGCTTCTGAATATCGTTTTGCTATGTGCGTCATTCCACCTCTGATTCCTCTTTCAAACATCATCAGCATGTCGTAATCGCACAGCAATTCAAGTTGTTGGCCAGTTTCTTTCAAACAAGCATCCCAAGCCAATCCAGGAGATGTGTAATAATGCGCCGGATCCAGTTTGTAATGCTTCAGACATGTTTTGCGAAAGTTTTCAAAAACATCCGCCAACAAAAGAACGTCTGTTTTAAGATAGAGATCGTGATAATCTCTGATTGTTTGGCATTTGAATGTATTCCAAACATTTTGAGCATGTTGGTAATCTTCATCTGAAATGTCTTCATCATTCAATCTTGAATAAAATTGCTCTTTGGTTGGAAGTTGTGTTTCAGATAGCTTTTCAATAGAAGAAATATAATCATAGGGATAAACACCTTTCCGAGTAAGAAGTTCAATATTATCTTTCATTATTTCTTTTGTATTTTTAAAATCATCCGGTTGCAGATTTCCAACAAGATTCGCAAGACTCGTCTGAAGAAACTTGAACGAATCGATAAATCTTATCTCAAAATTCAAAGATACCATCTCTCCAGTTTTCCGAGATCTGTATTCGTCGACTTTGATCTTCTTTGAAAATGAAACATACTTCTCCTCAGTCGATGGAATACAATTCAACTCACCCTTCAAACCTGAAAGTTTTTTTATAAACAAATGCGCATCATATCCTTGAAGATTGTGAAATATGACAGGCAGTATCAATGGTTTTTTGCATTGAAGATTGCAGCTGTTATGCGCAGCTCCTCGATATTCCCCGGTAAAATGACAATGATCACGAACTCTATCTCCATCTAAATTACCTAAACAAATATGACAAATCCTGGCTTCTTTAAAAGATTTCTGTTCTTCCTCAGTTAATCTGAGAGGTTTTGGATGACGATAAAAATCGTCAAAGAGTTTTTGAGTTACCTTCGCAAGTTTTGAAACAAATATTTCCGCAACATTATCACTTTCTCTTTGTTTTGTAAAACAGATTGGTTTAAAAATATTCGAAACTATTCCTTTGATATAAAAACAAAACCCCGACGGTTCATGCTTCTGATAACCAAGCGTATATGAACCTGCTGGATTGGGTTTGCACGTTTCCAAGGATTTGGTAAAACATTCAAAATCGGCGTAAACTACAAAAGGGATTGGAAGTTTTTTGAAATAGTTTTTAAATCCTAACTTCGAATTTTTCGCTGGCATTTTTACAACAACTGATTCATTGGACGAACAATATTCAATATGTCTCTGAAACAATTCTTCCTTTGAAAAATGAGAGAAGCATCTTTTGCAAATGTGTATTTTCCCATTTGTTCTAGAAGTTATTTGAGATCGGAATAATCTTGAAAAACTTTTGATAAGAGAATAATGGTATTTGCCATCTTCCTCAAAGAGAAACAAATCAATTGTTTTCCGAGGATCTCTCTGTGGCATTCGGAGAGGGTAAAACTTATTTCTCTCATTGACTGAAAACACGTTTATCCCTGGGAGATCTGGATTGAGTTTTTCGAATTTTGAAATGTCTTTTAATTTGACTGGAAAAGCAATTCCTTTTGTATTCAAACTATTTTCTTTTTGCTTCAAATCTGTCAATCGAAAATCATTTTTGTCTCTTGGATGAAGGTATCTTAATACGCACCATAAAAAACATTTCTCATCTTTGTTTCGAATACTTACTATCGCTTTCTTTCGCATTATCCAATCTGGAAGTGGAATATAAGATGAACCCCTCATTGGATTGTAATCGACTGTGTGAATCTCGAGATGAATTATTTCCCTGAAATACCAACCACTTCCATTCTTCTGATAAATTCCAATCTTTTCAATTATGGAGCGAATAACTTCAGTCAGTATTTCTTTTACATCGGATGATTCAAGATTGATATGTGTTTCAGAATTAAAATAAGCTTTATCTTGAATGGAAAGACTTGTCTTTCCATCGCTTGACTTCCCCATTTGCTCCATCATGCAAACAAGAACAAATCTGACTTTGATATTTCGATGATTCCTGAGAAACTCTTTGAGATAAGCAGCCTTGGATTTGAAAAACTCAAATGGCGTAATATCAGTTTGCCCCTTTACAATGTATTTATTAGCAAATCCTTCCAAAGCTGATTTCTCTTTCTCAATTCCTTGCTCATATTCTCTGAGAGCTCTCTCAAGTGCTTTGCGCAGATAAGAAGGAGCATCTGGAGGAATTGTTTTATTCTTGATACACTCCTGAAAATAATCTCTATATGAATTGGATTTGGGTTTTGATTTGATTCTTTCTCTTGTTTTTTGTATTTTCTTTATATCATCAATCAACTTCTTTTTATACTCCTCCTTGAGTTTTTGTTTATTATCTTTTTTTATTTTTTTTAGCTCTGAAATAGAAAGATTAATTAGATCAGTAGCCATCTTTATTTATTGGTTTTTTTATTTTTAAACTTCAATTCTATTTTTCTGTTTCACAATAGTCTTATATCAAAAATGATATAAGACCTAAAACTCAACTGGGTCGCAATAATCCCACAACTTATCTGCAACAGAAATAAATCTTTTTTTAATATCTTTTGAAATTTGTGTCGCCTCAGTTTTCTTTTTATATTCTTCTCCTTCAATACAAACCACTATCGGGTTAAGATCACCCGCTTCATACAAAAAATCCACTATTCCAAGAAACTTTTGATTGAAATTTCCACCTCCTATTCTTAAATGAGGGTTTTTATCATATTTGGAAAGCAATTCTTCAACTTTATCAAGTATTGAATTAAATTCTTTTTCATTATCTCTCGCTGGAGAAGATCTTATTGTTGGCCACAAACTTCTTGAAGGTGAAGGAGAATAAAGTAATTTTAGTTTTTCGTTAATTTGCTTGGTAATCAAATCTTCCCCTGTTGATGCTGACTTGAATCCCATTTTATTAATATTTCAAACCTTTAAACAATAAAATCATTTTTCTGCTTCAAAACTCTATTTCTCCAACCAAAATAAATTAACACTCCAAAAATGCCGATTGAGTTTTCATAGATCAACTCACCCTTCTTATCTCTTTTTTGAAAGAGACTTTAAGTATTCTTCTACACCAATTTTCATTATAAATTTAATAAACCCATCTTCTTCATCTTCATCTTCAACAAATAATGAATTAATTTCTTCATTTTCTACAAGAAAAGAAAAAAATTCATTATTTTCTTCTTCTCCCTCTGGAAAAATTCTTATTCTTGAACTATCAAAATATCTTTTAAAAAAAGAATAAAGTTTTTTTAATTCCTCCTCTGTTAATGGTGTCTTGATTCTCATTTTATTAATATTTCAAACCTTTAAACAAAATAAATTCTTTTTTCATCTTTTCTCTTCAAAACTCTATTTCCCCGACCAGAGCAGATTAACACTCCAAAAATTAGCCGATTCGGGATTTTCATAAGTCAACTCACCCTTCTTATTCTTTATCTTCATCGCCCGAGAAAGATATTTTTCTTTTCGCTCGTTATCTTTGTGAAATAAATAGTCTGGATATTGCGACGAACCAAAATGCAAATTCTTTCCACTTGGCAGCTTCACCACGTACTTGTTATTTTTCCGCTTTGAATAATCAAGAGATTCAGCGCCGAGTTTTTTTGCCTTTTTGCTCAGTTTCTGAAAATCTTTTCCTTTTACAACATATTTATCATCATCAGATGATGATTCCTCTTCCTCAGGAACATAATCAGGATCTTTATCATGTTTATAACCATCTTCAACAATGAAATCTTGGTCCTCAGGGCTTTGATATTCCATTTTAGTATTTGTTTAGATTATTTTTGCAGGGTAATCCCCTGATTACTAATTCAGATTATGATCTCATCAAAAATAACCTCACGTTTCATTGAAAACAATAGATTGCATTCCAGAGTTCCCTGGCAACCAGCAAAACTGAAAATAGATTTTGAGTTTACTTTCAACGATTGAAATTGCTAGGGAACTCTGGAATGCATTGACGTCATAGTATAGTTTACTTTGAATTCTTTAAAAATAATATTTTCTGGTGAGAGACGATAATAACTTGACAACTACATTTTTAAAGTTTATATTCTTTTTCATCCCCATGTAAAGACTCATCTAAAACGATACTACTCAATGGGAATACTTTAAAAGAAAAACAATCAGAGAACAAAAAAATAAATATCTCCAAATTGCTTTAATGGACCCAAAAGTATATAATAATGACGAACTTTTTAAGGAATTAAGTTTTAGATTTCTAGATGATTATAATGCAGAATTTGAACATTATTCTCATTTAATGTTTACAGATGAAAAGCATGAAGAGTATCTTAAAAGAAATTTCAAAAAAATAATAAATATGTTAAAAAATATTAACTATCTTATTAATGAAGGAAATAGTGAATATCTTGGAATTATTGATGATTAATCCAAATCCGATAAACATTCCTACAATATAAATAAATTAAACTTATTTTTATATTTAAAATTAATCCTTTCTAAATATATTTTGTAATAATGTTTTACACAATTGACTTAATATATCCCCTTTAATAAAATGATTCTTGGCAGTCGGGAACTAGACGAATTCATTGTTGATCCATCGATGAAGCTTGAGCCATTCGACCCAAAACTTATCAAAAAAATCCAACCCAATCATCCATACAAACTTTTTCTATGGATTCTCTATAAATATTACCCCAGTTACAACGGTTGGAATGATAACGATGCCAAACCTGGTTATGATGGTTACGATGACAATGTCGTCGATTTTTACTTCAGTTTGTTGGATGATTATAATAGATACGGCGTAACTTTTGATCGCGATTGGAATATTCTTCCCGATGGTAAACTCGGTGTGTTAGAAGAAGAAGATTTTGGAAAAAAAATCTATTCCCTGATTGTAAACTACTACAAAAGAAAAACTATGCTATTTAATAAAATAAAAACAATCGATTTGAAAGAACTGGACAGAGGTGATGTACCTATTTTAGAGGAGGAAAAACAAAAACGAGATCTGATCAAAAAACAAACAAATAAAAAACTTCAAGTTGCATTGATGGACCCAGATGTTTATCATAGTATTGAACTTATGAAACATGTAATCGAGAATGCACTTTGGTATATAAAAACATTCAATCATCGTATGACATGGTGGGGAATGAAAGAATTTTGGAAAATAGATTTCAATATCCGATAAACATTTCTACAATATATTTATTTCAAAATTATTTTTATATTTATAATTAAACTCTTTTGAATATATTTTGTAATAATCTTTATCACATTCGCGATTCAATTCTTTCAGAGTAGTTATAAGAGGATGCTTTACCATTGAAATTCGCCACCGATTATTTCTGTCATTTCCGCGAGCCCGCAGGGCGAGCCATTAATGTCATAAAGTGTCAAATAAACACAAAAATGACAGAGTTAATGGGAAATTTAATTTTTTTCAAAAATTCTTTTAGTATCAAAATATGACAGAGTTAAGCTTGAAATAAAAAGTGGGTGCTTGACGGAGCAAAATTTCCCATTAAGTCTGTCATTTTTTGTACTGATGAATTTAGTATGAAGTTAATCAGAGAAATGACAGAAATAATCGGTGGCGAATTTGAATGGTAAAGCATCCTCTTATAACTACTAACAAGATGGCGGACGAAGCGTCCGCCATATTGCTTTTGATATGTTCGCATGAGGTCTGAGTCAAAGTGCCTTGTGCTTATGCTTGTACTTATGTCGACCCAGTTTTCACTAGCCAAAGCTACGACATAAGAATAAGCACAAGCTCCAGTTAAGAAGAACGGACTTGTCCGTTTTTCTTGTTCTTATGCTTACGCTTATGTCGATCTAGTTTTCACTTGCTTACACATGTGCTTGTGCTTGTGCTTATGCTTATGCGCTAGTGAAAACCAGGCTTAATGCTTTCAAGTCGTTACTATCGCTTGTCGGGAAGTGGCGGGCTTATCAGATCTCGGCCTTGTTCCCAGGATTCTCTCCTACTCGTAGCAACTTGAAACGAAGAAGTAAACTGGGCCGAGCTGATTTTAACAAAGAGTTCTGGGATAGTTACTGGGGACGTACTGGTCAGCTATTGGCCAACTTTTCCCTGCCCCTAGAAACAGTCCTAGAAGTCTTTACGAAAGTGAACTCGGCCCAATTCCGCTCTTGTTTCTAAAGTGGTGAATGCAGAGCTTGAGAGAAAGAAACCCTTATAACGCTGATCACGTGTCTTTCTGTCTCTCACGAGAAGTAGAGAACCCTGGGAACGAGGTTGGATCAAATCATCAGGCCCCGGTTGTTCAAACGTTGGATAGCGCTATCCACCGGATAAATCTCTATCCAGCGGATAGCGTAATTGATTTCTGTAATACTTATCCGCTGGATAGTGATTTATCCGGTGGATAGCGCTATCCAACGTTTGAACAACCGGGGCCAGATCGTTTAGCATTAGGTAACATCGGCTTTCAGTAAAATTACATAATCGAGAACAACTTAAGTCCAACTTTACTGACATTACTGTGTAACATAAAATAAGATAGATAAACAGAACTGGAAATTGCTTTATGCCGCCGACCGGTTAGCTCAGTTGGTAGAGCGCCGGACTGCTGTGCGAGAGGTCTCGGGGGCTCGAGCCCCAGTCCGGACCAACACTCATGGTCTTAAAATAACTGAGGAGAACATGCTGTCTTTGCAATGACATCTGCAAATGATTAGATATTCTAGTCTTCTCGGATGAGGACGATAAATCGTAGGCCCCGTCTCCTGCATCTTCAGTGTCATATAGTCAGGAAAGGACGTTAAAGAACCCACGCACTTGTCGTAAAGAGTAGGGCACGGAGTTCCCGGTGTAGTGGTCGGACCTTGTTTCACGGGTTGGTACTTCACATAGGGTTAGCCTCATTACACCTTTGCCCGCTTGGACAGATTTGCCCAAGGAAAATGAGTATAATAATAATATTAATAATTTGCTTCATAACCTTCATCCATATCCACTACACCATCAACGACTAGTTGCCAAATCCACTAATTTTTAAAATATACAATGTCATGTACTTATGCAGTATTCCATTACAATATTTGAAAGCTAACCATTTTAATCACTGCAGATCAGTGATTATAATTCAGCTCTCTGATATGTTCTCCTCATAACTGGCGCTCTGCGATTTTTGTTTGGAGAATATTATGCGTTATGTAAACCTTATAAGGTGTCCAATCCGTGGATCCACCCGATATTATCTAACGCCAACCTATCAGATCTAGGCTCCCGTGAGATTTGTTGTTTTTTTACACTATGCTCACCTAATATTGTTATTTCCTTGGGATTTTAAGCAACGATGACGTTGACAGTAGTGAGAACGTCTGAGAACGTAACCAAATATTTATCATGTTTACTCCTAACCTGCGGCCTAATATGCCAAAGCTGGCCAATTTGCAAGGTTGAATTCTTAAGACACACTGCCTCGGATTTTATTTCTCATATATTAATAGAATTAAAGTTAAAAAGACTACTGCAAAGACTGATCAAACAACGCGAAAAAGGCTAAGGTATACAATATTTCGACTGGCCAATACCAGTCTTCATCAGGTTTTAGATTGTTTACGTATACTTAACAATTATTCCTCGAGCCCGAATGGGCTCTGAGTCAATCGTCGGCCTCATGGGCTATTGACTCAGAGGCCATGAGGGCGAGAGGAATAATTGTTCTAGTAAAATCCAACTAGTTAGTCAAAAATATCGAGAATAAGAAAAGTTTAGCTAGTTAAAGCTATAGTCTTTAATCCTTGTTTGCCGCCAAAAAGCCCGCGCTTTTCGCTACTAGTGGGCTATAACATATAGCCTAGTAGTAGCTAAACCAATCAGAACGCAGCATTGATAATAGACCACTAGTTGGATTATGTATATATTATTCCCATATATTCTATACGTATTTTTATTTCACATATATTCGATTCACAACTTTGACCAAACTCGGGGGATTTCTGGGTGAGACCACTGTAAACAATCTTAAATCTCTAATCTTAAATACCCGTATATTGCTATAATTATAATAATTATTATTATTATCATTATCATCATTATCATTATTATTATTATCTTTATTATTAACACTACTAGCATATAGTTATCTCCTATTGCATGTATAGAGGTCGATGAATGAAACGTGCCAAATTGTTGTTGTTTCCGTTCTTGTTGCCATTCTTGTCTCTTGGGAAGTTCTCTTTGGTACTGTCGAATTCCCGATAAAGCTTCAAGGCAAAATGACGAACGGTTGGCGAATTCTTGTCTGGCTGTTGCTCCGTGGCTGGGACGTCCGATTCATGCAAGGGGTACTAACAACGGACACAAGGGTGATTGATGCATAGAAAGGTTCTCAAGGTCATTTTTCGGGGATTTTTTTGTCGGGGGAAGTTGATGAGGAAGCGGGGCAAACCGACAAGGTTTTTCTGTCATATGATGAGAACAAAACATGGGTGTACTATATTAGGGTACCATATTAGGAATGTTTTTGGCCGAGTTCTCTGTACGTGATTCCCAGGCACGAAGTACAATTATTTCATTTGCTTTTTCAGATGAAATCGCTACCGAGCTGGACTTGCAGAGGCTTTTCTTCATCTTGTCGCGGACAGCTGGGGACATGACTCCATAAATCCAGGGATTCAGCGCGCTGCTCAGGCTTATTAGATAGGGGACCAACAAGGCCACTCCCCGAGGAACTGAGGCTCTGAACACAAGACGCCTCAGTACTACTGAGAGAAAGACAGGGATCCATAATGCCGCGAATGTGAAAACGAGCACAAATAAGGCCCTGGTCAGGCGGATTTCTTGTGTTGACAACGAAACGATAACGTTGGCGTTATGTTGGTGGATTTTTCGAGAAATGCTAAGGTAGCAGAAACTTGTAATGGTGAAACAAACAACCACGAAAACAAACACTATAAAGGTCGTGTACCCGAGTTCTGCCCCAGGCTTGGCGAACTTCATGGCGCAAGAAGCCATCATTGGGTTGAAAGAAAAAGATGACCATTCAGCCGCAATAGGAATGATGACAACCACTGCCACGAACATCCACAAGGATGCGATGTATATCAACGAACGCTGGTAGGTGAAAGCATACTTATACACCCTCGGTTTTAAAACGCAAAAGAATCTGTTAATAGCTGTCAACGTCATAGTCGACATGGATGCGTAGGTCAGAAAATGCAAGAAAAAGCCGCTAATATGACATCCAAACTTACCAAACGGTGGCTTTCCAGCTGTGAGGGAGGAAAAGAACAACAGGCCAGGTATGCACGCGTTTAATAGATCGGTTACAGCCAGGGCGGCGATAAACTGGACAGTTGAACTTTTAAGACGAGGTTTTTTGTATAGAGCGGCAAGAAGGAGTGAGTTGCCGAGGAAAGCGGACAACACAAAAAAAACGGACGTGGAGGATTCGAAAATGACGAGACCAACGTTGCGTGAAGGAACAGACATCGTTTGTCCGGACTGACAAGACAGAAACTGAAAGCGTGTCAACTCGTTAATCTCACTAACCACTTTACTTCACTGCGTAGATCTGTTAGCGGTTTCAGCTCTTTATAGAGCTTGGTCATTTAAATAAAGGACTGTAATGCATTACATTGAAAGCTAACTGAGAAAAGTGACAGCAAATGAAATGATTACCTACAGTGAATAATGTATCAAGAGCTCGAATTTGAATAACTGTTTTTTTTACTTTTAACAATATGGTGTCCAATTAAATTTAACTTTCCCACGATCATTGGCAAAAAAGTTCCCGACTAAAGGTTTTAAAGAGTGCTGTTTTGAAGAGGACTTTAAAAATTGTTTTGAAAATGTACATAAAGCATTTTTTGACGTTGCTCTGTTAACAACACGACTTTAATTAGTGCCACAAAATTCAAGAACAATATTATGTAATGAAATAAAACTTCATTGGGAGCCTGTTAGCACAGCTGTTAACACTCCCGACATATTCTTAAGCTTCGTAGAACACCAGCCTACGCTTTTTCAACTAACCGCTATTCTCAGAGACGAAAATTTTAAGGTTAAGGTCCCGTCGATACTTGCTAGACCGCAGAGGAAATTAAAATCCAAGTCTAAATTCTTACACTTAACTTTTTTGTGATAACTGTTCTAGATTATGTTGTTTGAATTATCAGTAAAAAGAACAAAAATAAGACTGCGTATTTAATCATAAATTCAAATGTAAACACTGCGCACTTTGGCTGGTTTCACATAGCGTCATCAAGATTCAAAACTAAAGAATTATCGATCCTCCTGAGTTTTTACTTTCTTGGAGTATCAGGATTAGCTAAGAACTAATTTGTAAACAATTTTTTTACTTCGAAAGGGCTCTTCCTTTTGTGATTTGAATTTCTAAGCTTTTACCCAGTGCGACATTTTCATGGCGGCGGACTTTTAAAAAGGACTTATATTATTTTGGGGGATTTTGCTATCTGAACAGTCATTGTCTTAGAAAAACTATTGCTTTAATGTTTCTTAGTTCCTTGAGAAATGAATTTACGTTTTCGTAGCAAAGTTAGAGACAGATGTTTCTCCACAAGTTTGGTTCCGGCGTCCGCCTAACCTGAGATCAGGCGTTATTTTTTTTCCCTCTTTTTTTGCTTCTTTGCTTCTTTGGCTCGAGAGGGAAAAAAATAACGCCTGATACATTTATTTATATCGAGCCGTCTTTTCATGTAAAATATGATCTAAAGTGACCCACTTAAGAGGGGCGAGCTTTGTTGAGAAACCACTTAAGATCTAATTCCCCGGAAGTAGCAATAAGAAACAACTTTGTTGGAATAAATTTGGCCACGATTGTGTGGCTAGTTTTAATCGAACAATTAGCAAAAATCAAACACATCAATAAACATTTCCGTACATGTTGTCTTGTTCACAAATGGGGCGACAAAATACCGCCAGCCTAAAGTAAAAAAGTAATACTATCGTAGCGACAGGATGGAATAAACGTGATAAATCGCTTGGAGGTGGGGAAAAGGGGAGGAGGCGGGAAAAAGTTTTTCTGGGGATCCTTTCAATCTGATGGCGAGAGGAAGAAGGAAAATTATATCGGTGGAACTCTCTTTCATATACTAGGCATGTGACCTACTTAAACCTGAGTGGCCAAACTAATATATGCTAGTATCACATTCGTGCCTGGTACAAGCCATCCCCAGCGAAATATCACGTGCGTACCACGCCTCGATATAAATTACATTATGTTACGCCATAATGTTCGGTTTTATATCGAGCCGTCTTTTCATGTAAAATATGATCTAAAGTGACCCACTTAAGAGGGGCGAGCTTTGTTGAGAAACCACTTAAGATCTAATTCCCCTGAAGTAGCAATAAGAAACAACTTTGTTGGAACAAATTTGGCCACGATTGTGTGGCTAGTTTTAATCGAACAATTAGCAAAAATCAAACACATCAATAAACATTTCCGTACATGATGTCTTGTTCACAAATGGGGCGACAAAATACCGCCAGCCTAAAGTAAAAAAGTAATACTATCGTAGCGACAGGATGGAATAAACGTGATAAATCGCTTGGAGGTGGGGAAAAGGGGAGGAGGCGGGAAAAAGTTTTTCTGGGGATCTGTTCAATCTGATGGCGAGAGGAAGAAGGAAAATTATCTCGGTGGAACTCTCTTTCATATAGAGTGTTTTCACATGACGTCACGGCGGTCATATTGGTGTCCCAAAACAATGAAACGGCGGCCATGTTGGTGTCCCAAACCAATCCTCTGGGAGTTGAACTCTTTTCTTATGCAAACGATTTCTTTTGTTCCAATAAATTTGCATAGATTCTGGCCACGTGAGTGAAAACACTCTATACTAAGCATGTGACCTACTTAAACCTGAGTGGCCAAACTCAGGCGGTGTGCGTCACGAGATTCGACCAATCAGAATGCGTCATTTGTAGAGTGATTTTTGCGCTTGGAAAGAGCTGTTTTCAGAGGCACATGTGGTGAAATTTTCGCTTTATTCCAAGTTTGTGTAGGTAATTTCGACATTATACCGCCGTTAAAAGTTGTTGTTACACTTTATCTTGTTCGCAGTTGCGTTAGTTTTAAATATTTTTGCTTTCTTGAGCGTTTGTGACAAGTTTGAACTGCTCGGTCATGTGCAAGCCGCCATGATGATTTGACTGTTATTTTCGCCGCTCTTCTTGGATTCATTGCTGGTTACTGTTAGCGGTTTTATCGGATTACTTCGGTGAACTTGTTACTTCAACCTTTCTTCTTTGCAAATTTTGGGGTCTACCCGGGTCTACCCCTTTTAGTTTCCCCGTTATGAGGCGTTGAAAGTGCCTTGGAATGAAGAGATTGTCTCAGCCAAGTAGCCCAACTCCAGGGAAACGGGCTGAGAAACTTACCGAAGCGAAAGCCGACGTGAAGCGAGTAACGCAAAATCCAGGAAGAATTTGTTTCATTTTAAACCAGAAAAGGTAAAAAAGTTTGAATATTGTGATAACCTTTGGAAACAAAACATTTTTCTTAACCCAGTGCGGAAACTGAAAGCGTGTCTTTAATATTAAATTTGTATAACTAACGCGAAGGAATAATTCTCTACCAAAACACAAGACCATTATCGAAGATCTAGACAACATCATACAGGATTTTAAAACTGTGAGGTGTGCGGGCGCTACTTTTGGTCTGTCTTTCCCTTGCCTATAGAAGATTTATTTGCTCATAAGGATTACAAACAGTCACTGTTTGCAAAATAATATAAAATTGTCGATGAACATAAAATTGTTATGAGAGACGATGCAAGATTTCTCACCTTGCTCTTTGTTCGCGCTCCCCCTCCTTGTCCGGTTTATAAAGTCCATCAAACGGTACTTTCAAATGGACGAATATTTTATTTAAGCAAATCCAGGTATGAACTACAGATCTCTTTCACTCTTTTGAGATAGAAATATACATATAAGCACAGCACTAAACAGTACCTAAAATCTTCTGAGAAGCAGGAAATCGCCGGCTAAAATCGCACCTTCGATCGTCTCCGAATCGCGATAAACTTATGGAAATTACCATATGAAGCCAATAGCAAGCATATAAGGCCAGTATGAGATCTTGAAAATTCTTCAAATCGCTCTCCTCCGTAATGTTTTTCAGGAAAGGAAGCAGAACTTTGATCCCGGGTTTTGATCCATCTCTCTCACGAGATGCGAACTCGACCGTGTCACGATTGAAATGAGGCACATAAACAGTTTTACCCATGAACCTTTGTGGGTCGTGACGCACACCGCCTGGGCCAAACTAATATATGCTAGTATCACATTCGTGCCTGGTACCACAGGCAGCCCAAGCGCAATATGTGTGGGTTCGGGCTTCAGAGGTCATTTGGTCGAATTTGGTCGGAATATACTAGAATTATTAGTGTATTATCTGATGCTAAATAAATGCAAAAATCTTAAAGATATGAAGTCTTCTTGTTCGTCTGTTTGTACTAGTAGCCTTTATGATAACGAAGGACGATATTTCTTGCATTATTACATGTGATTCGGGCCCTTAATGTTCGAGTCTTATCACATGTATTCGAATCTAAAACGCTAAGAAAAAAAAAATCATGATCACGGGAAATATTGATTCAAAAAGTTCCCTTACCTTTATTTCATAGCCACTCTGTGTCCCACAGCCGGTTTAAACGCCGTTTAGTCGACTTTCTTTCTTTCTTTCGACTAAACGGCGTTTAAACCGGCTGTGGGACACAGAGTGGCTATGAAATAAAGGTAAGGGAACTTTTTGAATCAATATTTCCCGTGATCATGATTTTTTTTTTCTTAGCGTTTTAGATTCGAATACATGTGATAAGACTCGAACATTAAGGGCCCGAATCACATGTAATAATGCAAGAAATATCGTCCTTCGTTATCATAAAGGCTACTAGTACAAACAGACGAACAAGAAGACTTCATATCTTTAAGATTTTTGCATTTATTTAGCATCAGATAATACACTAATAATTCTAGTATATTCCGACCAAATTCGACCAAATGACCTCTGAAGCCCGAACCCACACATATTGCGCTTGGGCTGCCTGTGCTGGTACAAGCCAACCCCAGCGAAATATCACGTGCGTACCACGCCTCGATATAAATTACATTATGTTACGCCATAATGTTCGGTTTTAACAAGCCGTCAACCGCCCCCTAATTTACATAATGTAACGTCTCCTTGACCTGTCATGTTATTAGACAATAAGAGTTTACCATAAGGGAATCAAATTTTGACGCGAATAATGTCTCTTTTGAAATCAATTTTAGGGAAAAGAAAATTTTTAAGTTCGCCCATGTTCAGATGGCGCTTCCTAAAAAAGAAATTTTAAATGTGTTGTTTTTGTGATGAAATACTTGTAGCTGGAGCTGCCGTACCTTTATTTAACAGCTACAAATAATAAAGAATTTACTGGTTAAAGCTCGTTGACTTCGTTCTGTACCGAAAGCAGTGAAAAAAAAAATATTAGGCTGAAGCACCATATTTCACGAACTGACAGGTGGTGTGAAAGCGAAGATCGCTCAGAATAATTCGCAGGTTTCTGAAGGAAGAATTACAGTCAAGCCAGATCAAGATTCCGTTCATGAATTGATTATCTGAAAAGTGAACCCGTTTGTCGCTTCTGTAACTTGTAGCCGCTATCAAATTGCATTCAAATGATCGGTGAATTTTTAGTATACGATGAGATGGAAAATATTTCAATGGATGAAATTTCTATTTAGGCATTCTTCAAATTCAAGAAAACTGAGCCGGCAGAAATTTCATAACGAACTCGCGTGTGTATTCACTGCCGCATTACCCAAGCAAAAATGCAGACTGAAATCAATTAACAACAACTGACGGATGGCGGCATTTTGGCCAATCGAAACGGCGCAAATCATTCGTATTGTTTCCTATCCAATCAGAAAAAAGTCCAGATTCTGCCTTTTTTACATGTGATCCGACAAACAAATGTATCATGCCCTCTTCCCGTGAGAGACATAAAGGGCTAATAGGGAGAGGGCATGATCTCAGGCTAGCGGCCGCCATGCATGTTGGTGTTCATTCGCATGAGCATGAAGCTCGTCCCCAGGGTTTTTCCTCCTATGTTCTAAGGGAAACGCCCTGAGGACGAGGTTGGATGAGCACCAACTGGAAAACGTTGGTCATGTGTCTTTCTCTCTCTCACGAGAAGGAGGGAACCCCAGCTGGAACGAGGTTGGATCATCAGATCCAGGCTCCTGTCAGATATATGACGCACTACGCACCATACGAAACGCGCCACGGCCACCACGCCTAGTATTTTTTGTTCTGTTTTCTCTATATCTTTGATTGTAACCATCAATTTTGGCAGTTGCCTGATGATTGCTTGGCAAGAGGCATGAAACTCTGAGTAGCAATACTTGTATACTGCTTCTAGTCAGGATAAGGATATCACTCCGATACTTCGTTATATATTTTTACACTATACGCACCAGCATTCTGGTCCTTTGGAACAAAAGCAACGACTACGGCGACGGTAGGTAGAACGTGAACTAATATAGTGAATTCGCGTTCCCTTATTTGTCAAGGCAGGCGAATTTTCAGCGAGTTGAATTCTTAAGGACATATTGAAGTACCCATGCCGCGAAAATGAAACGCCACCTAGGATTTTATCTCTAATATATTGTATATGCCTTTTTATTCCACATAATATTATATTCACAGCTTTGACCAAACTAGAGTTATTCCTGATTGAGGCCACTTTAAAGCATGATCTTAAATCTTAAATACAGTTATACTACTATTAATATTATTATCAGAATATTATTATTAGTTTTTAAGCGAAATTAATTGTAGATAGGATTTTTAAGCTAGCTTTGTTATCAATAAAATATTATTTTCTTATTAAAATATTATTATTATTATTATTATTATTATTATTATTATTATTATGTCCTCATCAAGTTTTCAGTCCTGCTTTTCATCCATTGTAGCCGGTTCCAGGCAGTAGACCTGGAGCGTTATAGGGGAAGAACGTTAGTGACAGTACTTTCCTTAGTGTGTGGGCTGTTCCAAGTATCGTGATTTTCTGGATTTCATTGGTGGTAAATGTTACCCGGGATTCTACTAGTGACCTTGTCTAGTCCCTTCTTAATTAGCCCTATGTCTCAAACGACCACTGGTAGTGTTTCCGTTTTCATATCCCACATCCTATTGACTTCAAATTTCAAACCTTTGTACTTGGACAACAGTCTCTGTGAATTTTGCAGAGGCGTTACTTTCAGATAGAACTGCTATGTCAATGAGCATGCACCTTCATTCTTTCTTGTCTCTGACCACAATGTCAGGTCTGTTGGCTTTTATCTCCCTGGCCCCCACAGGTATTTCGCCCGAGAAGGCATCCTAGTAGCTCCCGCATATATATTTTGAAATACGTACAGTTGAACTATGCAGTCAGTAAACTATACAAAAATCTCGAAAACGAGGAACCGCATGGAATCGTTGGCAATGATTACGTCTTAATTGTGAACGCTCGCAAGTACTGTAAGAAATGGCTAGGATGACTTAAAACAGTAGCCTGAATTTCATCCGATTACTTCGAGTCATTATTGCTCCCGAGAGGACAAAACGACTCGAAACAATCGGATGAAATTCAGACTATATTAAAACAGAAAATGGCCGAAGGCCGGGGACCTTTTAGGTTGATTTTATGACACTCATTGTACAGTCATACTGCGATACTCTTTTGCATTACGTTCCGTTTTGCAGTGACATTATAAGGAGCAGCTGTTTATCATTTACAAAACTCAAAGCTTTTCTTGTAGTAAAGAAATCCTCGAAACCGAGAATGTTTTGATGAGCTGCGTAAATCGACCTGAATCAGTGCATGACATCTTGCGTTTCCTGTTTTTATCTCACCTATTGTATGGAATCAAGTGATGGAATACGATTCATGCAACGCCTGCTTATTAGAACTAAGCCAAACATCAAAAAAGGTTAATTTCGGACGCAAGGGTGATGCATGGAACGAAAAAAAAGTTGTATACCCTGCTAGCAGAGGCTTTTCCCTTGTGTTTCTCAGCGTTGTACTGCCATTCTCTTCGCGGTTTTGGTTGCTCGCGTTTTGTTTTGGTTGTGAACCAGCCTAGGAAAAGACCTCTGCCGACAGCCGCTTGCGATTCCTGTTGAACATGCGCGAGATGAAAATGCGGTTACCATGGAATTTCTGTCACGTGTCGGTAATACGATGCCGCCGCCGGAGTTTTCTCATGTATTCATGAGTCAAATTTCCCACGGGAATGACTCGCACTCGCCATGTTGATATAGCGGGCTCACTTTTGCACAGCAAACTAGTACATAAAAGATGAGCGACTTTGATAAAACCGGTTCCACAACCGGTTTAGTCATGTGATTACCTCCTAGATTTTGGAGGTATCTACAGCGCATGTTCAACAGGAATCGCAAGCGGCTGTCGGCAGAGGTCTTTTCCTAGGCTGGTTCACAACCAAAACAAAACGCGAGCAACCAAAACCGCGAAGAGAATGGCAGTACAACGCTGAGAAACACAAGGGAAAAGCCTCTGCTAGCAGGGTAAAAGTTGTAAGGTTATTTGTTGGAGATTTTTTTTGTCGAGGGAAGTTGAGGAGGCGGGGAAAACCGACTAGGTTTTTCTCTTATACTATGAGAACCCACGGTATGATCATCACACATGAGTACTAGGGGGAAGTACTAGGGGGGACAATTGTATAAAGTCAGCTCCTGATGAAAAGTTTTTCTGGTAGAGTTCTCTGTACGCGATCCCAGGCACCGGCGAACTACAATTGTTTCATTTATTGGTTCACATAGAACGGTAACCGAGCTGGACTTGCAGAGGCTTTTCTTCATCTTGTCGCGGACAGCTGGGGACATGACTCCATAAATCCAGGGATTCAGCGCGCTGCTCAAGCTTATTAGATAGGGGACCAACAAGGCCACTCCCCGAGGAACTGAGGCTCTAAACACAAGACGTATCAGTACTATTACGAAGAAGGTAGGGATCCATAATGCCGCGAATGTGAAAACGAGTACAAATAAGGCCCTGGTCAGGCGGATTTCTTGCGCTGTTAGCGAAGCGATAACGCTGGCGTTATGTTGGTGGATGCCTCGGGAAACGCTAAGGTAGCAGAAAGTTGTAATGGCGAAACAAACAACCACGAAAAAAGCCACAATGAAGGTCGTGTACCCGAATTCTACCTCAGGCTTGGCGAACTTCATGGCGCAAGAAGCCATCATTGGGTTGAAAGAAAAAGTTGACCATTCAGCTGCAATAGGAATGATAACAACCACTGCCACGAACATCCACAAGGATGCGATGTATATCAACGAACGCTGGTAGGTGAAAGCGTATTTATACACCCTCGGTTTTAAAACGCAAAAGAATCTGTTAATAGCTGTCAGCGTCATAGTCGACATGGATGCGTAGGTCAGAAAATGCAAGAAAAAGCCGCTAATATGACATCCAAACTTACCAAACGGTGACTTTCCAGTTGTGAGGGAGGAAAAGAACAACAGGCCAGGGATGCACGCGTTTAGTAGATCGGTTACAGCCAGGGCAGCGATAAACAGGACAGTCGAACTGTTAAGACGAGGTTTTTTGCATAGAGCGGCAAGAAGGAGTGAGTTGCCGAGGAAAGCGGACAACACAAGAAAGGCGCAGGTCGAGGATTCGAAAATGACCAGACTAACGTTGCGTGAAGGAACAGACATCGTTTGTCCGTTGGACGAATACTGAAAAGGACTTTGGAACACCCCAGCCTGCTGCCAGAAGACAGCAACTGAAATCGTTTCAACTCTCACTAGTCAAGTCAGAAATTTTGTCGGCTTACTTTCTGCTTCACAGCATTCATCTTTACTGAAAAGTATTTAGCCGTTTCAGCACTTTAGAACTTAGTCATTCTCTTAAATAAAAGACTGAAATGCATTTGCGTTGAAATCCGATCGCGACTTACTGAGAAAATTGATCGGAAATGATCATGAATAAATAATGAAACACTATTGTCTCGAAAAAATTGCGTTTCGAGTTCTCGAGATTTGAATATATTTCTTTTTTTTTTTCTTTTTTACTTTTAACAGTATGGTTTCCAATTCAATTTGAAAAACCTTTCCCACACCTTCCCACGATGATTGACAAAAAAGCCTTTTACCCTGAAATTAAACTCGTTTCCGAATGGCTAGTGGTTTCAAGATTAATGTTTTGAAGAGTAAGGTCATTTATCAACAAACTTGTTTGAAAAGTACACTAAACATTAAACCTTTTTTCACAATGCATAATTAAACAACACCGTGGCGGCTTTAATGGTGGTAAAATTCAAGATCGAACAATGTTATGTACTGAAATAGAGCTTCTTGTCTTGTTTATAATTTCGACATGTTCCCGCCGGGGGATACTACCTATGAGGGCCTATATGGGGAGGCTCCGCGAGATGAATTTTATGGCTTTATTAAGTCGAGAAAACTTTTGGTTTTTGTGATGGATTCCTAATTAAAAAACAGTGCTTTTTTTCGTGAAAAATGGTATATAAAAGGGTAAGGGGTTGCACCTCGGGGCGGAGCCTCCCCGTAAAAGATTTGTTGAGTACCCCCCCGGGCTGGATCCTCTTTAAAGAGAGTACAAGGTGTTTCATGCAGTTTTCTAAAGCAGCTGTTAAAGAAGAAAATTTTTAGTTTTATAAGGTCCCTTTAACACCTGCCTGCAGCCGGTTTTAAGAGAAGCCAGTTATCTATATGTTTTGTAATAGATTTTTTCCAGTGACTCAATCTCTATGTTGTTTGAATAAACTCCTTTTTTCTATAAGAATATATTTTATAAGGTTATCGAGGCTGAGATTTTGGGGAATTTTAAGAGTATTTTAACAATAAATCCGAGGCAAGAGTTTGAAAAGGACTCAGTTTGGTATATTGAAAATCCCTGAATACAGTAATCTGTTCATGTCTCCTTCAGCAGCATAATTAAAAATATATAAAACTGTTCTATTGAGGCTTTGAACTGCTGTTTAAAAAGTAAAAACTAAAATCCAAGCTTTCGCCGATCAACGGCATCATTAGGGATGAGAAAACATTCCTCGCGCGCTATATATATGCAAAGAAAGTGTAGGGTGAAATGTGTAAAAGATGTGACGTATTGAGCCATGCACAACTGCATCTAAAATGATCTTAAGTGACTTAAAACGAGCTACAAATATATCTGGTAAAAGAAAATTTTAGATAGATGTATTAAATCACCTACATTTATCAAAAAACCTGGGCAAAATGGCGGAAATCATTTCTCAGACCTCGCATGTGGTTTTGAAACTGTTGACGAGCTGTAAACACATAATTTTTACTGCTGAATGTATTTGTAATAATGTTCCTACAAAAAGCAAGAACTTAATTTCTTGTGTCAAAGAACATGCGGAATTAGCATGTCACGTGGCGAGATCAGTTTGGCCAAATACAGTAGCGCTTCAAATTGGAGCCTCTAGCAGAGGGTGTGGATGGGGGGGGGGGGGGGGGGGGTACAAATATCAGTTGTCAGTTAAAATTTTGGCCATTTGTAAGTTGTCAGTTAAATGATTATTAATAAAATTAACTATGGAACTTATTTGTTCATTTTTGATCTGGAGTTTAGCTAAAAAGGAGTGTTCTTACAGGGATTTTCTACACTGGGGTCCACAGTACCCATAGAGAAGCTAAAAGGGGGTCACGAGAGAGAAAAGCCGGTTACTGTATATGAGTACATCATTCAAGTTGGCGCAGCTTCAGAATGCAGCATTTCACACATGAGCATGTGCAGAAGTCGTTATTTTATGGACGCCGCTGATTGGGTGTTTTCTAAAGACGCCATAACCAATTAATGTTTACGTATGATTTTTTTATACTTGGGCTTCGTCCAAAATAAAGTAATCGAGATCGCTTGTTCTCATTCAAATTGGCAATAGGCACGCAATACATGCGAGCGTAAACAGGCCAAGCGACGCGAACGACTCGTATCTGCCACGCGAACGACTCGTATAAGTTAAAAAGCATGCAGGAAAGAAAGTTCCCACAGTGTATTGTTTTTTTTTGTTTTGTTTTCCTTCTTTGCGCCCTTGGGACCCCTTGGGCTAAATATAGTGCGGCATTTCCCGAAAAAGTGCGGCAATGCTGCAATGGCGTGGTCTGGTAAGAACACTGTAAAAAGGCGCATATAATGTAAATTAAACATTAAAAGCGAAAACTGATGCAATAGTACCTTAATTTTTATCGGTTTTGCTATTGAAAGCATTCCAGCTGACCCTTCATTTCTCAAGTCTCGTGATACTCTCGTCCACACAAACGTTTCAGCTGGCCAGAGTCCAACATTTCCAACCATTTATTAAGCCAATCAAAATTTGTACCTTTAGAATACTGGGACGTAGATCATGACAAAGAGGAAGAAAGACCGTATCTGAATCATCTTGGCAAAAATTTACGATTGCTTTGATAACGCCTTCATTAGAAGCCAAAGTGTAAGCTGGCGCGTTCTCGGAGGAGCGTAAATTTAAAATCATAGGCCATTTCCAACGGATGATCCATGACACGTGATGGGTTTTACGGCAGATCATTAAGGAAATTTGACACTTAAGCGTCCTGCTGCTAACATTATCCAGATAAGCGTTCATTTCAATTGATGACATTGTCTGACAGAAAGTGTGGAACAATTAAAAACTGGTTTTGTAGAAAATAAAGGATAATCAGGTCCTTTGTCAGTTGACAGTAAAACCGAAGGCAAATGTCAGTTGTCGGTTAAATTTTAGGCGATTTGTCAGTCGTCAGTTAAAATTTTGGCAATTTGTCAGTTAACCCCATCCAGGCCCTCTAGCATGTCTGGAGCTGATGGCGCGAAAGAATAGACTCTGCTGCCTGGCAACACATTTGTGTCTGGAGCAGAAAAATTTTGAATAGCCTGCGAGCAAGCTCTCCATTTGGTTGAGTCGCGAAAAGTCAGGGCGTGAGTAGCACGCGAAAGGAGACGCCGGACCTATTGCTCGCGCGCACATTCCCTCGCAACCGCGCTTCATTCGCCATTAATTAATGGAGCTAGATCGCAGGCTAAAATTTGCAGAGCAATGCTTTCGTGACTGACACAGACAAAAAGGACAACATTCCCCGGAGAAGGTAATCGGCTACTGACTTGGAAATACTAAAAAGCATATCTGGAACTTCAAAATTATGGAATTTTTTTTCTATCAACGGCGATATACAAACCCGCCTTGAATTCCCTTTTCCGATGGGCATTTCTGACAACTTGAACTTTTAGCGATCATTTTTAAAACGATATCAAAGTCAAAAGATCCTTCCATGTAGACGTTCTTGGGACCTCATTACGCCTCCCCGAACGTGTAACGAAGCTCTTAGAACGTCTGCGTCAGGGGAGACATCCTTGGAGACCCAGGGGCAGATCCGCCCGTTTAGACCTTCCCACGCTCCCACTATCTGCCCCTGGGTCTCCGAGGACGGATTCAGCCAAGTCTTAAGTTAAAAGCTCGAAGGATAAGCTAGGTCATAGTTGACAAGTCTTTATTGTCCCTCTAAAATGTTTACCGCTTCAGTCGGGGTGGGCAGAGACCTGGGTATTTGATCACGTGATAACAGGAGAGGACGCTTGGAATTCCAAGATGGCTGGTCACGAACCGCTTACTTTAGCTCGAGGTAAATATACTTTTATTGGATAATTTGATTTCTTTCAGGGTTGAATAATTGCAGCATCGAGGATGCAAGCTCTAACATTTTTATTGAAATCGTGGAAGAATGGAAAGAACAAGTGGATAGTATGCATCGTGCTGACAGTTGATTTCACCTGAACACTGTGATTTTCCGTAATCACTGCTGTATTGTTGTCGTTTTTAATTTGTGATCTTTCATGTTATTTTTTCTTCTGATTTCGTAACACGGTGCCTGTTGCAACGTTGAAGCATTACGGTACCTTAAAATGAGCTATTTTTTTAGCTCATTTTTGAAATTATGCTGGTCGAATATTTTACCGTGAATACAATATAAACTTTAATACATAAGACTTAACCCTACTGTACAGTTGGTTTGTTTCCGATCAGTTTATTTATTTTGCAGATTGTTAACATTCCTGTAAAATTTGTTGAAATTGAATAAGCGAATTAACAGATGGTCTTGGATTTGGACTTTAGTTTTCCCTTCTGTCTTAGAATTGTTTTGGTTCAGCTCAATCACTGTCTTTGGAATGAAGCAAATTCTGTCCACTTGTCCTACTCACAAATTCTTTTTCAATGATGCTAAACTACTAGTCAAAGTGCGGGTGACAATGATCGAAGGGCAAAATGCTTTTGTTCCAATGCTGTGCTTTGTGTAGGTTTCACATTACGAAGGGCAGGGGGTGGAAACACATGCAATCAAATTGCATTCTGTGCATTCGATTCGTTCTTAGTGGAAGTCCAAATAGCCTCCCACTGTCCCACGTTTGTGGGACAGGAACGCGTGATGAACCCCTAAGAATGTCTGTGTTGGAGGCTAAAGTCCAAACGAATGCTGGCTACATAAATGCGACACATGCGTAATAACAACCTGGAGATTAGGATTGCAGGCTTCTCTTGTTGCCCGCAATTAATTGCTATAAAAACATAAACATAAAAACATGGGAGTTTAAGATGCCACGAGGGCAAAAACATCTCTTAACAAGTTACTTTGTGTTCTTTGAAACTTCAACAAACTTCCTAACTCTCTCACCTTGTTAAATGCAAATGAACTCTCCTCAAGCCGAATTCTTGTAAAAAAATCCAAGTTTGAAAAGAGAAAGATATATGTCATTGTTTGTTTACGTTCTTGGTGAAGCATAAGATTAGGCAATTCATGTTGTTGTGAAGCAGTGATGGCAAAGAAATGTACCAAGAAGTATGCTGCTTGTGGATTTTAAGTTGCTGTTAATGTTTTGCTATAAATTGAAGCCTATTGCTTTTGTCATGACATCTTAAACTCCCTATCACCTGAGGCTAGGTAAAACATTTTAAGTAAACTTGAAAGTTAGGATTATAAACTTCACTTTTAACCAGAGCAACTCTTTCATACAATTTAATTTAGCTCAACTAAGCAGCTTATATTATACCAAGAAGCTTCTACAAGTGTGGTGTGGAGCTAACTAGCACTTACAAGAGTACATGCTTTTGCACTCACCAGGCTTACATAGGGCAAGTACCCTCAGGGCTTTTGGATGCAATCCTGTTCTTGTCTCATAGCTATAAGAACTTGTACTCTAAGCTATTTTGAATCTGAGGATCCACATAGAATAACCAAATTACTTTTTTAGAAGCAGCATAACTTGAGTTTACAATTTTTAACAGTAGTTACCCTTTGTTATCCTTTCCTAGATATCAACCGTGCTATTGAGCTGATAGACAAGCTTAAAGGCAGTAAGTTGATAGTAAAGTGGGTGTATCTGTTTGGGAAAATGTCAGTGATCTAGATTTTCTTTCCAATTCTCTGTTCTTTTGATATCTATCTGAATTTTAACCTTTCTATTACTTCCGTGCATGGTTTTTTTCCTGAGCAGTTTAAACCTTGGTCGCCTTCACGTTTTTTCCTTACTAAAAGAACTTTGCTCCACTTTGTCTCTCTTCACCAAGGTGTATATATGGGTAACAGTAGCACACTGGGGGGGGGGGGGAGAGGGGATAACCCCGCGATGGACTAGCATCCCTCTTCAGGGGGAGAAGCAATAATATATTGTCCTAAGCATGCTTCATGCTAAGGAAACCGGCATATGCCAGGATGTTCATTAAGCAGGGAGAATTCTCCGTTTACTATTAAAGCTAAATTGTCCGTCTAACGTTTTGTAGCCTATGACCACTTTTTATTGAGACGTGGAGCCTTTTTCAAAATATCCTTCTGTAATGTTACACCTTTCTCCTGCTACTAGAATTCTTAACGAAACCCCTGATAAGCTCCGACCATTTGGGCCCTTGTGTGCATTCACCTTTTTTACACTGTATTATTTCACTCATGCAGACTATCAGCAATAATAGGTTAGTTGATTCACCAGGATCCTTTTAAAATTCCAGCCTCTTTACAGTCATATTTGGTGACAGTTATCTTAGATTTACATGTAGCTGATAGAAGCTGAGAAATCTCTTTCTAGCATATTTCAAGCTATAAAATTTATCTTTATAACAGTTATCTGATTTTATGAAATCATGTTATTTATTTTTTATTGTTTCAGGTGGGGAGATCCCTCCAAAAAAACTCCAGGCCTTACAGAAAGTGTTACAGAGTGAATTTTGTAATGCTATTCGAGAGGTATGCAACAGTAAAACAGACTGATCAATCAGAAGAATCAAGTTGGCGTGGTTGTGTCCTTATCAAACCTTACAGTGGCTCTAAATTTTTAGCATTGGGTTATTCCAGAAAAAATCCATACCCCTACGACGGTAGGCATGCTGGAAAATCTCACGGGAGGGGGGTTAACGGCTCTGGAAGAGGGGGGCTCTGAACATAAAAATACATCCTCGGGGGTAACTTATCGATTTTATTGATGTTTCAATCACTTCAATCGCTAAGTTTTCAAAACATTGCTTTGCCTTTTCAAATTTTATTATTCTGTCAAACTACAGACCTCTTACCACATTTATTTTAAGTTTCCATCCATAGGCTCGCCCTCGGTACTTTTGTAGAAGTGACGTACGATAATTTGAAGATATCAAGAAAAATCGCATACTTCATAAAAAAGCGCTCAATTCAAGGAAAGCAAACAATGATTTTACCTTGAATTAAACATTTTTCCAAGATCAATGCTATTTCAGGGCTATTTACCACTAAAAACGCCTTACAAGTAAGCGTGGTTGTTCGGCGGCCATTTTGAAAGGCATGCTTGTGGCACGCGTATAGTGGATCATGTAATAACCCACCAAGTGTCCTTTTTTTTTCTTTCTTTCGTTGTCATTTTTTATCGACAAAGAAGAGAACCATTTATTCGAGGACATATTCAGCTTCATTGTAGTATATATTGCTGTGTATTTTGCCTGTTCTAGAAAAAAGAGAAGTTCACTCAAATATTGGCTTATTTGCAAAAAGTCTAAGCCTGTTTAAGAAGATGTGAAAATGAAATCTTAACTTTCACAACAAACACTGACTTCACAGAAAATTGAGACTTATTTAATGAAAAGATCATCTAAGTGCTTAAAAGGATTCTTCTACATTGAGGGTAAATTAAAATTACAGTGTCTAACAATTTTATGGAAATCCAGATGGGTTGGGGGGGGGGGGGAGTCTTTGAACTTGGAAATCCTGAGGGGAGGGGGGCTCAAGCAGTTTTGGAAATCCAGGTGGGAGTGGGGGTCAAAAAACCGTGCCTTCCGTCGTGGGGGTGTGGATTTTTTCTGGAATAACCCATTGATATGATCAGAAGGACAAGTGGACTTCCTGTTGAGGATAGTTGGGGCTTAATAGCTCATTTTCTCTCTCTCTTTCTCTCTTCCAAAGTCAACACAGAGACTTGCACATTGTCATTGTGGTCACAGTCTGTGGATGAGACCCTAATTTGTGATCTTTCAGATGAAAGCTAAAATGGAGAAGTACTGTTCATTGTGTGGTACAAGATGGTTCTAACTGTTGAGCCTTACTGCAGTACTCTAGCATATGTGTATCATAATATTATATGCCACAAGTCAAAATTAAATTCAGGCAAAAATTTTTTAACCTACAGCTGTAGGCTGATTCCCTGTTTCCATTGTCTCCTAGCCCCAATTACCCATGAAATTGAAAACCATCCTATGTAGGTTAAAAAATTTTAACATGAATATAATATTGAACTGTAACATTAATTTAAATATTTAATAGTAATGAAAATTAATAGTATTTTACACATCAATCAAATTTGAGAAGTTTCTATTACAACTTCTTGTTAAACATCATTGTAGTACATAAGGCATTCTTGTGTGTTAAAGGGTGACATTGCAGTTTTAACTCTATTTTTTCAATTTTTGTCAGGTTTATGAGCATGTCTACGAGACTGTTGACATCCAAGGAAATCCTGAAGTGCGTGCCCAAGCTACAGCAAAGGTCGGTTTACTTGTTCACATTATGCAGTTGAACCTCCACTAATGGCTACATTGATCTCCACAAGGCCACCTCTCTATAATGGCCATTTTGTTTGGCAGACAGTCCATACATTCACTCTTGTTTCAAAAGTTATAAAACGGCCACCTCTCTACAATGGCCACTGTCTTCTGTCCACAAGGTGGCCATTGTAGACAGGTTTAACTGCAGTCTCTGAGTTTGGTTGAGAAAGGTAAGTCATGATCACTCCAGCTCTGTAACTTAACGTTTCCGTGATTTCCATTCTCTTTTCCAGGCCACTATTGCTGCTTTTGCCGCAAGTGAAGGTCATGCTCACCCTCGTGTTGTTGAACTTCCCAAAGTAAGTATCTATGTGGTTTCTCGGTGTTCTGGATGGCGTTATGACCAAAATAATGATGTATGTATTGTAATAGAAAAGACTGAAGAAAAAAAAACATACCACATCACACTGCAGTAGGTAACCAATGATTATTGTCTTGAACAAAACACCTAGAAACATCCCTTATCTAGAAATTTAGAACAGTCAAACCTCTATAAAGTAGCCCTCGTTTAAGCAGTCATCCTCTATCAAGCAGTCACTTATCAAATTCCTGGAATTTTCTCATATTTAAGAGGTGCAAGGGAAGTGCACTGTTGAGAGCACTCCTCTCCCACCAGTGTGGCCTGGGTTCAAATCCTAAGTGGGTTGAGTTTGTTGTTGGTTCTCTCCTTTGCTCTGAGAGGTTTTTGTCTGAGTCCTCTGCTTTTCCCCTCTCCTCAGAAACCAAAACTTCCAAAGTTCAATTACATTTGGAATGCACAGACATGTTTAAACAACTTCCTAAGAACTCCTAAGTGCTTCATTGGCAAACAAATTCCCCCCCCAAAAATGTAAATTTGAAATCTATTGAGCATTGACCTCCATTGAAGGGAGTGCAGTCACCTGGTAGACTGTCCAATTGGCTTTTGCTATACTGTAGCTGTATTTCACCTCTATTAAAGTGGTATTACATAGATGGATAGCAGTGTGTTCTTTTGACACAACAATAAACAAAGCATGTGTGCTTTCTTCAATAAGCTCATAAACTAGATACATGTATGTAGTCACCGAACAAATGTACTGTGTTGGGCAGATATGCCAAGTACATGAGGTAACCCAGTAACCCAATTGGCAACCCAAGGGCTTAAATTTAAGACATCAATGCTAGACCAAAGTGACTGGCAAGGGAGAACCCATGTTGTCCGCACTAGCGCCCAACCAAACTACCTACACGTAAATACTAGAATAGTCAATGAATGATGAGTCAGTCTACTTGTTCATACAAACTTTGAATGGTATAATAATAAGATGATCACCTAGAACATCTGATCCATGCAATTTTTGCATATTCTCTAGTTTGACTTTTATCATTAAAAAAGGATAAATATATTGCAAGTGGTCAAACTCTATAAAGCGGTCACGTAGCTACATGTACATGTACTTTCCGAGGGTGACTGCTCAATAGAGGTTTGTCTGTAAGTATTTCCTTTGCTAATAACATTATTTAATACAATCAAATTTCTTCTAGACAGAGGAAGGTCTTGGTTTTAATGTAATGGGAGGCAAGGAGCAGAACTCTCCTATTTACATCTCTCGTATTATCCCTGGTGGAGTTGCTGACAGGTATGTAACAACACAGGGCTCAAGAAATGCCAAACCTGGTTGTCTGGGAAGAGAAGATTTGTTTTCACATGGTGATTGGTTGAGAGCTACAGCTGTATGTTCGATAAGAGTACAGACCATGGAAATGATGTGATGGTGGGGTGATTTGTTTTTCTCCTTCTTTTGCGCGAGATTTTTGCAGTGAAACCACACTTGCCTGCAGCTTTTGGTTTCAGTTGAGTTTTGAACATTTTGATGTTATTTCTATGGCCTGTAAGAGTGCAAATTATTGTTGATGTCAATTTGTTAATTTCCTGCCAGACAAGAACTTTCCATGCTCACTTTCCCAATTGGTAATTGCCCAGGCAATTAATTTTTTTAGCTTAGTTCATAAAAAGCTAATATTAGGCTTTTAGTCCAAAGGACAAGCTGTTGCATGCATGCATTTTAAAAGCCTGTAACAGACTCGGGTTTTTATCATGCAAGAAAACAGGATGAATGAATTGAATGCAACATAAGTATCAATAGAAGAAGTTGATTTCATAGGTCAAAAACTATAAGAATACATGTATTTACGGTTTTTTACATCATTAGAACAGTGACAGTAGGAAAAAGCAAGTTGCCCCAACTTAAATCTGAATTTTTGCATTTCACTCTTCTTGGTGAATGGAAAATTACCCCCTGAAAACTCAAGCGCCCCACATGTCCAACCCTTCACTTCCTGAATTTTTTTCTTTTATTGAATGCAATGGCAGCAGGTATTAATCTTTTTATGCTTTTCTTTGCATTAGGAATGGTGGCTTAAAACGTGGGGACCAGCTGCTCTCTGTCAATGGAGTGGTAAGTGCTTTGACCTCCAAGGATGGTGAACAATGTGTAAAAACTTTGGAATGAACTTGTGTATAGCCTTACAACCTAATTCTTCTCTCGCTAAAAACACAACATACGCTTTCTTGGTTTTGTATTATTTTTAGAGTGTTGAGGGAGAAAATCATGAGAAAGCTGTTGATCTTTTGAAAGCTGCTGAAGGTGTGAAAACTATGAATAATTATAAATACTCTCAATTTTTGGATGTTAAAAACCCTAGTTTCTGATGTATCTGTTATTTGTTTATCCATTAGTGGTGTTAAATGTACCTTTACATGTCATGATCTATTAAATGAACTTGATAATAAATACAATGTTATGATAATCAATGCCCTCTCAGGGGGAGGGAGGGGGAGTATTTACATGAACATGTACGTTCTTAGTCATTAACTGACTTTTAAATATGATTGTTTCAGAGTTTGCGGAGTAGGCCATGTCCCTGTTGGTATTTAACCCATCTTTATGTTGTTTGTTGCCTTTTCCTCTAGGCTTATGTAGCAATTTTTCCCTAACAGGGCCTCATAATAAGATGATATACGCTGATTTAAATATTTTTTAAATTCTTTAGGGAGTGTTCGTTTGGTTGTCAAATTTACTCCAAAGT